>PVLA01000023.1:600000-967943 GCA_004027455.1 Hydrochoerus hydrochaeris | reverse complement strand
GAGAATTAGCCTTTCGATTCAGAAAACTAATCATCATAACATTACACATAAAACCTTCCCCAAATGCAAGAATGCACTGCAGAATGTGTGAGCTCAGCAGGCAGAGTCCTTCTGAATATCCTTGGGCCCTGCCAGAGTTGGAAGCGCCCCAGCTGCTTTACCATGCCGTGTGCCGTGCACAGTGGAATGTGCTGACTGTTCTGACTGTGCGGTCAGACCTCACTCTCCACCATAGATCAGCTGCCTTGAAGAACACATAGATCCTCGTGGTTGAGTGGCCCCTGGATATTACTGCAGTTTGTCTTCAGTAGCGGTGTCATTTCCCAAGCCCAATCTGCAATCATTCATGCGATAATGGCACCTTATAGTTGTAGACCATGTCTGGACATTTTTTTTCCACAATGTTTTCCCATTTATTATCTTATTTAATTCATACAACATTGCTTAAGAAGTTATTATTTATTCACTACTGGTGAAAAATTAAGGCTCCGACAAGTTAAATAATATGAGCTAGCTTACAGGATCTAATTTTTATGAGTTTGAATATTAGTTCAAAGCTGCTTGTAAACATCATAGCGTCTTCCCTCTTACTATCTTTAGGTCAGTTTTAAATGCTTTTAAATGCAGTGGCAAATGTTTTATTTTTTATTCTCCCCTTCTATCTGCTTCCACTTCATGCTATGTGACCACTTTGCAATGCCTAGAGAACATTTTCTCTCTTTCCTTTTTTTATGGGTCCAAGTCTGACATCATTTACTCTGGGATGTTTGCCTTTTACTCATACTCTGCTAATTCTTAGTCTGCCCTTCTTTCATGGACTTGCAAAACATCCACAATATCTCCTTTCATAAAACTTAATGCCATATATTCAGTCGTTTACATCTTCTGTTTCGGAAGGCTGGGAGGGCAAAGGCCCGTGTTATGTCTGTCACCTAGAGCAGTGCTCTGCACATACTATATGCCCTGCGCTCAGTGCGCATTTGTTGAATGAGTGACTGTTTAATTGTAACTACTTCACTTGCTTTTCTTTGCTTTTGGTGCGTTCCTTATGTGGAATAGTGACCCAAAAGTAATTAAGCCTTTATGAAAAGTGTGACTTATTTGTGGTACCAAACAGATAGAAGATATTATTATGACATGGGCTAAAAGACCCCTAGATGCATAGATGGTTCTTTAGAAATCTTTTTTGTCTCCTTTCACCCCAAATTTGTAAAACTGTAGACTCGCCTGATGAAGGTGTGATTTGTGTATATTGCCTATTCATGTTTCAAACATAAGGTGCTTCTTCTCACTTGGGGTCTTCTGTGCTTTTGGAATTGATTTATTGAGTGCTTAATATTGTGCCTGGTCCGAAGAAGGTGCTCAATTAAATTTCACTTTAAAAATAATGGGTTTTAAAATACTTTTTCTTTTCCTAAAATGTCTTTACAGGTACTAAGTTTTTAACTTGCATGGAAACTTGTCTTCTATTGATGACATTTCTCAGTATTGATAATTATACATAAGTTCATTTTTACACTTTATTTCAGGATATTGTAGTGGAACTCATGTAGAAGGACTGAAAAGCATCAACATACATAAATATCCCTTACATTTTGGTATGATAACACATTTTCTATGTTGGTGTGCCTCAAGCAGGGATGGTATTCAGGTTCTGTGGGTCATGTTTATGCAGTTTTTAGATCTTCTTTATGAAAAAGGATACAAAATTTTGAAAGTCATTGTAGGCATTTTCAGGGCAATGAGATGCACTGAAACTTCCACTTCATGTACTTAATAACCTATTTACTACTAGTCTTTCTTGCTGTAAATCTATTGTCTGTGTTATACACCGAGCATACCTAAGCCAAACATCTGCAGTTTGAAATACTCCAAAATCTGCAAACAGAAGAATAAACATTATGCCACAGTGAAAGATTCCACACCATAAAACTTCATTTCATGCACAAAATTATGAAAACATATATGATTTTACCTTCAGCTATTTCCGCAAGGTACATATGGAAAATAAATACATTTATTGTTAGATTTTGGTTTCATCCATAGTATGTCATCCATATGCAAATGTTCTGACATCAGAAAAGATCTGAAATCTGAAACATTTCTGGTCCTAAGCACTTCAATTGAAAAATATATTCAACCTATACATCTTATAATCACTTGAGCAGAGATATTGACTGATTCCTTGAATTCAGTAAAATGAAACAATTTTTATATTTAGATGGCATATTACCTATTGCATAGCCTCACTTTTATCACTATTTTAATTTTTAACATTCCTTTCTTCATCTAAGCTGCTTAATAGTTGATCTGTTATTCTTGAAAAATGAGCTGAAATACTGTACATTGTATGACACCTGACCTGCAATTAAATACAAAGGGAAGACTAATATTTTGCAGGTCATAGCCTCTGTAATATTGTTTAAAAATTGCTTTTTGAGTGCAACTAATAGATGCCATGGTCCGTGAGTGGACCTTAACCCTGTGTTTTAAACGCCTTCGCTCAGCACACTGTGTCCTTATGGAGGCAGCCTTGGTTGTTGATAAGGGAGAACTGTTTCCTGGAGGAGCTTTGTGTAGAGGATGCTGGTAATAACTTTGATTCTTCTCGTAATTGTTAAAGATGAAATTTTCCCAATAAGATGACTGGGGAATTTTGCCTATCATTCTCATTCACAATTATCAACTCCTTTTTAATGATCAATTGCTGGTTTCCCCTAGTGCCTCCCATCATACTTCCAAATCTTTTCTGAATTCAGGATAAGTGTTCTTTTGGTGGGAATTTTTTAAGATTATAGGATACCGCTACACCTTTGCTTTATGGTCCTCAAGTGGTAGTTAACAACTGGAAATGTTTGTACAATGTAGTAAAAATGTAGTCACTCATTCTCCATAAAGGCCTACATGCATCTCCTTTTAGAAATTCTCACAAAGCAAAAGAAGAATGGGAAGCAGAAATAAAAGTTCAAATTTAAGCAAACAAACTGGATGACATCATCAACTATGAACATGAACATATGAAGAAGGTCAGACAAGTTCAGAGAAGACTGAAGAGATCAAATGTGGAGGAGCCAGTGTCAAATATGCTAGATGCCAGGGTGTGCAGCAGAAGTCTCCTGCTCAGAACAGAGCGCCCGTTTGCCTAAGCTGTTAGACTTTCCTAATGGCTTCATCCAAGCACATCCTTCTTTGGGGCAACTGAATCCCAGTTACCAGTGATGAGAGTAGCAAAGCCCTGCTACCAACAGGCACAGGTGGGACATCTGAGAGACTCCGTGTGAATTTTAGAGTCCCCTTCAGGGCTGATCAAATCCTAGTTAGGCCTTCATCAGAGCTGAACATTTTCTGTACCTTCCCTGCATAGACAAACTATGAATTCAAACTTTCTGCACACTGATTTCTACTTCACGTGCTTTCTTCTTGGGTACAATATGTGAGCTAAGTAAGGAAAATGACTGATCAATGGAGGGAGCGTCACCTTACTTTCACGCCTGGTGACAATGGAAGTGCTCTTTGCAAGATCAGTGAGGATCTGATATCCCGAGAACCATAAAAAACTGATCAGTTTGTATCTTTGTTTTCTTTGGAACGTATTTGACAAGGGCAAATATGCCTCATTTTTAGAGAAATAAATTTTTATTTAAAGCAGTTTAGTTTGGAAGAATTCTTGTGACGACAGCACAGAATCCTGTAAACCATCACATCCGCTTTCCCTTGTTTTTAGTGTCTTATATTAACATGTCATTTTATCATGATTAATGCCCTAGTGCTGCCTCACTGTGGTTAAGTAAAGTCCATGCTTCATTCAGATTTCTTGTTTGCCACCATCTCTTTTCTGTTCCAAGAACCCATCCAGGACATAACATTACATTTAGTCATAATGTTTTCTTATCCTCCTCTTGAAGTTCTTCTTTGGATGACATTGACTCTTTTGAGAATTATAGTTTAGATATTTTGCACAATGTCTGTCAGTTGGGATTTGTTGTGATTAAATTTGGGTTATTGGTCTTAGGGAGGAAAATTGGAAAATTACAGAGGTATTTTATCACATCATATCAAGTGTGCATACTGTCAATATGATTTATCACTGTTCATGTTGACTTTGATAACACAGCACTGTAAATTCAATATTTTCTCTTTTTCCATATTTTAATCTTTTTCAGGAAGTATTCTGTTGTGCAACCCACACAAGAAGAGTGGAAAATTATGCTTTGCCTTCTTGAATATGAAATATCTACATAAATTATGTGGAATCATTCTTGGGGAGATTTTTAAAAATTTCTAACAGTTATTAGTCATTAAATAATTTATATAGGTATGGATACAAGGATATTTGTTTTATATTCTGGGTTGTAACCCAAAACTTTCTTGATTTTGTTGCTCATATCTTTCTATCTTTGGTCATTGGGATCCCTTCCAGTTATCTCCTATCTCAGTTTGACTTGCTCCCAATAATGCATTATATTTTTTAAAAATCACTTTCTTATTGGCTGTTGCAATAAAATGGTGCAAAGTCATTTTGTGTATTTCCTGTTCCTATCATATAGCAAGCAATTTCCTTAAGAGATTTGATTCATTTTATTGGAGAAAAGATTATATAGAAAACAAGATCTGAGTTATAGGTTCTATGTTCTAGATAAGTCTCATTTTTTTTTCTCCCTCTGAGAATTGAACCCAGGGTCTCACATTGAGCTAAGCCATTTTTTTCCTTTTTGTTTTGTTTTGTTTTGTTTTGTTTTTGTGTTTAAGTCAGGACTTCTCTAATTGCCTAGGATGGGCTTGAACTTGTTATCTTCCTCCTAAGTAGCTGAGATTATAGAAATGTATCACTATGCATACATCTGCCATTTTATAAAACATAGGTTTTAAAGTTTCTTTGTGAATATACTTTCTTGCTTTTCTCCCATCTCTCTAACTTCTCCTTTCAAACCCCTTTTGAATAGTCAACTTTCTCCTTTATTCTCTGATGACTGATTTTATTACTGATGGTTCTGCCTAAGATATGCTCTGTTGCCAATCTCTTCCTAAATCATTTCTCTTAAACTTCTCCCAGATGTTCCTTTTTCCTGTTGAATGAATCTTATGTATTATAGCAAGAAATAGGCTTCACATGTTATATAGGGTAAAGATCAAGAAATCACAGAGTGTTTGGAAGCCATAAGACTTTTCATAACTTAGACACGAAGAGCTGACTGAGCAAGCTTGGTCCTCTGCCACTTCCCTCCTTGTGCTTCATTCTCCAACTTCTTTAAATCCCCTGGACAGAGTTACTGGTGCTCCTTATATCAGTACTCTGTACTGTTGACACAGCTTTTGAACACATGTCCTTGTTCATCTTCTTTCTTTTTAGGGGTAAAATCTGAAACATCACCAGCAAGCCTGGCTTACAGCTAAATTAGATGATCTGCAATGTGTCCTCTGATCATCCTCTTCCTATCATGGGCAATAGCCTTTTTATGAGCTGGTCAAGGTACTGCTATTGTTTGAATATGGTTTGAGTGTGTACCCAAAGGTTCTTGTGCTGAAAGACCTGTCTCAATCTTGAGAAGTGGTATAATTTTTAAGAGGTAGGGTGCAGTGGGAGACAATGAGGTTTTTGTGAGGGCAGCCCTTGGAGGAGATTGATGTAGCTCTTGAGGAACCCTCTTCATTTCCCATGAGGAGGAGAAGCACATATTTGGCCATGACTTACCCTTGCTCCCTGTCTTGCCTTGTCACTGTTGTATCTCTTTCACATACCTTCTCACCATGATGCCATCCACCAGATTGTGATGCAGCCAAAGGTATCTTACCACAAGCTGAACCAGTGAAGCTGTCCAATGTTGGATTTTCAGTTTTCAAAACTGTGAAATAAATGAATCTCTTTATATCATGTAGTCTCAGGAATTTTATTACAGGAACAGAAAGTGGACTAATGCAATTATTGCTCAAGTTACAACTTCAATTCCATAAACAGACTGATATGCACAACCAGATCTTAATGTTACTGCGTCAGTTCTATTTGCTGACGTTTTCATGATGTATAAGTTCTAACACAGTGGCCAACTGATAATAATTGAAGTTAAATGAAAATAGATAACAAAGGAGATATAACTATGGATCCCATTCAAGGCTTTCAGATGGTCAGACACAGTTTATTAGATAATGTGGAAATTCAGAAAAGTATCAACAGAATGCTTGCTTTTAAACAGCTTACAATGGAATTGGGGTTGTACCATCTACACATAGGATCTGTCTATCTCCACACACAGGTAGACAGGGTTTGTAAGAGTTACTAAAGGCAGAAATGACTTTCAGTTGGTGCAGTAGGGAGTAGTTTCAGCAAAGAAATATCTTAACCTACATCTTGAAAGATGATTGAAGGTTTGAGAAGGAAGAAGGGGGTGAGTGTGAGAAAAGTGAAACAAGTTTTAGGAATAATGGTGGGCCTAGAATTCATTAAGGGGATGACTATATCTGTAGGAGAGAGTCTGAGCCTGGGAACTATTTCTTTTTTACTATGTCTCTTAATCTCACACATGTCCTGAGCCCCCTAAGAAATGTTGTAACACAGCAGCTTGAATGTTATTTCTACATTTATAAAAATGTCTTTAATGAATGTTATTTTCCTTTATTTTCTTTCTTTATTAGTGGTATAAGTAAGAATTACTGTCCTTTAAGAATATTAATTTATCTTTAATATAGAAAGATATGCACAATCTAGATCTTACTGATAATGCTCCTTATTAAAATGTCACATGAGACGATTTGTGTATTGCTTTTTACAGGTTGCTTAATCTTTGTTGTAATTAGATACTATTTTATGACAACAGTATTCAGATTTGTCTCTCAACATAATGAGAAGGAGGGAAGGTATTTCATTTGGGTGTTTGTCTTCAGCCTGTTTTGACCTATTTTTGAGAATTTTATTTTTCTTAGATGTATTAATTGTTTACTTTAATTGACTGTGATGGATTAGATTTTAACTCTCCTAAGATGGGCAATCATTCAGTTCAGTCCATTTAAAATTATAAATCACAATGTAGGGTGGCCTAGCCTAAACTCAAGGGTAGCCAGTAACTCAGAGTTTTGTTGTGATGCGTCAGTTAACAATATTGACACCATTCCAAAGACCTTTCTCTTAAGACTGTTAATTATGGTGCTATGTTTGCTTTAAATGACTGAAGCATTACTAATGCAAGTGTGTCTATTTTGACATGCTCTATGATATGTATAAAAGAATTTTTATATACCCGTATTGTGACAGAGAAGAAATACAAATCTGAGTATATTTATTCTTCATTTTGAGACATAGGAAAAAGGAATGTTCAGTAAGAAATTCTCATAACAGAGAATAGAATGTGCTCACTTTATTTCTTGAATAAAAAAGAAAAAATTTATATCAAGAATTTATATTATCCTATTTCAAGACTTATTTTAAAAAGTGCATCTATTTGTCTATTATATTTATTACATAATATGATACAACAATTTTAATATCTATATATTTAATTTAAATTGTAAAAATAGTACATAAGTATATGAAACAATTAAAATTCAAAAATCAGTATTTTTAAAAAAATTGGTATCTTACGACAAACATAGTAACACAAGTAATGCCTACATGTGTTACTTTTGAGTCTTTTTACTGTGCTGTCAGATTTTTTTTTACCCATTTTTGGCTTAAATATCAATGGGAATTGGATTAGAGATCATTTTTGTTATAGTCTGGCAAAGAACTTTTCTTCATTTTGTTTGTGGCCTGGACATTGTGGGGGACTGAGTTTAAAGGTGATGGACTAATTAATCTGGCAGAGGAAATGTCAAGGCAATACCATATTCACCCTGTGGCATGGACATTGCCAGCTGTTTTTAACTAGATTTACAATGAAGAACAGGAGTAAAGAGGAGAGGATAAAGATTCAAAAACTTGCAGATTTTCCAGAACAGGAGAAGTTTAAAGTTATGTTCAAGGATGGTATAATGAATGACATTATAAAGAAGTCAAGGACCGGGAGTGTAACTCTGGTGCATACTTATAATGGCAAATACTTTTCACCAAGACATTAAAAAAAGTTTCTGAAGGCATCTCAGAGATTGAACAATTGCATCACAGACCTCAGAGGTATAAAGGTATAAAGTCAGCTCAAAGGCTCCTTTGAGAAAAGAGCTTCCCAAGGCAGGCCTGCTGAATACTAGAGAATTGTTTCTTCTGGATTCCATTCCCCTGGTTCATCTGTCTGGCTCATCAGAGACTACTGTGGCCATGGTACAATCACATATAATCAGCAGACCCTTGCATTGTTGACTTGAAACCAACATTTCAGACTTGCAGAATGCAAGAGTTACTGGGTAATGCAGGCTTCTTCTGAAGTTTTAAAGCACAGCCTTGCCCTGAGACCCTGCTGAGACTGGGACCACACATCCCCTAGTGAACCTGACACAAGAGGCCTGGAATAGAGGAAGATATGCCCTCTGATGAGCTTGATGCTGCAAGCCCAGAAAAGAAGCCATTCCTCAAGACCTCACTGCCATAGGGACCAGGTTTCTCTAGGTAAGTCTGCCATCAAGGGCTCAGAGGTGAAGAAGCCATGTCTAGAGTCCCTGCCAACATCAGAGGAGCATCAGTGAGTCACCATCCTGCACCTATCTGCCACCCCACAAACCTTGGATCAGAGGAACCCAGTTGCCTAGCCCAATCCCCTGTACTATGGGATGGGCAGTCTGCAGAAAGCACCCAAGACTCTGAAACCAGCTGCTCAGGAGGAACACAGGAAAATGTCAAGACAAAGGAACAAGGTACAATCTCAGACCACCAGCCCACCCAAGAACAAGTCCAAGGAGATGTAGACATAGAAGAAATTAGGAACCACACAGTTGAAACTTCTGAAATGATAGCAACTCAAGTAAAGAAACAACTTAGTGTTCGTATTGTTTGATTGACTTTGCATGTGTGTACCTGGTAGGCTGAGCAACTGGTTGGGGGATAACAATGTGCAGTATAGTAAATATTGTTGATTTCCTACTGTCTTGTTTTTAAAATCCAATATCACTGTCATTGTTTTGTTTTGCTTTATTGTTTTATTTTCTTTTATTCTTTAAAATAAAAGATAAAATAAAATAATAAAATAAAGCAAAGCCTGAGAAGCCATGCATTATGAGGCAAAGTACAGATACCTTGCTTGAAACAGCCCCTGAGAGTGTAAATTGGAAAGCTGTGTGAGTGAAGTTGAAAATACAGTGGAGACTGCAGAAAGTTACAGATGTCTGGAGCATGAACAGTCTTCTTAGAAAAACTCTAGGCAGTAAGCAGAACTACTCCCAAATAATGAACATAGTGGGTGTATCCAGAATGCAGGGTTAGGGCTGCCCCAGAATTTTGGAGGCCATATTCTACTTCAGTGAGGGCTGAATTCCAGACATGGAAGCAAGTCATAATGTATACCCTGTGAGGTTTCAGTCTTGCTTTGGTCTGACTCCTCTTTCCTGTGATCCAATTTCTTCTTTTTAGAATAGGAGTGTTTACTCTGTGTCATTATATCTCAAAAATACATATATAGCTTCTTTTCTAATTTTTATAGGAACTCCCAGGTGAAAATGTGCCTTGAAGCTCAGAGTAGGTTTTGAATGTGAATTTTTCAACAATGCTTAAACAGTGAAGAATCTGGAGACTCTTAGATTTGCACTAAATGCATTTTGCATTGTAAGATGGAAATAAGCCTTTGGACTTCAGAAACAGAATGCTAGGTTTGGATCTTAAAAGTTCAACTGAGGCCTGAAACCTCCACCAAGGGCCTGTCCTGCCACCAGGAACTCAGCACAAACCCGTCTCAGGGGTGGGCTGCCCGGAACCTCCCCCATGGGCCTGCCATGCCACCGGGAACTCAGCGCAAGCCCACCTCAGAGGTATGCTACATGGAAGCTCCCCTGTGGGCCCATCCTGCCACCAGGAACATCGAGAAGTCCTGCCCAAGATTGAAAACTGCCCTGGACTGCTACAGATGGGACTGCCCTCTCACCTGGAACATCAGAAGATCTCAGCAGGATCCAGTTAGTATGAGAAAATTTGGAACTTTGCTCCCAGGTGGCAAACTTTGGACTACAGCAGATTAACTGTATCAGTGTGGTGAGTATACCCATAAAATAGAGGTGTACAGGGGATAAATAGGGCCAGTAGTAAAACCCGCTCCAACTAACTGTAATACTTTGGTGTGTCTGAAAAGAGTGTGTGATCCCCTCCTACACATAGAAAACACCAGGCAGAGTGAAAATGACAAAATGAAAAAGAAAAATGCAGTCTCAAACATATAGTTCACAGAAGCAAGTATAGGAGACATTGAAATAGAACACCACAATAGTAACACACCTGGAATCTCTGAAAAGATAGCAAGAGAAATAAAAAAAAACAACTGCATCAGGCTATAGAGGAAATCAAATTAGAAGTGGTCTCCCAAGTAAAGATAGAAATAAAAACTTTAGTAAAGGAGTTGTTGAACGCAGCTAAAGAAGAACTAGAGAAAAAAGTACATGAGCATGGGAAACTGATTGAAACTTTGAATGAACAATACAGAAAACAAGCAGAATTCATGAAACAAACTCAAAGAGACATCCAAGAAACAAAAAATTCTATTGAAAGCATGCAAAACCACCCAAAGGAAGCTGAGGACAAGGATTTTGGACCTTGAGGACAGGATCACAGTTAGTGATCAGGAAAGGATAGAACTTTTAGGAATAACAAAGCAGCATGCAATGACAATCCAGAAGCTTCATGATGATGCCAAGAACAACAATATAAGAATAATGGGCATTAGTGAAGATACAGGAGTCTAGGCAAATGACATATGTAAAATATTTACAGAAATAATAGCAGAAAATTTCCCAAACATGGGGAAAGAATCTGATATGCAGATAAGTGAGGCATATAGAACAGCAAACAGTCACAATCAACATAAATCCACAGCCAGACACATAATAATTAAGATCTCAGTCATACAGCATAAAAAAAGAATATTAAATCTGCCAGAGAAAAGACATAACTCACCTACCAAGGAAAGCCCATTAGAATCATGGCAGACTTTTCAGCACAAACCTTCAAGTCAAGAAGAGCTTGGAGTAAGGTATTTCAAGCCCTGAAAGAAAACAACCTTCAACCCAGACTGATGTACCCAGAAAAACTTTCATTCAAATTTAATGGAGAAACAAGATACTTGCATGACAAAGAACAACTGAAGAAATTCATGTCCACCAAACCAACCCTAGAAAGAGTACTGAAAGACATACTAGAGAGAGATAAAAATGACCACAATCCCTAAAACAACAACAGAAAGAGACCACCAGGTAGGATAAGCAATTAAATAAGAGGAAAAGCAGAAAGAAACAACTGGAACATAACATGGTGAAGTCAAGCCAGTAAATATCAGTGATATCCATAAATATAAATGGCTTCAATTCACCTATAAAAGGAAATAGATTGACAGAATGGATCAAGAAACAGGACCCCACAATATTCTGTATACACGACACACATCGGACCTCAAAGGAAACTCATAGTCAAAGGATGGAAAACAGTATTCCATGCAACAGGAACACAGAAAAAGGCATGGATAGCTATTCTACTTGCAGACAATGTGAACTTCAAACCTAAAATGATTAAAAGAGATAGAAAAGGTCACTACATACTTGTTAGTGGTAAAATTCAAGAGGAAGAACTAACAATTATAAATGTATATGTGCCAAATACAGGAGCACCCAACTATATAAGACAGATACTAATGGACATGAAATTTCAAATACAAAAGAAGAGAATTATAACAGGGGATATTAATAACCCATTGTCACAAAGAGATAGATCAACTAGACAAAAAGTCAGCAAAGAAATCACAGAACTGAATCATACCTGTGAGCAATTGGACTTAGTAGATGTTTACAGAGTGTTCTAGTCAACCACATCAGAATACACATTCTTAGCTGCATATGGGACATTCTCCAAAATAGACCATATATTATCCCATAAAATATTCTTAAGTAAATGCAAAGGTATTGAAATCATCCCATGCATAATATCTGACCATAGTGCAATGAAATTGGAAATTAATGGCAAAATAAATTGTAAAACCTGCATAAATACATGGAAATTACATAACAGCCTTTTCAACAACCAGTGGGCTACAGATGAAATTAAAGAAGAAATAAAGCAATACCTACAATTCAATGAAAATATAAAAACAACATACTATAATCTGTGGGATGCAATGAAAGCAATCCTAATAGGGAATATATAGAAATAAACTGTCAAATCAAGAAAACAGAATGAGCACAAATAAACAACCTAATGCTCTATCTCAATCTTCTAGAAAAAGAAGAGCAAGCTAAACCCAAAGCTCATAGAAGAGAGGAAATTGTAAAGATTAGAGCAGAAAACAATGCAATTGAAACTAAAAAAAAATACAAAGAATTAATGAATCAAAATGCTGTTTTTTTGATAGAATAAACAAAATTGACAAACCCCTAGCTAACCTTATCAACAGAAAGAAAGAAAAAAACCCAAATTCATGCAATAAGAACTGAAAAGGGAGAAATTACTACAGATCCCATGGAAATTCAAAAGATCATGAATACCTACTTTGAAAATCTCTACTCACATAGAGTGAAAAACAGACAAAATGGGAAGATTTCTAGAAACATATGAACTACCAAAGCTCAACCAAGAAGATATAACAATTTTGAACAACCCAATATCAGCTATTGAAATTGAAAATATAATTAAAAACTTACCAACAAAGAAAAGCCCAGGTCCTGATGGATTTACAGCTGAATTCTACAAGAAATTTAGAGAAGATTTGATGCCAGTACTCATTAAACTCTTCAATGATATTGAGAAAAAGCAATCCTCCCTAAATCATTCCTGGAGGCAAGTATTTCTCTGATACCAAAACCGGAGAAAAATCCAACCAAAAAGGAGAACTATAGGCCAATCTCACTAATGAACATTGTGCAAAGATTCTCAACAAAATACTGGCAAACGGAATGCAGCAAATCATCAAGAAGATTATACATCATGACCAAGTGGGGTTCATTCCAAGAATACAGGGATGGTTTAACATATGCAAATCAATAAATGTAATATACCACATCAACAGAGCCAAAAGCAAAAACCACATGGTCATCTCAATAGATTCAGAAAAAGCTTTCGACAAAGTCCAACACATGCTCATGATAAAAACCCTTCAGAAACTCGGAATACATGGCAACTACCTCAACCTTATAAAGGCCATCTATGACAAACCAACAGCCAACATTATACTAAATGGACAAAAACTGAAAGCTTTCACTTTAAAATCAGGAACAAGACAAGGATGTCCACTATCACCACTCCTTTTCAACACAGTTCTGGAAACACTAGCCAGGGCAATCAGACAAGAGAGAGAAATAAAAGGAGTAAAGATAGGAAAGGAAGAAGTTACATTATCACTATTTGCAGATGACATGATACTCTATATGGAAGACCCAAAAAACTCCATTAAAAGACTGCTAGAGGTAATAAATTCAGCAGTGTAGCTGGATACAAAGTCAATGCTCAAAAATCAATAGCATTCCTGTACACACACACAAAAAAACTCACTGAGAGAGAAATTATGGAATTATCGCCCTTTACAATAACATGTAAAAAAATGAAATACTTAGGAATCAACCTAACTAAAAATGTAAAACACCTATATGCTGAAAATTATACTGTGCTGAAAAAGGAGACTGAAGAGGATATTAGAAAATGGGGGGACATTCCTTGCCCTTGGTTAGGAAGAACCAACATTGTGAAAATGGCTATACTCCCAAAACTGTTATACAGATTTAATGCAATCCCAATCAAAATACCATTGACATACCTCACAGATCTAGAGAAAACACTACTAAAATTCATTTGGAAGCAGAAGAAACCTAGAATAGCAAAGGCAATTCTAGGCAACAAAAGCAAGGCAGGAGGCATCTCAATTCCTGACTTGAAACAGTACTATAAAGCCACAGTGATAAAATCAGCTTGGTACTGGCAAAGAAATAGACTTGAGGATCAAGGGAACAGATTAAAAAAATGCAAGTACAACTACAAAGACACTCAGCCACCTGATATTTGACAAAGGGGCTAAATATGTCCACTGGAAGAAGCATAGTCTCTTTAATAAATGGTGTTGGAAAATTTGGCTCTCTACGTGCCGAAAACTGAAACTAGATCCATGCATATCACCATGCACAAAACTAAAGTCTATATGGATCAAAGACCTCAATATTAAAACAGAAACACTAAATATACTGGAAGACATGGTAGGTAGAAGTCTTGGAGACATAGGGGTAGGCAGAGAATTCATGAACCAAACGCAAACTGCATGGAAACACTTCAAAGAATCAACAAATGGGATCTCACATTATTGAAAAGTTTCTGCACTTCAAAGGAAATCACCAACAGAATGAAAAGAAAACCAAGAGTGGGAAAGAACTTTAACCAGCACCCCCTCAGACAAAGGACTTGTGTCCAGAATACATAAAGAATTGAAAAACATTAAGCCTCCCAAATTCAAAGAACCTCTCCCAAAGTGGGCAGCTAAGATGAACACACAGTTCGCAGAGAAAGATATACAAATGGAAAATAAATACATGAAGAAATGTTCGCCATCACTGGTCTTTCAGGAAATGCAAATTAAAACAGCATTGAGATTCCACCTCACTCCGGAAAGAATAGCTGCCATCAAGAAATCAACTGATAACAAATGTTGGCGAGGCTGCAGGGGAAAAAGGAACACTGCTCCACTGTTGGTGGGAATGTAGACTGGTGCAACCATTATGGAAATCCATATGGAGAATTCTCAGAAGACTAGGATTGGAAGCCCCATTCAATCCAGCTATCCCCCTCCTGGGTATTTTCCCCAAAGAACTGAAAAGTTCATATCACAGTGATATATGCGCACCCATGTTCATAGCCACACAATTTGTGATAGCTAAATCCTGGAAACAACCAACATGCCCATCAACTGCACAGTGGATGAAAAAGATGTGGCATTTTTATACAATGGAATATTACTCAGCTATAAAAAAGGATGACCTTGAGGCCTTCATGGGCAAATGGAGAGAACTTGAGACTATCCTCATTAGTGAAATAAATAAGAATCATATTTATAAATATCAAATTGTGTCTCTAGTGTAAAAAGTAAGAACTACAAGTGTAATAAAACCAAAATGTGTAATTGCTATTGTAAAAAAGAGAGGAAAAGAAAGTGCTCTAAGGGATATAACTGCATGTATGTTTGAGTGTGTAAAATAGATGACCGTATTGCTGAATCTTTGTTGGATCTTTGAGCAGAACTGTTTGTAGTCTGACTGTTTGAATATTTTCTATGTACCCTTTAACTTTGTAACTTGAACCACCACATCCAGTATGACAGTACTATGTAATTTTTAAATTACTGATTTCTTAGTTGGGCTTTTTCTCATTCTGCTTTTTCTTTCTCTCTTTTAGAATTCTGTATTGTTCCCACTCTTTTTTCTGTTGTTTTTTCTTCTGTTTAAATAAAATTTGACAAATGTATAATTGCTATTGTAAAAAAAGAGGAAATAGGAAGTGCTATAAAAGATATAGCTGCATGTATGTTTAGATGTGTGGGATTGATGACCATATTTCTAGGTTCTTGTTGGATTGTTGAACAGTTCTGTTTGCACTCTCACTGCTTGAGTGTCCACTTTGTGTGCTTTAATTTTGTAACTTGAATAACTATATGTAAAAGAACAATATGTAATTTATCAACTAGTCATTTCTTACTGTTTGTCTTCTTGTCTTGAAATTCTGTAATATTTCTACCTTTTTCCTGTTTTTTTCTCTTTAAATAAAAAAAAGTTTAACTGAAACAGTAGTAACATCCAAAATATAAAATAGATACTGTGATAATGAAAGGGAAAGAAAGTACACTAAAGGATATAACTGTATGTATGTTTAAATGTGCAAGATAGATAACCATGATACCAAGTTTTTGTTAGTTCATCAAACAGAATGGTTTGGACTGTCATTGTTTGATTGTCCACTTTTTATGCTTTGATTTTGTGACTTGAGCAACTACTTTTAAGATAACAATATGTAATTTATCAACTAGTCATTTCTTTTTTTTTTTAATGTTCTGTATTATTTCTACCTTTTTCTTGTTTTGTTTTGTTTTTTTTCTCTAAAAAAAAAAGTTCCTCAAAGGCCCATATGTTGAAGACTTGGTTGTTACCCAACAGCAATGGTAGGAGTGTTGGAATCTTTAAGAGGGGCCTACCACTAGAAAGTTAGGTCACTGAGGGAACAAAAAGGATATTAGGATCTTCACTGTGACTCTTTCCCTTCCAGACCAAAATAAAGTGACCAGACTCCTTTGCCACTCAATTCTGATATGGCCTATTATGGTGTCACAGGCCCAAAGCAGTAGGACCAAGTCACCATGGACTAAAGCATCTGAAATTATAAGCCAAAATAGACATTTTCACATTGTAGATTGATTTCTCTGGTATACTGTAGCAGCAACAGAAAGCTAACACAGCCTATCACTGCAAAAAATAGGTGAGTATAGGTATAAGATGAGCTTGGGGATAATGAGATACATTACAGTTGGTTTACAGAGGGGGAATAAATCCTAATAGGCCATCTTTTCCTACAGGTTTTGAAAAGAACTGGACTATAACAAATGGCAGAGTGCCACCACAGTTCTATTTTTCTAAATCAGTACATAAAATGAAGAAATTATTGCAGGTGAAGAGATACAGCTCAGTGGCACAGTTCCTGTCTGGTAAGTGCAAGATCCTGAGTTTGATTTTTGGTACCAAAAAGTGAATAAATAAATAAAATAAATAAATAAACTAAAATTTCCAGACTGTTATTCCAGGTGAGGAAGGCAAGTTGAAATTTGATAGTAGTTACAATATGAGAACTTCAAAACTGTAAATTCCCTTTCTGTGCTCTCTGTGAGAGGCTTTCTTACCAGGTGAACTTTTGCATGAGAATAAGAGTATGCTTACGTGAAAATAGAGACCTTTTGTGCAAGCACGTCAGCTATTACTATGGAGAGACAAATGAATAAGGTCAGGTTTACTGTTTCCTTTGTTTCACTTAATTTGTTTTATGGAATATATTTTGTCATCCTGCATTTTAATGTGTACATTTTAAATTAAAATTTAATTTATATATTAAATAAAAATATTTAAACTATTTTTTTAAAATAAGGAACTATAAAATGTAATAATATCTTTTGAATTGTATCTACTTCCAATGAAGACCTTGGCATTGCCCTATTTTTATCACTTCTCCTTTGTTCCAGATGTATGATAAACTAGGAATTTAAAGTTATGTCTGTGTTAGTTTTTTGCATTGCATACATTTTCTTTTGTGAATATTCTTTGACATTTACATTCACTTTTGAAATAAAACCTTTATATTTTGATTCTTAACATAACCATCTCCAGACCTCTGGTGCATTGTAGAGCTGGGAACACCAGGACAGCCAATTAGTACTTCTTACAATATTCTGTGAAAAGATGCTCTTTCAAGGGACCAGAAGACAGATCTCTGTAGGCAGGCCACTAGATTTTCCCTAATAATTCATTCTAACTGGAAAGAAGTGACTATTACAGATGCTTTTATTCAGTATTTCAGCTCCCTTAAGTGTGGTGTCAGAAAGAATCTTGGAAACCCATAGATAAATGGGAGATTAATGTGAAGGGAAGCTGATTGTTAGAGCCTTCTCTGTCTTATTATTAATTCTGGAACATTCAGTGAGTTGTATTTGCAACTAATTTTTTATTTGCTACAAAAGTGCAAAGTGACAGGCTGATTTCCATGAGCAAATCCTTTTATTTAAACTCAGAGTGTTCGGTACCATAAGGGATATGGTGACAATGTTACTGTGTAGAATTTCATGATAGTGTTTTCTATATGAGTAAAAGTACTCCCAGTAAAGTTGGGTGGCCTATGCCTTTCTATTAGAGCATATTATTATAGGAGATTGAATATGAAGAAACTTCAGGGACCAGCTATCAAGTAACAGTTGAACAAAAAGAACTTCATTCAAAAGAAATATCCTTTCTGTGACATTTTAATGGATTGCTAATGTTTTCTATAATGCCATTTATCTTTCTTTGCCAGGGAAATTTCAATCCTCCTGTTTTTATGTATCAGTGAGAAGGGTTCAGTTTCAGAAATGCTTTGACTTTGATTTTTTCTTCCATGTCTAACCACTAAAAAACAGTTTTCCGAGGAAGAAATGTTGATTCAGTTGATTGCTGTGACTGACAAAGAGAACTGGATGTGAGGAAATCAAATATAATGTTTCTAGATTTTCCTTTTGTAAGTGTTGTCTGAAGAGAGTGTGCATTCTACTCTAGTCTATTTTCCTTGTTCCCTGCTATAAATAAGCATTTTGATACCCATGAATTTCTCAGTGAATTTAAAACCCAAGGTGGAGAGGATGTGACTTATTTGTTCTCTTTCAAACCTTGTTTGTGTTTTCAAAACATCTCACTGTACCCTATAAGAGTTATGATTTGTCATTTAAAATAATACTAATTAAAATGAGAAAAAAAGAAGCTCAGATCCAAATATATATTTTCAAAGTTTAGGAAGATATCACTAGGGCATTATTTTGTTATCTATATTTTGGAAAGAATAGTCATTTACTGCACTTACTTTAATAAAGAAAAACAGAAGAGGGGCTTGGAAATTTATTAAAGATGGAGAAGGCTCTAACAATCAGTATCTCCCCAACTCTCTACCTCCTAACTGTCTGTGTTCAGTTTTAGCTTCTGTTATGGCTAGTGTCTAAATGTCCCCCAACATCTTGTGTAGTCTTAGATGAGGCTTTTCCAGAGGTGGCTGAATCTAAAATGCATAATTGATTCATGGTGTAATGCTGTGATTAAGGGTATGTTATTACTAAATCAGTCCACAGATTGGTTTGGTACCACTTTAATCCCAGTAGCCTGGATACAGTATAAGGGAAAGAAGGACTGTTTTCTTGCCCCTTGGTTGTTTGCTTTTGCTGTGATCTGCTTGGCATGGACTAGTTCTACTCTTCAATGTTTCTCTGCCAAGCCACCCTTCCTTGGAGCCAGAAGATTATGGTCTCCAACCTCCACAAAGTGAGAGCTAGATAAACCTTTCCCCCTTTAAAACTTTGGGAGTTAGGTATTTTGTCTCAACAACAAGAGGAAAGTAACTAATACAGCTTCCATCTCCTCTGCTTTAC
Organism: Hydrochoerus hydrochaeris; assembly: GCA_004027455.1. NCBI lineage: Eukaryota > Metazoa > Chordata > Mammalia > Rodentia > Hydrochaeridae > Hydrochoerus > Hydrochoerus hydrochaeris. The sequence continues at coordinate 948,708 of PVLA01000023.1, read as the reverse complement.
TTCCCACTTAACACCTTCTTGTGTTTATTTAGTTTTTGCTCAACTATGATTTAAAACTGTACATAGCAAGGGTTAACTTCAACTGGTCTCATCCATCCCTTGCTTCTTTCCAAGCTGTTGATCCTTGACAAACATTATGGAATGCTTTAGCTAAAATATATGACGTTCTGTGATCATGCATCCATGACCAGAATGTGCCAGGCTGTCAGCATTGTTCAGTAATAATAATTGGATTTATGACTTGAGTTAGGAGGATGTCAACGGTTAAGGCTGGTCTGATAGTTTATTTTCAGACACCTTTACTAAGAGCTGATTTTAGGCTTCCTGATGTCTGTTGCTTTGTAGGCAGACCTGTGATAGTTTGAGACCTGGAAATGCAATTGTTCTGTGTCACCCCAACCAGACAGGGAGGTCAAAATAAAATCTGTCAAGGCCCTGTGGATTCCTTTCAATTCCTAGCTTTCCCCTGCTATTGCTGAACTATATTCTTCACTTATAATAAAGTCTTTAAAGCCTGCAAGTCCTTTCAGCAATGAAACACTTCAGGTGATTAATGTGTAATTAACACAGCTTGCTATGGTCCAAAACTCTCCTTCACAGCATCCTCTGCTTTACCTCCTATCACTAATGGATACAGGCATTACTGGTTCAGATTTACAAGGGAAACTGATTGGCCCAAATCATCTGTTTTTATTACATGGTTTAGATCTTTTTTTTTTTTTTAAATCAGACTATATATTGTCTGCTCTTGTGCCAGATCCCATCTCTGAGAAAGCATCTGTGGCTGACAATCCAAAGTCATACTAGGCAAATAGTGGTCCGCTAAGTACAAGGAGACATGAACTAGGCTTGCACTTTACATAAATATGTAGCTTGGGAAGTATTCTGAGGCTGTATTATATAATTTGAATGCTTAGATAGATAGATAGATAGATATAGATATAGATATATTTTTTCCCCCAACTTTCTTAGCCAGTACCTGAAGTCTTATACTTTTCTGATTTCTAGGGATGTAGTCTGCTTCAAGGCCTAGCCCCTGAGTGTCAAATAAAAATTTTGAGCTTGTATCAGGTAGTGAATAACTAGGACTTAGTTTAATAGGATAATGAAAAGTAGGTAGTCAAAAATGAGAGGCAAAGATGGTTAACCTTGCATGTATAACATTAGCGTGGACCATCAGCTAACTCTATACTGCAAATTTGACACTAAAAGTTGACATGGTCAAGAGGTTGGCCAGTAAGAATGTTGTCATTGGGATATGGTGATACACAGCTGTAATATTAATACTCCAGGAGGCCGAGGTTAGAGGCTTACAAGCTAAAGTCCTGTTTGAGCAGCACAGTAACTTAACTGACTGTCTCAAAATAAATAATAAATAAATAAATAAATAGCTCAGTGTGAAGGAATTGGTTTCAGTCCCCAGAACCACAAGCCAAAATCAAAATCAAAACCAAAACTAAAACAAATAAAACACCAGGACTTTGTCTTTGTTGAGGTGAAGAACTGCTTATCTGGTAATCATTGAAGGTTTTGGTGGAAGGTTTGCATTATTTATTGCATTTAGAAGGGTAAGTGGAGGTCACTGTGTTTACATAGTAAACCTTGGGTGCAGGGTAAGTGTTGATACAAGAGGCCAAGGAGAGAAGCAAAACCCAAAGGGCAAAAATAACTAAATTTTACTTGCTTCATAGTTAAAAAAGCCACTTGAGATTATTTCTGTTTTGTTTTGTTTTGTTTTTGGTACCAGGAATCAAACTCAGGACCTCTCGCTTGCCAGGCAGAGGCAGTGTCACTGAGCTATGCCCTGAAGAGATTATTCCTTCTTAAAATATGCTTTCATATGCAGTTGAAAAAACCGAGACAGAGAACATAGGAAATCCACTGAAGGTCATAAACCTGGTTAGTGGCAGAGTGAAGAATAAACTTAGGCAATAGGCAACTTTGGTATCAGAAGCTCTACTAATAACTTTTGTGCTTCTTCTGAAATAAATTCAATGAATACACATGAAGTTGTTATCAAAATTAAGCTGAATGTTTAAGCTAAAAAAATCACAATAAAAAACACATTGCTATTAATCCTACTAAAAATAATTTCCTCAGTTTGAACACAACTATTCCATTGTCCTGGCCATTTTCTGCAGCAGTTCTGGAAACCTCTCTTGAGTGTCTTTAATTGTGGTGCTGTGGCTGTCCCAATTTTCTAAGTTGTTTCAACACATTTACCTTTCATGATCATTTTGACTTTGGGGAAGAGCAAGGAAGTCTCACGGTGCTAGATCTAGTGAATAAAGTAATGCTTTTATCAACCTGTTCTTTTGGACAAGGCAGAGCAGCAGCATTTACTCTACTTCTGATCATACCTTGTAAGGATAAAAAAGAGAATTTCCAAAGACTTCTTCAGAAAGTGGGAACAGTGATAGCATAAGTATGTTTCAAGTGCAATGGAATATTTCCAAGAGGATTATGACAGTGTGTGTTTGCTATGAAAATATCTTTTAAATTTAAATATTCATCATGTATTTCCATATTCTGCTGTATATAGATGAAAGACTAGCTGGAGTTTGTGATCTGAGAGACATGAGACCCAGTCTTTTGTGCTGATGGTGTGGTAATAGAAACTTTTTAAGCTATTGCATACTTGGCTTCCTGAGTCTCCTTGTCTGATCATATTGTTCTTCTGAGTCATCCATCATATTCTCAATCAGTGTTCCAATACTACAATCTGGTAAGATTATCATGGTAGAAAAAATATTTATTAATTTAATACCATAAATTGCAAAAAAAAATGTTTTTCTCTTGTAATTCATATGTTTGCTCTTGCTGGTTTTTGCCAAGAAACCTAAGTTGTAAAGCATCACATCATGTTGACATGACTGCATTTCCTCAAACTCAGTCATGTGTTCTCAGTAGTAGCAGATTAGATTGACTCTAATTTCTTTAAAATCAGGGTCATGTCAGGAGAAGCTTGAACTCTTGAGCTTATTATACATCGTCTAACAGAGGTAAACTTTAAAGAGCTTTCTTGTGAAGTCTAGTATGTTACTAAAAAGACAATGACTTTTCTTATTTCCCTGTCCTGTGTTTCTTTAATGATGATCTTAGATCAACTTTACAGGATCACCATCATACATAGTAAAAGCTGCCAATTATATAGTAAAGTAATATGTGCCATACATTGCCAGATATTGTTAAACTTCTTCCCTTCCCCAAATAATACTGTAAGGTAGGTTTTAATAGGAGTGCTTTATGGATGAGAAAGCAACTGTAGAGAATAACATACCCAAGGTCACACAAGGACACAGTGACGAAGTTAGGGTGTGATCTCAGGTCCTTACTACTCTCAATCTTATTCTCTTTATTTTTAATTGAAACTACTTTTTCTTCTACCTATTTCTTGATGCTGCAATAATTTGTAAAACTGAGACATTAAAAAAGCTACAAAAAGATTACTTTTATTTAGTCTTTAAAAGAGTTTCAGCCCCAGAGGGACTCATTACAGAACACAAACATTCTGGCTTGGTTGCCCTTGGTACTGTGGATAGTGAGCTGTCATTACATGGGGAAGTTTGCCAAAGCCATTTGCTGAAACCACAGTGATACTATCAGTTTGAAACACCCAAATATTTATAATATATTTTCCCTTTTTCTGTTGTACAAGACATCATAAAGCATCAAATGCCCATTTCAAGACAGAAAACAGCTCCAAAGATGGATAATTGACTCTATTACAGCCCAAAACACATCAAGCCTAATCCATAAGATGAGTGATAAATGACATTGTCCTATCCTTTGAGGTCTGAAAGAGTTAATTGCTTTTCAAATGGAATAGTTTACTCCTATAGAGCAGAGCTATTAGATGACTATTGATTTCAAAAGGTTTTATGCTTGAAATACTTGAACACAATGGAATTTTATCTTCCTCTTACAAAATGTGCATTTTTTTCTTTCTCTGTATCTTTCTCCTTAAATATGAATGATAGGCTATTTAAGGTGTTCTTTGGGGGGGAAATATTTTTGACTTGCCTTGCTGTACAAACTTGATTTAATCAACAAAATGCCATGCTGATAACCATGCTCATTTCCTTGTCATAGAAAATAAGAGAAATAAATTCCCAAGAGTTGAGTATACTAGCAAAATGCTTCTAGACCCTGTGTGACTAATGTAGACACCTTTAATAGTGTGTAATATCATTTCCTTTCAGGGAGATGATGCAGTGTTTTGTGGGCAGGATTTTTTAGCAACCAGTCTCTCAAATATTCCCACTCCCTTAGGTGATTTAATTATCTAATTGACTTTAATTTTCTTAGATTAAGAATTTATCATTTTTTAAAAAAATAACAGTTTATAAGAAATAATGGAGTACCCTAATCCTAAAAACGTACCTTATTGTGCTAACCTATTAGGTTTTGTGGGGAATATCCAATATTTATCATAGCACCTGGCATAAAATAAGTGTTCAAGAAATACCTGCTGAAGAAGTAAATAGAAAAGGGTGAATGATCAGACACCCAGAGAAAACAACAATGACAATAACGAAAAAAAAAAAAAAAAAAGGAGGCAGCCACCAGCATGCCACTAAGTGGCTGTGGCTTGGCAAGCCATGGCCGCCCCAAGGTGAGAACCATATCAGCATTTCCTGAGATCTGGGACACGCCATGTTGGACCTCGGGGCTCTAGGAAAATGGGCAGCCAGTTCACCCCTCTGGTGGGCGGCTGTGAGTCTACCGGGCTGCTGGCTAAGAATCAAACATCTACCTCCCACTCCCCACCCCCCATCCCTCCGCTAGCAAGTAAGAGCTGGAGATCTGAGCCTGTCTTGTAAGTCTGACTATATGAGATATAGCAAATAAGGGGGATTTTCTTCTACCATCTCTTTGAGGGCAAATATTTTTATCTCTGTTTTTCTCTGTTTTGATCAATGGTATTGCTCTATTCAATATTCTGTTCTTGTAATTTCGGTATTTCCTTCGATATTGCTCTGCCTGATTGAAGGAACAACTATTGTGAAGAAAACCAGATGTACTATTGTGCCTATTGCTGTTGTCCCGGTGGCCAGCTATGGGGTTCTGTGCCAATTTCACTGCACTGCCTTGGTTGGCTGTGTCCTGTGTTTTTCTGCTGTATTTTACTACCTTCAAAATAAAATAAATAAATAAAATAAAAAATAATAATAAATAAGAAAAAATTAAAAGGAAGTAAGTGATGACAACAGGGCAGGTCGGCCGGGTACTGAGCAACCTGAAACATGGTGTAGCTGAACAGATGGTGGACTTGAAAAGCAAAGGGAGGAAAAGCAGGTGCTCTAAAGGATATAACTGCGTGTATGTTTGGGGCTGTAGGAATGATGATTATGTTGCTAAGTTTATGTTGGATCAGAGAGTGGAGCTGTTTGCAGCCTCACTGTTTGAATGTCCACTTTGTATGCTTTGATTTTGTAGTTTGAACAGCTATGTCCAGGAGGACAGTGTGTAAAGTAGCAACTAGTGATCTCTTGCTGTTCATTTTTTTTGAAGTTCTGTATTATTTCTTCCCTTTTTTCTGTTTTGCTTTATTTTCCCCCTCTCTTTAAATAAAATTTTAAAAAAGAAAAAAAAAGGACAGAGTGCTCAGGCTGGTTGATATATATATATATTTTTTTTAAATTTTTTTTAAGAATCTTGACTTAATACAAATTTTGGAACAAAGAATGAGTGCAAAGAAAAACTTTTTTTAAACTTAATTATGTTTATTGGTACATTTTAAATATACACAATGATCACATTCATCATAGGGAGTTTGTACCTATACATGATAGAAGTTGATTCTATTTTTTCCCATTCCCTCACCTGCCTTTAACCCCTCTTCTTTTCCTTATTTACAAAAGGTTAATATCTTGTCTTGGATAATTCTGTTTCTTATAATCATTCTAAAGATGATACTTTCTTAATATTTAAGAGAAATTACAATGAATTCCTGCAGGTTTAGATAAGAATAGACCTACTATAGTCATCTTAGGACAGAGCTAATGTTATGGAAAGTGTAACCCAGACTTCCAAATTATAAATTGAAATCTTTCATTTTATAAAAGAAAAACCACATCAGTTAAACAGTCAGGGAAGGCTTCATTTAAGATAATACAATGGAGGTCAAGACTGTTCATTCGGGGAGAAAGATTTAACTCCATTGCTAAAACATAGAATTTTTAAATGCTGAAACAAGCTAACGGGAAAGTCATGAAGACCAATTAGTAGGGTGAGGTAGGTCGATGTGATTAGGTCATCTGTGTTTGCTCACTGTCCATCCAGGTTAGGCTCAAACTTAGGTGCTCCTTCCAGCAAGCCCGGTTTGCTCTCTCATCCTTGATGATTATGTTTCAAACCGTTGGTTACCAATTCCTAGGAAGAGGCCCCTCTCCTCGGCTGTAGAAGGTTTGTACCTCAAAAAGAAAAAAATTGTAGTTATACATTTATACATGTTTTCTAAAGTAAAACACCAAGAAAATGAAAGTTGTGACCAGGAAAGTGTCTAACTTGAGTAAAGCCAAGAAGCGTTTTAAGCTCATTTGGCCTCCCTTTGTGTCTTGTTTTCTTCCTTCCTTTCTTTACTTCTGTCTTTTTCTCTCCTTCACTACTTCTTTGACCCTTTTCCTCTCTCCTTCCACTTCTCCTTCTGTTTAATTAAAAATGACTTTTAAGAACTCATGATGTAGGAAAGGAAATTTTTACAAATAAATGAGACAGAAATGGGCAGGGTTTGGAATCTGCATAGAACATTGGTGCTTGACTCCTCATGTTCGTTCATAACCTTGATATCTCTTTGCTTATGTCTACATGGCCACTTTGTTTTATGTTGTCTTTCTGTCTAAGGGCGTTACCTCATAACTACTAACACAACAAATTTAGTTTGCATGTGGAACATTATTAACTGCACTTTTCCTATCCTTCTCTTCTCCCTACCACAAGCCAGGTTTTTAATAACACACTACTCATTCCACTTTCTCTCTCTCTGAGTTGAAGTGCATCAGATGTTTTTGACTGAATTTGGAAAAATCCTTGTCCGTTGGTATTAGCAGTCTCTCCCCATCCTACCCCTAAAACACACAGCCGAACATTTCTCTTTCCTGGTAATCAGTCCGTACCATTTCTTCTTGAAATTGTAAACAAATATGAATAGCGAAAAGCCAGGAGCTCAAAGTGTGTGTGTGTGTGTGTGTGTGTGTGTGTGTGCATGTACATATGTGTGTAGCTGTGTGTGTTTTTGTGTGTGTTGGTGGAAACAGCTGGAGCTACCTGTGTATGGTGTACAAATGGAGAAAGGGGAAATATACATTATTGTGTTTTATTTAGGATAAATTGTTTTTGAGAGTAAAAGCTGAAACACATGAATATCACAAGCTATGTTTCCCTGGCTCCTTCTTAGCCCATGTTGCATTTTTCTTTAGTCCTAAAAGTGAACTTGTCTTGTTTGCCTTTCTTATATTATTTTGGATTCAGCTCTCACTGGAGCAGCATGTTCTGGGTCTCCCAGGGCAGCCTCTACACTTTATCACCCCTCCTCCTGGAAGCTAGGTTCCATCCCTGTTGGAGCTGAGGTGTTTCAGTCCTAGTGTGTCAAAGCTCAGAGTTACACAGCTTTCTGCTGAAGTCTGAATTCCCAGACAGTCTCAATGCCCTAGTTTATATTAGTGCTTTCTCGTGTTTACTTCCTTTGAAGACACTTGCCATTTCTTTCTTTCTTTTTTTTTTTTTTTGAATCATAGTTTTTTTTCCTCTTCTGAACAAGATACTCACCCGTGAGGCTGAACCAGAGCACAAATCTGAATGATGATCCATGCTATCATTAGGATTGCTGGCCTCATCTCGCAACTGATAGGGAGCATTTCCCTGAGGATGACTGTTTTATTAGCAGTCTTCTCCATCCTTCATAAAAATTCATTCCTAGTGGGGATTTCAGTAACAATCCTCCAGATATTCCCAGCAGGGTACATGGTTAACACTCAAGATGAAATTCCATGTACCCACATAGCCTGCATTGTTTTCTACAACCAAGTTTGCAGAGGTGGGATTAAATCACTCTCTGCTCTCATGTTGATGCAAAAAAAATACAATACAATCGTTACTGCTAATGATGAGATTCACAATAGGAGCAGGAAGGGATCTAGCTCTCTGCTTAAAATTTACTGTTTCTGATGTGTCTAGTATCCCTCGGGGTAGGGAGCAGGAGAAAGATTGAGAATACCTGTTCTAATGAGTCTGTTTCTAAAACTTCAGAATCTCCCATAGCAACCTCCTCACTCAGCATCACAACTTGTTCTAAAAGTATAGTACACACAATAAATTCTTCAGGATGGAAAAGAGATGCTGTATTAGGTGAAGTTATAATCAAATACTAATAGTAAAACAAATAAAAATAGCTGCCTTCTTGCAAGCTTATTTTCATAGAAACACATAGAAGATATGAAACATTTTTGTACATGTTGCTGACAAAAACCTTCCTTTTCCACTTTATATTTAAATAAATTACACTTTTCCCTATATCCTGAGAGAAATCTGTGCAGTTAGGACTCTTTCTGCAAGAGATGTCATGTTAGTTTGTTACTGCTGCTAAAAGAAATCACCGCAAATTTCTTGGCTCAGAAGATCATACATTTATAACTTAGAGTTCAGCAGTCTGAAGTCTGAAATGGGTCCCGGAGCATTCCCTGAATGCTCTATGAGAAAATCCATTTTATTGTCTTTTCCAGCTCCTATAGACTGTTCCTATTCTCTCAGCTCATTACTCTGGCTCATGCTCACTTTTGTTTGGGTCACCATGTCTTTTTTAATTCTATCCCCCCAATCTTATCCCCTGTAATAAGGGACCTTGTGATTGAAGTCAGCCCACTTAGATAATCCAACACAATGTCCTAATATCAAGATTCTTAGCTTCATCACATCTGCAAAGTCCTTTTCCGTACATAAGTCAACACAGCTGTGTTATGGGGAGCTGAATCTGGATATCTCTGTGACATGTGGGGCTAAAGGGACCATTTTCCTGCCTGAGACAGACCTAGAACTCAATTTAAGATGCAATTAACTAGAGAAGAATTTATTAGATAGTATAGTTGATGAAACTAAAGAAGTATATTTTGACCAAAAATACAAAATATGTTATAGATCCAGTTTGGTTCTGGTTCCTACTTCAATGTTTTTAGATTTAGCCTCTTGTGGGAGAATTGTGGTAGGAGCAGCTTCAGATCTTAGAATCTCAACATTCACATCCAATAAGGAATGTGCATCTTCTTCCCAGGATTCCCAGGGGCATCTCATGATAGTTCATTGGCTCTAATTGTGCCATGCACCCCGCCCTGAAGCAGACCCTGTGTACACATAAATGCTTCACAGTCTTTGCCCAATTTGCCTCATCTTTAAAATAGGGCTTCCTATGTATGAGGAAGCAAAATATTATATGGCAAGTTAAAAACTTCCATGATTAGCTAAGAAACCACTGAAGAAAGAATAAAGCATTCGTATACCCATTTTGGCTCTCCATTCTCATTTGAATTGACCTCCTGAAATTATGTAGCTCATCTTAACAGTACTTTCCTGTGCAAGGACTGAATAAACTTATAGAAATAAAACATTGAGAATAGTGTTTGTCACATAATACATGAGTTAGTATAGAAGAAATAAAGAAAGGTAGAAAACTGAAAACTGTAGCTCTATGTTTATTGTCTCTGCTGTCAAATTTTTGTCTTGTTTAATATTTTAAAATTTGGAGTCAGATTTCTGCTCAGATCTTCAGTAGTCATGTTAATCACTTGAGAAGTGTTTATACTACAAGGTTTGTTATTCTTAAATGTACCCAGTCTATCTCATCTCCTTTCTAATCTGAGAACTCCAAGTAAAGTAATTTCCAGACTCTATAGAGACAAATGATTTCCAATGTTTACCACATATAGGCCTCCTTCCCCTTGGAGCAATGTCTAGAATTTCCCAGTCAGCTTTCTAAAGCTGGAATCATCTCAGATTCCAGGGAAAGCATAACTTTACCGAACACCCCATGATGAGATCCCTTTCCCAAAGCAGGAGCAATTACCCCATGACAAGATGGAGTCGGTCTCCTTCTCAAGTCAGAACTATCTTCTCAAGGTACCAAACTGCCCCTCAAGTCATAAGGATTCCTCTGGAGCTACATACCCATTGCTGAAATGATGACTGTCAAAAGCTTGTGTTCTTCTTTTGTGATTGAATCTCATCATCACGGTGCCCTTCCATCCAGTTACAGTGAACCCTTACCCTTCTAGTCCTGTCTTTAATCTCTCTTACTTTCCAACTCTGCCTGATAAACTGCCCATGCCTTTCTCTGATGCTTCCTGAGATTGTTTTCTATGGTCAGACCTACCTTGTGGACCATGTTGAGGTCTCTATCTCCTTTTTGGGTGACCTCCTTAAACCCTGGCTGGTGACAGCAAGCACCAAGAAAATTCTTGATTGAATTTTTCTCAGAATCCAGTTGTCAGCATTAATTAGACTGGTTTGTTTTCCTTGGGTCACTTTAAATAAAGAAACTCACCATAAATCTGAAAAAGAGATTTTGATTGCAAAAGAAATTTTATTTTTTCCATTAATATCCAACAATTAAACCAGCTGTTTTAGTTCAAAGTACCAATGGGAAGCTCCTTAATGAAGTTGCTTATGGTTTAAAAATTTGTGTCACATAAATTATTTGTCTTAATGTCATTCCTGGGGCATTTTCCAATTGTTTCAGAGACTAAGCAGTAAAAAAAAAAAAAATTACAGTATATTTCCATATTCCCAAAACACCTGGTGAGAAATAATCTGCTTCTTCAACTGTAGTTCCATCATTTATTTTATTTCCAATCCCTTCACAGCAAGACTCTCCAGCGCTTATTTACTTAGTTCATACATGTTAAAGATCCCACTAATTGCACACATACCACACAATTGATTTTACTCAGAATACTCATACCTCTCAAAGTTCTAGTAATGAAAAAGTTAAAATGAGCTTTAATAAGCATTGGGGAGTCAAGATTTCCAGGAGATATAATTTTAACTATTTATGGAAACACATTAAAGTAAATGGTACACAAATACAGTGTGATTATCTAAAGAGTTGGAGGTTAGGTAAGAGGACTACATTTTCAGGGAGGTGAAGAAAGCAATTAACTTCCATAAACATGACAGACAAAACTGATTTACTTTTTAGGAGTTAACCATTTATTTTCTTTATGATACCTAGTGAGTTTTAGAATTTGTTGTGCTTGAACTAAAACATGAAATGGTCAGTTTTCTTCTCCATTTATTTTGTGGCAGGTTATTGACTTAGCAAGCAGTAGAATATTATAGTTGTAGTATTTCAGATTACACTGGTAATTATACTGTGATTCTTTTAAAGGGAGATTTTTGCAAGGAATATACTGATAAACATGTATATGTCTTTTTATTATTTAGCACATATTGCTGAATAAAATCGATCAAGTTTTCCTCAAGTATTTCTTTCTTTTTTGCTTTGTTTTGAGACAGAGTCTTGCTGTGTAGTGCAGACTAGCTTTGAACTCACTTATGTAACCGAGGCTGGCCTTGAACTCACATCAATTCTCCTGCCTCTGCCTCCTGAGTGCTGGAGAAGATGTGTCCCACCATATCTGACTCTGGAGTATGTTTTATTCTTTAAGATGATACAAATTTTTACAGACCAAACAAGTGTCCTTTCTTCAGCTCTTCACTGGGAAAAAAATAACACAAGATTGTAGATCAAATCTGCCTCATTGTAAACATAAACCTTTTTACAACATGGACGAGGCATCATTTATTCCTAAATGGAACAGAATGAGCTTTGTAGGTATATGTCTGGCACATCCCATTGAATTAGAATTCATTACTTTCCTAAATGCTTGTAATGTTTTGAACAATAATTGCTTTAATAATATTTGGTAGGTAATGAATACTACCTTTCATACAATGACAGCTTTAAAATTCCTCAATATTAGCCTTTAGGAAATAACTTACTAAATATCATTAACATAAATACTTTAAAAAGGAGCCTAAAGCTCCTCAGAGAAAAAAAAGTCTTGGTTTATTTTTATGCAACTCACTTACATAACTGAAGTCCCCTGATTTTGAAGCTGAGATTTCTTTTGGTTCTTCTTTCATATGACATTATAGTAGCATAATTACAGACACAATTTTTTGTTGCTGAAAATTTCAGGTTCTGATTCCATCCTGTGTGAAAGAGTTTCAAGTTATTTAATCTAAGTTTCTTTCTTTACAAAGTGCAAATTCTACATATTTGAGATTCATAATTACATTTGTTGGAGGAAGTGGTATTTATATATACTGCAATCTGAATTAGCTTCACTCCCCTTTTCTGCCTCTCCCCTTTAACTGATCTTCCATCTCCAAAGTGTCTACCTCCCTATTTCATACCATTTCTCCTTTACTTGTTCTAAAAGAGTTGTATTTTGTTTCTCAAATAAGGGATAAATCATGCATTATTTAACCCAACACTGGTTTCAAGGAAAGAGTTTGGCAGTGTTCTTTACCTTTCAGTTTCATGGAAGATTTTGAGGAATATTAGCTTTTGTCTGAATTTATGTTCAAGTTCAGCTGTGACTCCACTGTATCACGGACTTTTCTAAATTAGTTGAGTTTTTATTACAGCTACAATTTTGCTGTTTATGCTTGGTCTATTCCAGGATTTTTATGTCTTTCTAACCCAGTTTTGGTAATTCATATTTGTTTAGGTAATTCATGTTTCTTTTGTATTTCTTCCAGATTCCCCACTTTATCAGAATATAAGTATTTTTCTTTTAATTTTTAAGATATGGTCTCACTATGTAGTCTAGGATGGTCTTGAACTCACCATGTGGCCCAAGCTGGCACTGAACTTGTGGCAGTCCTCCTGCCTCAGACTCAAGAATGCTGGGATTACAGGCATGAACCACTACACCCAGCTCAGAATGTAAATTTTGAAATGCTTTTTTCTAATCCTCTGAATTATTGGTGTCTGTGGTGATTTCATCTTTTTCAGTGTTCGTTGCATTGATAGTAGTCTCTTGTTTCTTTTAGCTAATGTAGTATCAATATTATTTAATACTGCAAAGAATCGACTTTTTGATTCATTGATTCTTTTATTATTTTCATCTCAATTTCATTGATATCTACAACTTTTGGTTTTGGATCGCTACTGTTTATCTGATGGACCTGTGATGTATCATTAATCTGTTATTTGGGATTGTTCTACTTTTATAACCTAGGTATTCACAGCTATAAACTTCTCGCGTAAGTGTTTTCACTGGGTCCCAAATATTTTGGTATGTCGGACTTCCATTGTCACTTGATTGTAGCAATTTTTTAATTAATCGATTATGCAAGCATGTATTATGTAATCTCCATATATTTGATAATTTTAGTGGTTACTTTTGCTATTGATTTTTAGTTTCATTCTTCTATGATCTGATAGAATGCAAGAAATTATTTCAGTTCTTTTTATATTTATTTAAGCATGCTTTATGACCTAAGCTACAGTTTGTTTAAGAGAAAGTTCTAAATGCTGCTGAGAAAAAATGTAAATGCTGTTGTGGTTGCCGAGTGAAACACCACGCATATATTTTAAGTCCATTTATTTGATGATGTGGTTCAACTTGGATTTTTGTTGTTGGTATTTTGTCTGCTAGTTCCTGCCTATTTGTGAAGAGGGTACTAAAGTCACCCAGTGTTCTTGTGTCATCTCTATCTGTCATTTGACATTGATTCAGGAGAATGGTGAAAGATTAGAATTAATGTACCAGTAGATAGCTTTTATTCAAATCTTCTACACACGATTTTGGTGAGTGTGATCCTTACATTTCATGATAAAGCACTGTATATAATAAACATAAAACAATAATTAATTCTTATTCACCATTTCACATATACAAATTCACAGTATGTATTGTGAGAAAGTGAAAAATAAATAAATAAATAAATAAATAAATAAATAAAGCATTGTGCTGCAGTGGAGAAAAAACACTGGAGCAGTGTCAGAGTATAAATCTCCCACTGCATGTTCCGTGCCTTTGCGTTCTGTACCTGTACAAACTCCTGTCCACTGCTTCCCTTTGAAACACCACTGAGCTGGATGCCCATGTGGGACCCCTGCCATCACTCACCAAACCTGCTAAGTTCTGTGTCCATCTAAGCCCTCTCCCAGGGTCTCCTATATACTATGGAGCTCTAAGCAGAATGGCTCTTTTCCATGAAGCCCTAAATGTCACTGGATTCACAGGCTCGAAAGAGGTTCTTTGTTGGCATAGGCAGAAAGATAAATACAGGCAGAAATCCATGGAGGAATGGCATGGTCAGAGGTTTTGGTATGGTGCATTCTTTCAGAGTAGCATAGGAAGAGAAGATGCAAGCAATTGCAGGGATTATTTTTACAGAAAGCGGGTGTAGATTCAAGAATCCTCTCAGGAGTTCAGCAGAAGATTGGGCGCTACACCAGATCTCTGTTGCCCCAATTCAATAAAACAACCCCATACAAAGGGAGTTGTGTTGTCATAAAACAGAAACAAAAATCTCTAGCTGGTCACATCCACAGAAATACAGCTGAAACCTAGCAGAAATCTATCTTCAGAGGGAATGAGAAGCAAAAGTAGTCTTGAGGGCCCAATTGGACCTTCCAGCCTGGACCAGCTCAAGCTCTGGTTCATAAGCCCAACCTCCCACAGACAACCATAGAGGCCTGAGTTCCACTCTCAGAGATACTACATGGTGAATTTTCTCCATTTTTGAACTGAGTGAGGAAAGCGCTTTGGACAAATTCTGACTATAGTATAAACAGTACTGTCTTAGGAAGTAATAATGTTTTAGAAAATGAGAAAATCCTTTATTGTTTTTGTATATGTGTGCTTCTTTTTTCATTTTTCCTTTCATCTGGTATTGCTTTTTGTAAGAGCTAGGGGACTGGTAGTTGTTAATCAGAGTGTAGGATTGAGTTAATGCTTTTTTGCCTATAGCTCCTTGCTTAATTACCTTAGATTCTTCTGATGCCAAAGGTTGTTTCATAGGGCCAGTTAAAACAATTTTCTTGGTTGGTCACAAATTGGACACAACTTTCTGGTACATTCTACTATGCTCCATTTAAATCTATCCTCCTCCTTTGTCATACTTTCCCTGTCATCACCTCTCCAGTCCCTGTTCTCTCTCCTTTGCTTTTACTTGGCATTAATTCCAGCAGCAGTGACCCTCACTGTCCCATGGAACTCTCAGTGTCCAGTTTGGATCCCTAACCATGGTTATGATCATGACCTTTGTTGCTCTCTACCTCTAGGATTGACCAGTTGTAACTCAACCAATCAACAATTTCTGAGTTGTGCTTTTCTTAGTTCCGTGACCTGAGAAGGGCTCTCTCGCTGATATCTCAGTTATTGATCTCTGCCTCCCAGTGGGAGGAGAGTGAGGACAGATGAGTACGAGGCCATGGTTGCAAGGTTGAGCATCAATTGCAGCTCGGCGGCTGCTGCCATACTTGTTTACTCCCCTGAAGGGATTGGATCCTTTCCTAAGGCAGTACTTTTACCATTCTTGTAGTGTAAGGAGCCCTGGGTTTGAGAATCAACCCACTTCTGTTTCTAAACACCCCTGTTATGGGCATTCATCTGATGGGACTCTTTCAAGTTGCCTTCCCCTGGTCGAGATTGTTTTTTACTTTTCACATCCCAAGTACTTGCATACTCTAGTGATCATCTTCTAAGCATCTTCTGAGCGCTGCTGCCTCTAGTCTGCCATAGTGTTTCTCCTCCATTATATGCCTTCGTGTGTGTGTGTGTGTGTGTGTGTGTGTGTTTGTATTAGTGAGACAATAAAAAGAGCACATACAATACAGCACTGCCCTGAGTGGGTAACAAATGCTCATGTGCTTGCTCATCACTGGTTCTGCTGAATCACAAGTAAGTGAAGACTGAGTTCACAACTTTACTTTCTGAGACAAGAATCATGAAACCATGACAAAACTTAAAAAATGAAGTGAGTAGGAAATCACAAGTGTCTTAGGTTCTTTTAAAAAATTTTTGAGATGACTGGAAAAAACCTCAGATTCAAGCATGGAACTTCCCTGGGTATGTGCAGATATTATATCTTTAGTTTAAAAAAATAACAGTATAAAAGGTGTGTGTGTGTGTGTGTGTTTCCAAGGTTGAAAGGAAGAAGCTAAAAGCTTCAAAAGGGCCTTTTTCTTTCTTAATCACTGGCCTTGACTCTCAGGCTCCCTCTTATTTTTCTCATCCAGGTTACTATGAATGGAAGGAAATGCCTACTAACCATTATGCCTCCAACATAGCGCCTCTCTCCCCCCAAATTTCGATCTGAGTATTTCAACACTAAAATAAGGGATTTTTAGGTCAGATGCTTCTTGCCAACTAGCTGGCCATTTACCTAGCGGCTTTCTGTGCTTAAATAGTCTGAGGATTAGCAATTATTCTCTTTTCCCATCTTCTCCCATGGGCTTGGCTATCAAAGTGTTCCCAGGATTGAAGAGTTCAGGGGGAATCTGTGGCCTAAAGCTGGGGCAGTCCTCACTCGACATGGAGTTTGGCTTCATATCCCTCAGTTGATTGGTGTGGATTTGTAACCTTTTTTTTTCCTTCAGGTAGCTGCCAGTGTTTCACTTCCTTGCCAACTTCTGAGAAGCCAGTGTAAGATTCCTTCTGACTGGTACAGCATTTGATAATGCTTATGGAATCTGACCACCATCCTTATGCACATATGTAGAATGTGAATTATTCTCAGTTATGTATTATTTATCTTGTATGCCATTCATCAAGTTTATAGGTATTCTCTGCAGAATACAGGTGTGAAAAATAATGTATTTCTCTTCCAACCTCAAATTGTTTGTATCAATCATGCTCTTACTAAAATTATTTCTGAAAAAAAAAAGATTTATGACAGTCTTTTATTCTACTTTCATTTAGTTTCTTGCTGTTCCTATTGATGAAGGCAACTGTATTTCCATGATTCTTCCTCAAACTTCCTATGATTTCTGAGAATTTTGTTTTCATTCACTTTTCTTTTCTACCTGATTACTGCCTTTGACCTAAAGTATGACTTCTAAATTTGATTTTTTTCACAGAATCTTTTTAACTTATTTATTATGTATCATATTATGTTCTGCTTCTTTAAGCTATTATTGTTATTCTTATCTCTTTCTCTTATTTCAGTGGCTGTTTCATTGTTCTTCTTCTTATTATTATTTTCACTTTTATTTTGTTTTTAGCATTTCCCCAGGATTCCAAAATTTCTCAATAACAAACAAGAACAGAGACAGAAGTTAGATGAGTCTAGGTGGCTGGATTTTCCTTCCTTTTCATTTGTGAAAAGTACTATGTTTATTTTAAATGGTAAAATAAAGAAGATCACTGTGAAAATTTTAGACATGTATAAAAGTAAATGAAGAAACTAAATGTCATGTAATATTCCATATCTCAGATATAATAATAATAATTTGTTTAACTGGAGGAGGCCTATATAACTCTGAGACTGGCAAACAGTAAGCATTTGTTGTTGTTTGAATCTGAAATGTCCCCCCAACACCTCATTCACTCATTTGGGACAGTGATTGAAACATAGCTTGATATAGAGTTGACTCAGCATTAGGTGGAGTTTGACAGGAAGAGATGGGACACTGCATGGCCTGGCAAGATGAGTCTCCCTCTGCTCCTCCCTTCTCTCTCTGGTTGCTGGCTGCCATGACCTGAGCATCTTCCCTCCATCAGACTTTCCCATCATGCTCTTCTGCCCTAAAGCCAGCCAACTCTGAACTAAAGTTTAAACCAAATAAGTCAAGTTGTGATTTTTGTTGGGTATTTGGTGTCAGTGATAAGAAAGTATCTAAGACAGCATTCAATAAATTTTGTTAATACCGTGTTTCTGTCAAATTTATTTTATTATTAATTAATAATAAAAGTTGGTAAGGCTTGCAAATTTTCATATTTTTAAGTGTATTTATAAAAGCAAAAGATAACTGATGATCTTTATTTCCATGATGCATCTGTGGTTAATTATGCTTATATCGTCTAAAAACAATGCTCATGGTTTTTCAGAAATTCATGTTACTATTTTACATACATAATAATTTTTAGTGTTTTAGTAAATGTAATGATATTTTGCTTAATTTTTCAGAGTAACTATTCTTATGATAGCAACTAAATTTGTAAAACTTCAAGTCAGATAAGTGTTATTGTTTCTAAACTTATTTTTTTATTTAAAGAGAAAAAAACAGAAAAAGGATAGAAGTATTACAGTATTTCAAGAAAAGAAGATAAACAGTAAGAAATCACTAGTTGATAAATTACATATTGTTCTTTTAGAAATAGTTTTTTCAAGTTACAAAATTAAAGCACACAAAGTGGACACTCAAGCAGTGAGAGTGCAAACAGGTCTGTTCAACAATCCAACAAGAACCTAGAAATATGGTCATCAATCCCACACACCTAAACATACATGCAGCTATCTTTTATAGCACTACCTATTTCCTCTTTTTTTTACAATAGTAATTATACATTTTAAAATTGTATTTAAAGAGAAGAAAAAAAGCAAAACAGAAAAAAGGGTAGCAACAATACAGAATTCTAAAAGAAAGAAAGAAAAAAAAAGGAAAATGAGAAAAAAACCCACTAAGAAATCAGTAGTTTATAAATTACATACTGTTATCCTGGATGTAGTTGTTCAAATTACAAAGTTAAAGGGTACATAGTAAACATTCAAGCAGTCAGACTACAAACAGTTCTGCTCAAAGATCCAACAAAGACTCAGCAACATGGTCATCTATTTTACACACTCAAACATACATACTTATTTTTTTTTTAATTTGGGCAATAACAATTGATCATTTATGTAACAATGGCCTTTCTGTATGCAAAATTCTAACATCAAAGGTTGATATTTTTAGAGTCTAGCTGACAAAGTCCTTTCCTTATACTGTAGAAATAACTTTTTTCTACATTAAGGAGTGACTAGAAGTTGTTTCCAGCTTTGCGGGCTGTATGGTCTCTGTCCACAACTATTCAACTCTATTGTTATGACATGAAAATAGCCTTAGATAATACAAAAAAAAAACGTGCTTAATTGTATTGTAACAAAACCACATCATTACATAAGCACGTGGCTGGCTAGACTTTATATACAAATGTAGCTTAGCAGCCTGAAGAATCTCCAGGCTTCCGGGAAGACGGCAGAACAGTGAGCAGCAGGGTAAACAGCCTCTTGGAGAGAAACAGTCCAGATGCTGGAATATAGCATTGTGGGGAAGACAGGAAGGAAGGAAGTGGGTCCTCTGGACACAGGAAGAACCTAAAATAAGAATTGAAGTCCATAGAAAGAGTAAAAAAGAAAAACTTAAAGAAGAAGGCAATACAAGAGGAGCTTGGAACGTGAGAACACATGTTCATGGTGACAGTGTTGGCTGGTGACCCCAGAGGCTCTGCAGAGAGACATGGCAGGCAGTGTAGGAGAGTGTTAGATGCAGAGGGCTGCACTGGCTGGTGGTGAGTACAGGACTCAGTCCTCCTGTGGGAGACAGCAATTGGCTGGGAGCCATGTTAGAGCCAGGCCAGATAAGCCCAGAGCCAGAACTGTGGACAGCTCCTTCCAGCAGCACCTGGCTGGGAGCAGACAGGTGGAAATTGCTTGGACTAAGCCCCACCCCTGTGTGATTTCCAGCAGCCATCTTTGAGGTTCCCTGCCAGTAGCCAGCTCAACCTAGAGGCTGCCAGCCCCTGCCCCATGCACATTCCACCAGACATCAGTAAGCCAATGGAGGCTTGGAAAAACAGCAAGCAAATAGCCCTGCACCAGCACACCCAATGGCCATCATCAGATATCCATAGTATCTCAAGTCCTGAAAGAAAACAACTTCCAACCCAGATTGATGTACCCTGCAATAGTATCTTTCAAAAGTAATGGAGAAACAAGATACTTCCACGATAAAGAACAACTGAAGGAATTCATGTCCACCAAACCAATGCTACAGAGAATACTGAAGAACGTTCTAGAGAAAGATAAAAAAAAGACTCTGGTTCCAGGAACAGTGGAAGAGGTGTATCACTGAGCAGGACAGACAATGGAATGGAAGGGAAAAGAAAGCAACCAATGGCAGGAAAATAGCATGGCAGAGACGAGGAAGAGCATGTTAGCTATAACCACTATTATAAATAGCCTCAATTCACCAATAAGAAGAAACACAGGCAGAGTGGTTTAGGAGACAGGATCCATCAATATGCTTTATACAGGAAATGCATTTAACCTGAAAGGGGGTTCATAGACTGAAAGTAAAGGAGAGAAAACAGGGAGCCAGAAAGAAGTGGGAGTAGTTTGCCCATCAACTGTGGAGTAGATGAGAAAAACATGGCACTTTTATACGATGGAAAGCTACTCAGCTATAAAGAAAAATAACCTGGAGGCTCTTGTAGGTAAATGAATAAAATTTGAGATCATGCTCATGGGTGAAATGGTTCAGAGTCACATGGGTGAATATTATGTTGTCTTCCTAGTATAAAAAACTAAAGGAGTCGGTGGGATCCAAAATGCACAATGCATCCTGTGAAAGGGAAAGAGGAGGAAGAGTCTAAAAAGGGAAGGCAGTGGCCATTGTTAGTCTGTTATCATGATTTAAAACCCATATTGTTTGCATTGTTCTGTTTAATTTGGCTTATTCTCTTTCTGTTTGTCTAATTTGATTAGATTCTATGGCATGGACAGCTATTTCAACAATAGCAAAACATATTATGGTAGTCATTATTGATTTTTCTCTTATCTTATTTTGAAGCCCTGTATTGCTTTCATTGTTTTGTTTTGATTGATTTTATTCTATTTTGTTTTGTCTGATTGTATTGTGTCTGAAGGTATAAGTAACTGCTTTGAAGATAACAAAAGGCACCACTATGGTTTTACCATTATCTTGTTCTGAAGTCCTGCATCGCTTCCATTATTTTGTTTTAACTGGTTTAGTTCTGTATATTTTGTTTGATTTTATTGTGCCTGATGGTATGCGTAGTTCTTTTGAAGATAACAAGAGGCATTATGGTAGCCATTATTGATTTCCTTGTATTTTGTTTAAAGTCATGTACCATGTTCATTGTGTTTTTTTAAAACTCTGTTCTGCTTGATTTCATTTGATTTAATCCTCTTCAAAATAAAAAAAGAGAAAAAAAAAAAAAAGAATTCCAGCACCATCATGGTTTTGTTCAATTGTAAGTACTATTATTTAGCACTTCTCACATTCCAAGTATTGTATTAGTGTATTACATCGCGTTTATACTACATTATGAAGACAACCCTACTAAGAAGATAATATCATTCTCCTTTTTAGTTAACAAAAATGAAATAATGGAACTAAAGAAATTAACTCACCCAATAAGTGGTTGAGCTAGCCTGCTGTCCAGTTTTCTAATGTAGGCCTGTTTCATACAAAGACTAGATCTTGCTCTGTGTTCCTAAAAAATGCTTGATTCCTTCATACCAACATGACAGTTCACTGAACCTGTATGGTACCTCAGATCTAGAAAAGAAGTCTATTTCTTTCCTTTCTATTTATAAACTATATCAGAAAGATAAAAATAATGAGAAGATTTTCTTTTTACTTTTGTATTACTTCCCAGCTTTTCCAAACATGAAACATAAGATGTTCTCGAAAACCAACAAACAAAAAACCCCACAATGAAGTAGCATTTGGAGCACTTGTGAATACAATTTTAGGAAAGGTGTTCACAGAAGAAAGTTTAACTAAACTTAGTTACATGGGGTTGGTTTTAGGAAACTTGCAACCTGAATGGAAGTTAGTAGCAAGAATAATAACAACAGGGACAAGGGTGATTTTGTCATGTGTTCTAAGTCTCGGCATCATTTTTCATAAAATAGAGCTAATTATAGTTACCTGAGGAGATCTGGGTAAGGAAGAAAGGTGAGAAGTGCTATGTTAACAGAGACACTATGCAAATGTTTAAGTAACAAAAATGTCCTAAATTTTCTATCACCTGTCTGGTAAAATTGAAATAAGATGTCTCACTAATTTTGAAATAACGTGACACAAATTTTATTACTGTCAGAGTATATTTGTTCTTTTTTAAAGAAAGCTTAAGTTGCTCTTAGTTGCTCTTGTATTCTTATTATTTTCCATTTGTGCATTTGTAATTTTTGGATATTGCTGTTTTTCTCCTTCTATGATCCACAGGAAACACAGTCTGAGTCGTATATATTAAGTTTTACTGATGAGACAGAGAACTGAGACATATCTCTCAAACTGTCAGCATTTAATTTTCTCCAGTTTTATTCTAGGTATTTCTTCTAGTTAGATCAATTTAGCCCACTCTCTTTGTCTCCTTCCACACCACGCCTCATGTTGGTTTCACTTCCCACATTCAAAGCAGCTAATTTCTTTTGAACTGTGAGATACTTTTTCTAGAGCAGAATTTCCATCAGCCTATCACGTAAAAGTAACTGTAGTTACAAACTGACTTTCCCCTTCTTTAATTTTATAACATGGCATAAGACTATTTGTTTTCTTCCTCTGCATCTTGTGTTTGACAATACTTAGATTTAAATGGGGCTATGTTGAATTTCTGTGAAGTAGAATTTTATTAACTCATCCTTTTCAATACATTTCTGCATGCAACTGCTAAGACTTTTTGTTATTGAAGTGTGACACTCAAAACAAATAGTAAACAAAGCAAAAAATACAGTTCATTCAGTAAGGCTGAAGTAAGCACTGCTGTAAACATTACCCAGGTCAAAAACTGGACAGAGTTATGAACCTCAGATTTTTCCACATAGACTCCACCAATCACGGGACACTGCAGATATTCTTAATTAAAATTACTGTCCAAACTTTCAGCTCTATGGATTTGTTTGATTTGCAGATGTTTATAAATGGAACTATATAGAATAGATTATCTTGTCTGATTTAATGTTATCTTTGAGTCACTCATGTCAGTGAATATAGCTCTAATTCCTGAATTTTAATGCTACATGCAATGTAATTTTATTGCTTGAATCTACTACTATTTCTTCCCTCTTGGATGGATGCATCTTTCAGTTGTTTTTAGTGTTTTGGCAATTAAAAATAATGGTACTCTGAGCTTGTAAATAAATTAGAGAGTGGATATTTTCAGTCTAAGATTATCCTTATAGAACTGTAATAAATACATACTTCTTCTCTATTACTCAACGTTTTCTCTTCTTTAGAGCCATAATCTTTATCTTTTGCCTTTGTGATTCTGTCTTTAGAACTCTCAGGTTCAATTGACAATGTTCAATTACATCTTCTTCCAGTAACAGTCACCAGCTTTCAATGACACAGCTCACTTTGGGCAACATTCCATTAAACTATGATATTTGAAGCAACTTGACTTTGCTAAATGAGTAGACTTAGCTTGTTTGAAAGACTGTCATTATACTTTCTAAAGCTTACTTCACAGGAAATGGGAAATCATTTTCTTGTGTGAATTCAAAGCTTTCATGTTATTGTAGATCCTCAATTAAAGAAAATTTGCAAAATAGCTCTTGGTCCTTGTACTACATCTCAAACTCCTGCAGCTGGTAAGGCAAACTAAGTCCCCTGCATGATGCATACAATTGTAAAGAAAGTAGTTAGAAACGAAGCAACAAACTGCTGTAGTCATAAGCAAAGCCTGTGATTTAGGGAGTCTATATTAAAGGGAACCACAGGGAGTCAATTGCCATCTATCTGCCTCATACACATTTTAATTATGCCACTAACTTTGGCAGGGAGATGTCATCTAACCCTCTGCTAAGACACATTCTTTATAAAATTAAAATTGTTCTCCTAGGAAGATGTGTATGCATACTGAGATGCAGACTCAAACACAAGGCCTGTTTATTTGAAAGTAAGTACTGAAATAAAATGAGGCAGAAGAACATATATAATACATATATATATATATATATATATATATATATGTCACTTTATTTGTAGAATAGTCAAAAAATCACCATGGAATTTATCAAGAAAATTAAAAAAGAAATCCATGCTATGAAAGGAAGTCAAAGAAAATAAAGCAAATCTTTAGCAAACTTCTACATGAAAATCAGTTTCCTGATTTCTGCTTGACTTTGTTGACTTTGTTTCTTGAAACATATATAAAATAGCAATTTATGGTAGCAATTCTTCCAATCATTAAACTATGATTTCTCTAAAATTAAAATTACACAATTGTATAAAAAAGGAAAAAGGCCTCTGGAAACATGTCTAATGGCATAGAAAAAGTTCTTTCCTTTCTTTCTTTCTTTCTTTCTTTCTTTCTTTCTTTCTTTCTTTCTTTCTTTGTTTTTTCTTTCTTTCTTTCTTTCTTTCTTTCTTTCTTTCTTTCTTTCTTTCTTTTTCTTTCCTTTCTCTCTCTCTCTCTCTCTCTCTCTCTCTCTCTCTCTCTCTCTCTCTGGTACCAGGAATCAAAGTCTTGACTTCACACTTACCAGGCAGGTGCTCTGCTGCTAAACTATATCCTCAGCCAAAAATATTTTTAAAAGGAGCATCCTCTTTCATTTCCAAATTCTTATGTATTTGAATAGTTGTGTGACTGTCAGAATCGAACATGACCTTTCCAAGAAATCTTGAATTTTTCACATTTGCTTTTTCCACAATACTTCTGCTTGCCTAACTGCTCTCGTTTCAGCAAACGGCATCTCCATTCTACGCATGCAGTAGGCTCACCTTAGGCAGTACCCTTATTAGTTATCTTGCCCATCTTGAGAACACAATATACAACAGCACAATTTAAAGAAAGGAGTTTAATGGGGTTCACAATCTCGGCGAATTCAGCCTAGCTTTCTCCAAGGGAGAAATATGATCACAGAAGGGCAAAGTGGAGCAAATCTGCTTAGTTTATGACAGTTGGGAAGAAGGAGGAGGAAACAGGACCAGAGAAGAAAGGATGGAGATACAGATCCCAAAGTCACACTTCTGTGACTCACCTGAACATACCCCAAAGTGAATTTTATTAACCTCCTGGGTGTTTCCCAATCCAATCAAATTGAAAGTCCATGTTAACCGCCACATCCCCAATTTAGTTGAAGTCATTATCTATTACCTTTTGGCTGGTCTATCAGAGTCAACCTTTCTTCCCACCCAACTCCTTCTATTACTTATCCTTCTAAATCCATTCTTCACCCAAAGATGGAGGAATTTTTTCTCAGCAAATTAGGTCTTCTGGTCCTCTGCTCAAAATCTTAGTGATTTCAGAATATTATTTTAAGTCTGACCTGACACTGTGCCATAGCCTGCCCTACTCATTCTGGCTCTCTGGGTCCCAGGTGTGCTGACCTGCTTTCTCTTCTGTAATACACTACACACAATCATCCTTAAGTTTTTCCCCACTTGCTGTTCTCTTTGCTGGCAGCTAGTTCCAACACATAACCTCCAGGCTATTTCTCCTGCTTCCTTCACATTTTTGCTTACATGTCACTTTTACAGACAGATTTTTAAACAAAAATATGTAATGTTCTGAATGAATCATTCAATCACTCAATCACCCTCTGATTGAATCATTCTTCAATTTTTTAAATACTCTATTCCTATGTATTTATTTTCTGACTCTTCTCATGGGAATATAGTCTCCCTAAGAACAGGTTTGATCAGTGTTGTAAAGTGACTAGCATTTGTCAGGTACTCAATGAATATATATATATATATATATATATATATTTTTTTTTTTTCTTTTTTTTGTACCAGGAATAGAACTTACAACCTCACACTTGCCCAATAGGCACTTAAGCTGTTGAGCTAAATCCCCAACAATGAATATTTTTTGAATTAAAAAAAATCTAGGTCAAGTCTGCTCACACATGCCTGTAATACCAGGACTCAAGACCTGAGGCCAGTGAATGGTTTCAAATCTGAGATGAGCATGGACTGCTTAGTGATTTCAAGTTGGGCCTGAAATTGTATAGTGAGAGCTGTCCCCCCCAAATCTATACCAGACAGGAAAACTCCTGAGGATATCAGGTACCTGATGATTGTGTTATAGGTTACTGAGACTAGTTCGACAACCACTTCAACAGTTCCACGATTCTAAAGTTCTTGAAGTGGTTATGGGAGACAGTGTATGACTTGACTCAGGATGATAGCTCTGAAAATACAGCAAGTGGCAAGAGAGATGCAACTCTAATATTTTGTAATACATCATGTAGAGCATTATACATAAATTTCATTATAGATGGCTGCAGTAACATGACCTTTGTATGACTGGTGGGCAATCTATATATGTATGATAAGATTAAAAATTTACCTAGTGTTTACCGTATGCCAGGTATTCTTGTGAGTACTTTGTAGAGATTCAACTAATTGCTATTCATTTTTACCCACTTCTTAAAGATGAGAAAACTAGACCGCGGATGAATATAATTTGCCTATCATACCACACCTAGTTAGTTGTAGAGACAAAAATCAATCCTTGGCAGTCAGTCTTCAGAATCTCTGCTCTTCTCAAAGAAATGGTATAAGATATTAAAGCACCGTAAAATGAGTTGTTCTCTTCTAACTTCTTTCAATAGCATAAATAAAAAAGCATAAAAAAAGCACTGAGAGAAAAGAGGGAAAATTCCATAGCTTAGTGATATGAATCTTATATCAATTCCACTCACTGGACTGAGCTTAAATACAAATTCAAAATTAGGATCTGTTTATAGCTATCAGAAGTTGAATTCAAAGCATTTCCATGTCTCTTATGGGAAAGATAATGGATTTTTGGGGGGAGGGTTGGTATCCCAGAAATTAGGATTAGGCCATAAGTACTTGCTTTTACTTCAATGCTATGTTACCCCCAACAATCGTGATTAGTTACCCAGGAGAAGAAAACAAGCCCAGTTCGGAGTTCCCTCATATCTCAGTAATTCACAGAAAAGAAATACTGCAAAACCCAACCTCAGTTAGGATATAAGCAGAAAGGACACATTAGTAGCAAAAAGCCAAAGGGAAGTAGGCCATCGCAGTCAGGTAGCACACACTCCCTACAGAGAGGGAGCCATAGCTTGAAGTACAGATATACTGATTAATCAATAATTACGATTTCCTGTAAGATTCAAAGATTTGTATAAAATAGGATGAGAGAATTAGTTGACAAGGAAATTTAGGCAAAGGTTATGTGGTTCAGTCTCTTGGAATGATCCCAGAGTGTGAGGATACATATGAAGAGTAGAAAGTATTTTCATGGTGAGAGAATGCTAAATTTTATATGGACAAGTGTTTTGGATCTCTACATAGCAGTTACCCTCTTTCCCAAACTATCCCAGTGCTTGTTCAGTATGTTCATAAAAAAGTAGGCAGAGTGTTTACCAAGGAACCCTACAATATGTGTTATGGCCCAATTGCTATACTCCAAGTTGAGTAGACCTAGCATTACACTTCAAGGAATCATAACTGTAGACACTCATCCCTTTGTTATAAATTTTTAAAAGAAGCAAAACTAAAATGTCTACTTATTATATTTGTGAGCCTTAGTACATATTTTAATTATTCCATGATAACATACCTGTATTTGTTAAAGAACATGGCAAATGTTTCTCATATACAGAAAAGTTAAACTCTAACGACTAACCATATTGAAATGTGTTATTCAGTGGAACAATCCTGGGAAATCAGGGCTTTCCTTTGCTGGCATTGATATGAGATCTGCCAGGTATTTCTCTTATGCTGATCATATGCATGTTCTGTCTTGCAGAATTCTTCAGTATTCCCTTCATTCTTGACAGTTTACTGGTCTGACATGCAGTTTTTTTCTATTTATTCCAAAAAATTCACTGAGCACTTACAGAGTGTCAGATGATTTTCTTGACCCAGGAATATAGCAACAAACAAATCTATTCTTGTTCTTAGGGAGTTTAAATTCCAGTGGAGGATTCAGAATATAAACACAGGGAAATGATCTCTTTCAAGAATTGAAAAATGCTGAGATGTGACTTGGCAAAGTGTGGAAATGGTGAGCTCAGAGGAAAGGAATAGCAAATGAAAAGGGTATTAAGAAATGGATTTGTCTGTCCCAGAAAAGATCGAGGCTGGTGGGACTGAGACAGAGAGAGTAGCAAAGTATGTGGTAGACTGTGACATCAGAGATTTGGTGGGAGTTACACTTTTTGTTTTTTTTCTGAAGACATTGGAAAATTTTGAATGAGGGAATATGTGAATTAAATTATCTTTTCAAATGACCACTTGTGTATGAACTATAGATTCAACAAGGTGAGAGTAATGAATGGGAGAGGGCAATGCTCATAGGAGATCTTCACAGTAGTCCAAACAAGATGACATGGTGGCTTTCACCAGATTTATAACATCTAAGGTAGAGTCCACTAAAAGAATGAGTGGAAGAATAGAAATTGCAATTGGAGATGGAAATGATCAGCCTCTGTGATTAATAAATATAGCTTGAAGAACATATTTTATGGTCAACATAACATAAAATAAAAGCAGGAGTGTTTCCTCTCATTAGTTTATTAAATAACTTACTTTAAAATGTTTGATTTCTCATTCTTATAACTTAGTCTTGCTGGCTTGGTTGTCTGGGTACCTAAGCCAATAAGGGTTTCATTATAGAAATGATTCAATTTAGCTAAAAGATTGAGGTTGCCACCTGAATCATTTTTCTTATTTTACCTGCTGAGTAAAGGCCAAAAAAAAAAAAAAGTCAGAATGTGGATATCATATGTGGGTGAGCCTGATTTCTCACTGGCAAAGCACAAAAATGGACCAATGGAGGCAAGAAGTATCTGGTCTGAGCCTAGGGACTCTTTTAGAGAAATTTTCTAGTTTACTTTTATCAAAGGTTGGAATGGAAAATTATTGAAATCTTAAAAATGACCAAAAAGGGGTCATACCATTTTGGAATGAAGTTTTAAATCACTATATTGGTGGACTCAGTAGTCTCTGCAAAGCCATTTTCTCCTGTGTCCTGCATATGTGATTGTTCTAAGACATTATTACCAGGTCCCTACTCTTGTCAAGGTAATTTCTTCAGGGCCACACTCCGTTTATTGGGGCAACACTGACATGAAAATCTACGTATATAAATGCATAAAAATGGATGAGTTTGAAGATGATTATGTATCTCTGATACCATCACTTCACATCAAGTCACAAACATTCATCATCTCTCAAAGTTTCCTCTGGATTCTTTTAATTTTTTATTACTTTGTTTTTGTCATGAGATGTTTTTGTCAGCATATTTTAAGTGTAAAAGATAGGAGTACTTTTAGTTATAGGAAATACCATATAATAAGTGAATTTGAATGTATTATCTTATGTATCTGAAATTTTACACCCTGCAATTGATCACCTTCCCAACCCCTCACACCTTGTGAACCACAAGGCTACTCTGTGCTCCTATGAATTTGACTATTTGATCATATATATGCATTTGTACAGTAATCTTATGTGCCTGGCTTATTTCTCTCAGCACAATGACCTCTGGCTCCATCTATATTGTTGCAAATGAAAGAATCTCCTACATTTTAAAGGCTGAATAGTATTCTGTTGCATATCTGTACTGTACTACATTTTCTTTCTTAAAGACTTTCCTCACTAACTGTGTGTTATCAATCCAAAGCTGTTATGTCACAAACTATGCAAAATTCCAACTAATTTTATTTCTGAAAGAATTCATTAAAATATCCTTTCAGGCTAAATGTCCCATTCATACCCTGACCTCCTCCTACAGAGATATTTATAAAGATTTTTCTAATTTGTCTCCTCCCTTTCTGCAATGGGCTTAGTGAATTTAGCTTTTACAATTCCTCTGCCCCATGGTCTTTTTTGGGAGGTGACATTTGACAAATAGATGTATAGTTTAAGCTTTGTTTTCTAACCCTTTCTGTAATTATGCCAAATTACCAAACTTCTCAACTCCTTTCATGTTTAATCAGCTTCTGTTAGCTTGCAACTCAGATTTCTGCCTGATGCACTCATATAATAACGGCTTTTATACATCATTAAATTATATACAAAAGGCAGAGGTTGGAGCTGAAGAGAAGTAATACACATTTTGTAAAACAAAATCTTTGTAAAGGTAGCAGACTCTAACATATGAATGGGGCCTAGTAGACAACTGATGTAGATAACTTTAGGTTGCATAAACAATCAAACAAAACAACATAAGCAAGCAAATTAAACTGAAGAGACAGTAATGCATTTCCATTTCTCATACCTAAGGTGTCCTCTTTTATATCTCCCCATATTCTCCTTTAAATCTGAACTTAAATCTGGCATATTGTTGCAGGCAGCTGAGTTAGTTAGAAATATAGGCAGTGAGACAGGGCTAGGTCCTCAACAGAGCCAATGCAGACACCTGGCAGCTGCAGGGAGAACAAGGCCTCAAGACAAAAGACCACACAAAAGCACCCATATCCTAAGCATTGATACCCTAAATAGTGCCCATCCCCCTAGGGAAGAGTCAAAGCTCAGTAAGAATGCCCCCTTTCTAAGTGACTCGCTTCCCCATTTGTCCCTAATGTAATCAGTTTTACCTGAACTATTGATCTTATTGGCTAACTATAGTTATGTCCCACCTTATGCCCATCTGCCTTATGAGCTCCTAGACTTCTCCCACCTTGAACCCATGGTTTTACTCTATAAAAGTTCCTGAAAAAGACAGAGTCCTTGGCAACTTCGGGACCCCTTCTGCCTCTCTCCAGACAGAAGCTTTCTTTCTCTCAATAAATATATTCTGCTCTTGCCTCTGTTGTTCCTAAAATTCATTCTTCAATTTTAGAGAACACGAACTTGCAGACACAGTAGGTTGGGAGTTTCATTCCCCTATATCAATATTACTTCAGTCTTAATTTTGAACAGAACTTGGGGTCTCTGGTAGGAGACCGTCAACAGAAAACAAATTAAATCCCCTGATGAGCTTTGGTATAAGTAATGGCCACAGGATGAGAATTTGGCTGTAATATTTATGTTCAGTTGTCATTTGGCCTATTATTAGAAGAGATTATTTTAATAGGTTTAAAGGGGGGCATTTGAAATATTTACTAGGAAAGAGAAAATAGTTTAGTAGCTAAGATCTTGTTGCTCTTAAAATATGCACCAAAAAATGTGGGTTTAGAATCATGAGACTGGTATTCTTACAAGTCACAGTATTAGAAAGAAACCTTCCAGAATCTCTACTTTTAAGTACATCAGGGTAATCAAAGAGAAAAGCCTATAGAAATGGAAATAAATTCTTTTGTCTGAAAGACAAAAATTAGCTGGGAGGTTAAAGCTAATGGACTTGTTTATTCAATTTATCTTGTACCTTTAGAAATCTTTACTTCTGTATAGTGAACAATTTCCTTAGCTCAAAATACTTTATTTTATTTTTATGACTTATTTTTCTGATCTTTTCTTCAGGATCGCATATCATTTACTATGTGGACTCTTGAGAGTGTGACCTTAGTATTTGTGATTTCCTCATTTAATAGTTTTTGATTCTGTTTTCTGGGGAGAGTTCCTTAGTGGATCCTCCATATCATGAGATCTCCTCTAGGGAATCAGTTATGCTTCGTACTGATCAAAATGCTTATTTTAATTTTTAATTGCTCTTCAATTTTCACTGAGATTTTTATCCCCTTTGGTCTCTCTCTTATTTCCTCATTATTGTTTTTCTTGTGGCTTATTGTCTTATGCCCAAGGTTAGTAAGTTTTTAGGGGAGCGCAGCCATTAGAGATTTCAACAAATATAAGTGTCTTCACTGATTTCTCAAACTTCTAAGTTATGAATGATCTCTGACTGCTCTTCCATGTCCTTTGTGAAACAGAATCTAAGATGGGAATAGATGGATGATTAGGGTTTATATCTCTGAAGAAAAAAGAGGAAGATATTCCAGAAAATGAGGAGCAACTTCAGATCACAATTTCAGTGTGGATGTGACCCCACAAAAAGAAAATAGAAAAGAAGTGTTTGGACAAGGAATCTCAGACTCTAGAATAATTCTAATTAAATTTTGTCCAGATCAATAAGGAATCCTCAGGCCACTGTGGCCTGCCAGAAGGGGCCTGTATCTCTCAAAAATGAACCTTTAATTGTCTCTCTGCAACATTG
Organism: Hydrochoerus hydrochaeris; assembly: GCA_004027455.1. Classification (NCBI taxonomy): domain Eukaryota; kingdom Metazoa; phylum Chordata; class Mammalia; order Rodentia; family Hydrochaeridae; genus Hydrochoerus; species Hydrochoerus hydrochaeris. The sequence goes on along the minus strand of PVLA01000023.1, from coordinate 916,672 downwards.
GGATTCACTGGGACAGTTCATGGGTATGAATGCAGTGGTGGAATAAGAAAGAAATTCTGAGGCCTTCAGTCACAGAAGACCTGAGTGACATATTTATATGGCTGCCACAGAAAATTTATCTAAGTCCCTTTGTGCTGCACAAGGGAAGAGAATCACTGTTCTCCCAGGAGGAGAAACAAGAAGCCAATTCACCCTTCCCATGAGCTGGCAGAAGCCATGTGAGTCCTTGGAGTAGAAACAAGAAGACAATTCACCCTTCCCATGAGCCAACTGGCATGCAGGGTGGGAGACAAGAACATCCCTTACTCCTAGTAAGCAACTGATTGATTTGGATGAACATAGACTGAGTTGTTAACAATTGAAGTACATAAGCAACTTAATGCTTGTATTTTTGATTAACTTTGCAGGCTTAAATCTGGGAGTCTGAGCATCTGTTAAGAGGATAGCAATATGCAATATAGCAAATATGGGGGATTTTCTTCTGTCTTGTTTTTGAAATCCAATATTGTTCTCACTGTTTTGTTTTTTTTCCATTTTATTGTCTTGCTTTATTCAATGTTCTATTTTAATTGCTTTTATTCTGTTCTGTTTTGTTTGATTTTACTATGTCTGATGGCTTGGGCAACAATTTTGAAGATAACAAGGGGCACTGTGGTAGCCATTGTTGATTTCCCATTATCCTGTTTTGAAGTTCTGTATTGTTTTCACTGTTTTGCTTTGATTGGTTTGATTCTGTTTTATTTTGTTTGGTTTTATTATCTTTAAAATAAAATTTTTTAAAAAAACCACTCTATTTTCTGTCTTGCATATTTTTCAGGTGAATACAGACAATACTACTCCTTACAAATGCTGTTTATTCTTCCCAGCAAAGTGAAGGCATAAGATCTTTGTATTTTGACCTTGTTTTCTGATTTCATCACCTTACTACCATAATTTACATTATTTTCTTTGAGAAAGATTCCAGCCAGTAGCCAAGAACTTTTAAATTCCAGGAAAGAAAGATCTGATTTGAAGTCTAGCAATTGTGATCTTGACCAGATGATCTCACCCTCTAACCTTCATGATGCCCCCGTATCTGAAGTGGGTCACAGGAATTCTGAAGAGTTGCTTGATGGTTAAATTAAGTAATACATGCATTGCTGCCTAGCACAAATTGCAAATTCAGCAAATGTTATTATTATTTCAGAATTCTGATGATTTCTCAGAATGAGGGGCTCCAAGTTTGTCTTTCATCCCCTTTCAGTTATTTTCACTTGTATCTTGCTTATTAGAAGTACTCACTTCCAGAAGTTGCCTAATGTCATTCATATTAGGGAACAGAACAGGCCCTTGGACCTGACACCATACCTGCCTTGGTTACTTTTTTCTCATTGTTGAGACAAAATACCTAACACCCAAAATGAGGGAAATAAAAGTTTATTTAGCTTACAGTTTTTGGACATTTCAAACCATACTCAGTTGACTCCAAAGCAGGGTGATATGTTGAGAGGCAGCCATTCATGGCAGCTGCATCCAACAGGAGCAAAAGGGCAAATGGGGAAAAGCACGGCTGCTTCCCTCCCTTATATTGTACGCCAGCTTCCCACCTTTGGGCGGGTGCAGCATTCACATCACCAATACCAGCACTAAGGAACGAACCAATAACAAACACTAAATTCAGCCATCTCTGTAACTGCATGAGGCTTGGGGGTTATCCAAACATAAATCATAACAATATCAAAGTTCATACTGTTTTAGGATATTATTCTTATCTGTTATGGTTTAAATCTAGATACCCTTCTCCCAAAGCCTCATGCCTTCATACATGGTGCTTTTGGGGGTAAATGAGTGTGTTATATTCATCAGATAATTAGTGCACCAATGATGCACTAATATAATGCTGGGAGCTAAATATGATGTTGGAAGATGAACCATGGATATAAGAAGTGGGCCATGGTGGGAGGTGGCCTGGAGGGGTACATAACCCTCTCTCTCTCCTACTTGATTACTTTCTACTTCCTGACTATTTATCCTCTACCATGTAATCTCTACCAGGCCATTTCACTTTGGAACCATCAAACTATGGACTGAAACCTCTACAAAACATGAACCAAAATAAACCTTTCTTTCTTTAAGTTGTGAGTATTGGGTATTATGTCTCAACAATGAAAAATATCATAATCCCTATAGCATTTTTTATGTTCATAGTATTGTTTCTTATTTTTCCAGCTACAATGAGGCTCATACCCTCTGTCTTATATCCCTCTTGACCTGACACATTTATGATTCAGTCTATGGTGAACCATATTGAGCTTGTCTATATACTTGATTTTATTCTACCTATGAATATCTAAATTGCTTTTTAAACAGAATGTTTAAATCTCAAATTTAAGTTTCTAGGTTCCATACTCCTTTGGAGTGGGCCATGGCATCTCTTTGAGCTCTAGTTAGGATCTAGAGTCATATGGCCCATTTCTGTTATAGATTGTACAATATGTCATCACAGTTACATATTTCTAATAAAACTTCTAATACTGAACAGATTTGACATGAATAAAAACCTGGATGACCAATTTATTGAAGTAAGAGAATATAACAGATTGTTATTTCTCAAAGTAGTGCTGTTGACATCTTGGATAATGTATTTCATTTTGTGTGAACCCAGAAGTTTGCAAGAGAACTATCACCCTTGACTTCTAACCACTGTCCTTCCCATTTCCCTCTGCAAGTTAACATGCCTATACATTTCTGACCACCCCTTGGTAAGTAAGCTCTGGCTCCTGGCTACTGCCTCTGGATAGGTAAAGCACTGAAAGGTCTAGAGGAATGATAACAGTCTCAGAAGTCTCAAATCACTGATAACATATATAGAAATGATTCCTGAAAGTATCATCTTATCACTGATAACAGAAGAGAGTCTGAAACCATTTCTAGGATCAAGCCTAGAGATATGCCTGGAATACCAGAGAAATTCTGAAGTAAACTGTGTGTCATAAGAGTATATTAAAAAAAAATCCCAGAATTTTCAAATATTCAGATCTGGTTTATTGGTCAGGTTCAACTGTTCATGTCTTCCAGATACACATTAGGTGATCCTTAGAAATAAATGTTGCTTTATATTCTTGTATTCTTTGATGAGACATAGTATGTTACACAGGGCCAATATACTAGGATGGGCAGGAAGCCAAAGTCAGGAATGAGCAGTTGGTTAGGTCACTGCTGTTTTGGGGATTTCTATGTGAAAGGCAAGGCAGGGCAAGGTGAACAGTTGAGGACTGGCTATGTGAATAACTTTTAAGGGCTTTGGGCTAAATTCCAGACCTCATGGTTTGGAACTTGACCCTTCTAGTCAGCTTTTCCATTGTAGGGACATAATACCTGACACAACTTAAAAGAAGAGAGATTTTATTTAGTGCATGATTTGAGAGGATTCAGTTTATTATTGACTGGCTCTAAGGCAAGAATACCATGACAGAAGGACATGGTGGAAAAAGCTGCTTGGTTTACGGTCCCTGGGAAGCAGAGCAGGGCAGAAGCACTGAAGAGAAAGGGGTGAGAGACCAGATATGGCACCAGGGATTGTGCCTCCATGCCCAACCAGACACATGTAGAAATGTGCCCCACGAAGTCCAGGGGTGGGATGGGGAAGACGTGTATCTTGGGATGATTAAGGCAGAAGGCAATTGAAAACTATTGCCTATTGGGGTGTAGAAGTTGGATAAAGGAAACAGAACTCTGGATTGATTAGTTTTTGTTTCAAAGTCTGGTATTTACCGGTTCTTTGTTCTCTCAGATGGCCTACAAAGGGAGGGGCAATATCTCCCCAACCAGGGAGGTTTTGTAAAATGTCAAAAATTGTGCTATGCAGAAAAAAATTTTTAAAAATGTTTACAATACAAAAGAGAAAATTTTACAGCTGGTCTGTTAGCAAAAATATGATTTTGAATGATTTTAGTAGAGTTTGCACTATATTCTAAGCCTACTTTCCATAATCACATTCAGTTTTTCTCTAGTTGAGATGTGAATAAGTTTGGAGTGGTGAAAATAGAATAGCTGTTTCTTTCAGAGGATTAGTGGTTTGTCTGAAGTTCTTAAATTCCATGAATATTAGATGCTGTTTAAGAGAAGAGAAACCATAAAAAAAGTTTGAAGTTTAATTAGGGCTTTCTTGAATTTTAAATTTCCCATTGTTCACTTTGTTTGTCTGAGTGCTTTTGTATGGGAATTGTCTTTGGAAAAAGGAAAGAAAAAATTATAAAAATTGGAATGCATTCATGTTTATCATTCATATTTACTTGGAGACCAACTATGAAAAGTTTTCATTCTGAAGAACTTTCTACCAAGTTTTTATGAGCAAGTGAAACAAGGATATGAAATTGAGTTGTAACCTTAACTATAAAGTTGACGGTGGCAAGTGCTATTATACTGGGATTCTGCTATATCAGTGGTTTTATTTCTACATTCTGTGCTGTATATTAAAACATACCTCTCTCATTGTGCTTATCTCTTAATGGTAAATAGTTTCAGAATATCCTAGCTGTTAATAGCAAAAGTTTATAGAAAATCTTCCTTTCCTAGAGTGGTGTGATAAAATTAGTTTCATTATCATTAGTTTGCTCATTTAAAAAAATTTTGGGATGCTTAATGGCAGTGGCCCTGGCCAGATATCAGGTTTAAATCTTTCCTTCTTAGTTTGTTGGCAGAATTTCAATTATATAGGCTTCTTATTTGAGAAATGTTTCACTACTTGGCAAATTTGAGTAATTTAATGCTATCCCACAGATTAAGGCCACCTAGAAATCATGTCTATTTCTTTCTTGGTTGAATAGTTGCATTACTGATGTTGCAGGGGCTATTTCAGACTAGAAGGGACGATCCTATCAAACAACTCTTAGCTTGGATATGGATGCCAGTGTTATTTGCTCATTTCCTTCATTTTCCTGTTCCCTTTGATTTTATTCAAATGTATATGCCTTTGAATAAAACATTATTCAACATTATATTATGTGTGCAAGTTTCAAAAATTTGAGTTTAACTAAATGGTATAAACAGCATGTAGAACATTTGTCTGGAATGTCAATGATTATGGCATTGTTTTCTCTTAGGGCAAAATGTTTCCTAGTTAGCAAAGAGGTACTTTGAAAAAGGATAATGTTTCCCACAGCTATGTTTAATTTAAATAATTAGATTAGAAAAATTCTTCCTTTTAAAATATACTATAATTGTAAATTTATGTTACCTGTAAACTCATATAATATTAGAATGGCAACATTTTACTGTATTGAAATGATCAAAAAATTTAAATATGTATTTGTAAAAAGTAATTTTTATTCTTTTGTAGTCTAATTATATGTAAATATGTTCAGTGGGAAAAAAGAAAGTTGTTGCCTTTGTTAATGTTCCAGGAAGTAACCACTTCAGTAAACATAATTTTGCCAAACTATAAGAATTGTAATTTACAAAAATCCTTCTACCTGCAACAGGTTGAGTGAGCCATAAAAAGTGCTATATTTTTTTAAAAAATAGTGAAGACTTAAGCAATTTAAGGTTAAATAGTAAAGAAGCAAAGTAGAGCATATCATTTACTGCTAATTCTGAATTTCAAACTTCAAATTGCATTATCAGAACTAAGAATAGCAAACTCTTGATCTAGTAAGAGTGAAAAGCTTCTATTAAACCTTTGGAAATTCATTACAAAATCCTGAATCATCTATGGAATGAACAAGCAGATAATTCAGTATTCAGGTCTGCTTGGTGAGAAATAAAGAGGCACAGAGAAGCACACATAAATACTTATATTTCATATTTAAATTCAAATTATGCTTTTTTCCCAATATTCATTTGAAATTATAATTTTCCACATAGTGTGTATCTTTCAGTCTTGTGTTCAAGTTAGTGATATGACCACAAAGGTTTATTCTCTTTTCAAAAATTCCATTTAAAGTACATAAATTAATTAATACAGGATAACAGTGGCTAATATCCATTGTCTATTATGTGTTAGAAATGTAGTGGATATTCTGTGATAGAGGGATCACCATTATTCCCCTTTTAATAGATGAGGAAACTGAGGCAAGGGAAAATACAGTATATTTTTGAGGCAACATCATATCAAATAGCAACATGTGGGATAAAATTTAACCACCATGTCACACTGTGTCTCTAGGAAAAGTAAATGAATCCATAACCATGTTGAAAATGCATTGAAAAATTATCAAATCAGATTATTTGATGGGAAGATAAAAAGTGTACTTTATTGCCATAAAGAAAACAAAGTGAAGGAAACTGAGACTCAGTAGGTGTGCAAGGGACAACAGAAGCAGGGATGGTAGCTGTGTCTTCAAAGGTTCCTGGCACCTAGTTGATGGGAATTTGACTAGAGAATCTGTATTAATGAGGTCCTATTCCTATTTCCTCAGTCATTTTTATACAGTGGTTTCCAGGAACAATAACCTTTCTCAATGTTTTTTAAATTTACTATAGGCTTTACATTTTAGACCAGTCTTAGTTTCTCAAAGAAAGTTGAAAGGAAGACAGAGATTTCATATATTCCCCTCACACCTATATATTCTCCTCTTACCAACACTGCCCATGAGAGCAGCAGGTTTGTTATGACTGACAATTGAAGCAATTGATAAACTGATGCCTCAGTTGGCACATTATGATAACCCAAGTTCTTAATTTATATGAGAGGTAAATTTGCATAATTTGAAATTCTTGGTGTTGTACATTCTATGGGCTTGGACACATGTATAATTTCGTGTATCCATCATAATACTATAGAGAAGAGTTTCACTGGTCTAAAATTCCTGTGAGTTAACTACAGACCTTTCTATCTTTCCAAATCCTTTACATCCACTACTCTTTTTACTCTTTCTGTAGTTTTGCCTTTTCTGAAGTATCATGCAGTTGGGCTCATACAGTATATAACTTTTCTGGATTGGCTTCTTTTACTTACTAATATGCATTTAATCTACTCCATGTCACTTCTTAGTTTGATAGTTATTTCTTCTTTAGCACTGGATAATATTCTATTTTCTAGATGTACTATAGCTTACTCATTTAGCTATTGAAGGATACTTTGATTGTTTCTAAGTTTTGTCCCTTATTAATAAAGCTGCTAAAAACACACACATTAATATGTGATAATCAAATATATACATACATATATTTTTATGTATTCACATAGAAAACAATTTTGTAAAGCTATATACCAAGATTGTCAAACAACAGATTTTATTCAAAATTCAGCTTAATTCCTCTCTTCATTAAAAAAAACAAAACAATCTTTACTGGAAGTTTCACTGGAATGCAGCTATATTTATTATGTATTATTTCAGTTGATTTTGTTCTATGAAGGCAGAGTTAAGTTGTTGAGACATTATATAATATAATATATCTATTATCTGAACCTTTAATTAAAATGTATGTCACCCTTGTATTATAAATCCAAATATTGTGACTATCAATGGAGATGAGATTTTCTACGATTAACACATTTTTCTTTTTGCTTATTTATATAATAATTCTATATGTGCTGATTTTCTGTGTAATAATATTTAAAATGGAGAATTATTTTTCATATATTTACCATGGAAAAGACTGTATAATATTATGTGTATAAAACAAAACAAAACCCATCACATTGGCTTTTTGCATACACTAGTATACAGGGGAAATCTTCTCTGGAGTTGTACAACTAAATGTGTCATAGAAACAGCTATAACAAAATGTTTTATAGTTTTCCATATGTGAGCTTAATAGAAGAACCCATGGCAAGAAAATCATGGGAATGCTGAATGTCTGAAGAGCAGTATTATGTTTTCTCTGGTCTCATTTAGAATATTTCTGTTTTCAGGGTATCCTGGTAGCAATTCCCTACTGCTCATGGTAGGCAGTTCCTCTGAGGCCAAGATATGTCTGATGCTCCTATCTAAATGAGATCCATTTTTGAAAGGATTAGCGTGATATTCAGATAACAAAAGTTTTGGTATCTTTTCCTTTATACAGTTCAAAATAAACTCTTTTTTTCTTTCTCCATAATTCATTTTTCCCTATTTTTGCATGCATATGTATTTCTGATTATAGTCAGATAGCTGATGCCTGAGATGAACACACAGTTCTCAGATGAAGAAATTCAGATGGCAAATAAATACATGAAAAAATGTTCAGCATCATTAATATTTAGAGAAATTCAAATTAAAACAACACTGAGATTCCATCTCACTCCAGAAAGAATGGCCAGGATCAACAAGACTACCAACAACAAATGCTGGAGAGGCTGCGGGGGGAAAGGAACTCTTCTGCACTGTTGGTGGGAGTGCAGACTGGTGCAACCACTGTGCAGGTCAGTCTGGAGATTCCTCAAATGCTGGGATTTGAAGTCCCATTTGACCCAGCTATTCCACTTCTAGGTGTAGTCCCAGAAGACCTGAAAACATCATACCACAGTGATATATGTGTACCCATGATTATAGCAGCAAAATTTGTAATAGCCAGATCTTGGAAACAACCTAAATGACCATCAACTGAGGAATGGATAAAAAAGATGTGGCATTTTTATACAATGGAGTACTACTCAGCTATAAAGCATGATCACATTGAAATATTTATAAATAAATGGATGCAACTTGAGACCATACTCATAAGCAAAATAAATCAAACTCATATGAATAAATACCATATAGTCTCCCTAGTATACGAAATAGTAATAGTACATAAGATTTTATGGTAATCATGATTCCCCATTACATTGCTTTGAAGCCTTATAATGTTTTCATTCATTAGTTGGAATGGTTTTATTCTGTTTTGTTTGATCTTATCATGTGTGATGGTATGAACAGCTATTTTGAAGAAAACAAGACATTATGGCAGCCATTGCTGATTTAATATCATCTTGCTTTGAAGCATGCTTTTGTTCCTCTATTACCATTTGTTCTATCATGTTGTGTCTTATTGGATTTTAATATGTGTAATAGTATAAACAAATTCTTTGTGGAAAATGAGATATTATAGTAACTATTGTTTATTTTCTGTTATTTGGTTCAGAATGCCCTGTAATACTTTCATTCTCTTGATTGGTTTTATTCTACTTTGTTATGTTTGATATTATTGTGTGTGAAGCTATGCTCAACTACTTCAAAGAAAGAGACGTTAGAGACGTTATGGTAGCTACTGTTGATATCCAATTGTCTTTCTGTGAAGTGCTGTGTTGCTTGCATTTTTCTGTTCTGACCTGCTTTGGTCTGTCCTCTTTTGTTTTATTCTCTTTAAAATAAAATTTAAAAAAATATGATTGATGCACTAGTGGTTTCTATTGGATGCTCAAAAGTTCTGCTCATTAGGTGTTGATCTAGTTAACTTAATTTTACATTTTGGAATGATAAAGCAGTTGTCCTTTCTCTGCTCGGACTTCATCTTAATGATCAGAAGTTTTAGGGTATTGAGGTTTACTTCAGGACCTTGTCCTTCCCACCTCAATTTTAGAAACTCAGTATTCTGAGAGAAATGAATTTGCCTCCTCAAAACTCTCAGGAGACTGTGGCAATCTGTCTACTATGAGGAAGTTAATAAAAATGTGAACATTAGACCATCCGGCTTCTTTCACTGATGAACACCCCTTAGGATCTGAGGAAAGACTGTCAGACACTTAGAAAGGATTTGCAGCAAGAGCAATTGATGCAACTAATAATCCTAATGTAGCCCAAATCAACCAGATGCTGTCCTTGGCTGCTGTCCTTATCTGCTGTCTCTTGGCAGACAGTGCTGAAATATTAAAATGCCTTAAGTTGTCATCTCACATCTTTTGGTGTCTGAGTAAAATACTAATTATTATAGGTGTTTACATGGCACATTTAGCTGTACCAATTCCAAAACAGGTTCCTTCTATATATTACCATATGCATACAACCAAATTGATGTATTTCTTTAATAAAATTATAGAAATCTCTTCTGTTTTACATATATGGAATTCAGTTATTATTCTCTAATTTAAAAGTTATTGTTCAAGTAATTAATCACATATACAATTGTCTTATAAATAACAAGGAAGGAAGTCATCCAAGGATGTTTATTTTCTGCTCTTCTTGCTCAGAGAACTGCAACAACTGTCAACAGTTCTCTTCAATCTCAACTTGGTTAGGTGGAGAGGGTTAATGCTTTTCCACTTTGCATCCCACTATCCAAGCCCTCACTGGACTAGAGGCCTGTGTACTGCTTCCATGAGGCACTAGAAGACCCTCGACCAGTCCTTCAACTAGGAAGCACTTTTCACTGCCCCTTCCTTTTCCTTCCTTTTCTCCAGCCTGACTCTTGTTCAGCTCCGCATCATCAAAGCCCTTCTGCAAGCTTCTTTTGGGAATTTATAGTACTCTGACAAGTGGTTTTTCTTAAGTCTTGTAGTCTTTATGGGAAGACAGATTCCATTTATCAGTGTGGATTAAAGGCCATTGGCACACAAGAATTTGGGTAAGCCCAGAAGGGCAAGGAAAATTACATGTTAAACATATTTAGAAATATAACCCTCCTATGCCAGAAGTTCCCATTACATGTACTGAGTCACCACAAGTACCAGAATAAATTTGAGTATTACCACAGAGTATCTTAAATTTCAACCTCCAGGCATGGTGGGACAAACTTGTAATACTATCAGCTTGGGAGGTTGAAACAAGATGATTACCACAAGTTTGAGGACAGCCTGGGTGAGTTCAGTTTCATAGTGAGTTCAAAACCAGACTAAACTATGCTGTGAGACCCTGTCTCAAAAAAGCAGACAAAAAATTAAACTGAAACATAAAACTTGCCATATGTCAAACTCCACATAGACTACTAGATTGAAATAATTGTGAATTTAAACATGAGATTTTCTACATTTTTTCAATCTTTTAATGGTACCATGCATTTGTGAGGCTGTTTTTGTCTGTTTTTTGTTCTTTTCATGTGAGCATAACACATCCAGTGTAAAAATCAATGTGAAATGGGAACTGAGAATGGTGATATCTAATTTGGCTCCAGGATTTGAGAAATTGTACTATCCTTGATATGCACACACTTAGTAATGTTTTAAGATGGAAATAAAAGCATCATATTTCTTTCAAATTATGTGACCTTTTTCATAAAGTTCAATCTGTGTATATATTTTTTCAAACAGCTCTTAATTTACTAGGATATACATTCTTATTATTTGTTTCTAATTTTGTCCTATAGAGAACTCAGGTATTTCTTTTGTCTGTGAAACAATTACTGAGAAAATAACATACCATGAACAGTAATAATCAAAGAAGAAAGACTGGGCACTTATGTGAATCTGCATTATATTAATAACTTCATTTACACTTCTTTTTGGTATGAATTTGTCTAGTTTTTTTCTTCACAAAACTTAGTCTCTGAGACATGGTAATTTTGGTAGCATGATTTTGGGAGGCCCCCCCATCCCTACCAGCTGGCCCTGAAATTCTTTGCCTGGTAGCAGGCCTTATTTCAGAACAACTCTACCAGGATCTGTAATATGAGTCCAGCACACTCATCATAATTTTCTTTTGGCAGATATTTATTGGTTTTTAATTCTTAAACTAAATGCAGGCTATCTAAGAACAGAAGGGTCAGGACATATTCAGACAGTACAATTTTTTCTTTGCATTAATGTCTTTAATCTGTCACAAACTTTTCCTTATTTTTATTCTACTGAATTGGAAGGAAAAAGAGACACTATTCCCTCATTATCATTATTTCTATCTTTATTTTGTTCTCTTGTGATGAAGATAAACCCATCTCCGTCAGTTAGGGCTAGTTTTGGGGCAAGAAAATTATATTCACCCTCATGAAATCACAGCTGAACTGAGACTGACTGGGCTCCTCGCTTGGTTTGGTGAAGACCTCAAAGAGATGAATAGTTTGCTCTTGGCCACTCGGATTCCTCCAGTCAGAGCTGGAACATATGCACAGTTCTGATTTCCAATCTGATGTTGAATCACACTGTTCTTGGGAACCTAAATGAAATTTAAACTCATTTTGTTCTTTCAAAAGATCCCTGCAGTTGATCAGCCATATTTTTTTCCTTTCATTTGAGGCAGTTTACTGCTTCATGTTTGGGAGGAAGTCATTATTTTATCCTGAAGATGTTTCTTTTATAATGGCAGGATAACGAACTTTTTTCTCTTTGGGTTTAGGAAAAACTTGAGAGAGAAAGATACTGTGTGCCATAAATACAAATGGTTATACTCTACTGAAACAAGCTTTAGCATATAACATCTGATATTTTTCGTGACTTTGCATATAGATGGTGTGAATTAGGAAATGCACTTTTTTTGAACTCTACAGCTGTTCATAAAATTGTCACAAAATTTGCATTTAAAATACATATATAGGAAATTTTTACTCATTTATAGAGCTCCCTGGAATCCTTGAAGGACAGAATTTACACCTATTGGCAAATATTTCTCGGTTACATATTAGGAAAAGGATGGATAACTTACACGTGTGAGCCTTGGTAATTTGTACCTCCTCCTGAGCTTTGATAATGGGGTGGACAGGCCTTGAATTTGCTAAGATATTTCTATAAAAAATGGATAAAGCTATTCATTTTCCTGAAAAAGAGCACGGGTACTAAGTGCAATTGGATCAAAACTGTTTGTATGATGTCAACCTATAAAAAATCAATTTTTTAATAATTGGCCAGCAAATTTTAATAGAGTTGTTTATGTGAAAAGAGTTATTTAAATGGAATGTTTACATTAAAATTAGCTTTTGTAGGGCATGGAATTTTGCACATGCAAAACTTCTTCCAACAGCTTCATTATCAGAGGTGAATTGGATTGTAAATTAAGTTTTTGAGAAACTTATTTATGAGAAACATATTTACTGTGAATAATTTAGAAATTACAAAAATACTAAATAATAAACAAATGCTGTCACAAATCTACATTCAAAAGTAGTTGGCATTAACATTTTATCATCTCTTCTTGATAGAAGTTTTAACATACACTTAAATTTCCATTATTTCATTGTTAAAGATTGCAGTACATTATGTCAAATCAGGAAGCCATGATTACTGAATGTTCTTTTCTTTTTTGGATTTAGCGATTGCCAATTGTTTGTGAGCTTTAACAATGGCTTGAAGCTGGGGGTAGTGTCACACACCTATACTGGCAGCACTGCGGGAGGGAAAGGCTGGTGAGGAGAATAAATTCCAGTCCAGCCTGTGTAGTTTAGTGACATTGAGAGACTGTTTCAAAATTTAGAAGTCTACAAAACAAACCAAAAACAACTTTTTAAAAAAGATTGGGAGTAAAGACCCTGAATTTAGTCCTAAGTATCACACACATACACACACACAGACACGCACAGGATTTTGATAAAGACTTGTGTACTTGTTCATTTACTATGATTTTCTTTATTCTTTTCTGAGAATTTTACTTTTTAGATGAAAAGACTTGCACATTACTAACACTCACTGACTTCTGGAAAGCCCATATCAAGTGTACCAGAGATGCTTTCTCCCTCTACAAGACTTAAAAGTCTGAATAGTTACTTATGTCTTTACCTAAGGCATAAGAAAAAAGTTAACTATCATGTTTTGCTTTGTGTTTTAAAATACCTGTGAGGATTTACAATTTCCCTTTGTTATTGAAATTTTTAAAAATACAACATACAAAATTTTAAAAATTATATTTAAAAATTTCTAATGAATAAGTTAGCAGAAATGATGTAAAAGAAATTGTTGTAATGCAATAGCTAGATACCAAATAATTAGAATAAGAATGAATAGAGCTACCAGTAGAGCACTGTTGTGGTTGATACATGGTGTCGACTTGAGAAATCTAGAAGTTTAACTAGAACTCAGCAGTTCTATGTCCTAGTGTGTAGAGGACATGTCTTTACTGCTCTAGGATGTTGTTCATTGTGTTGTCTTGAGAAGTTTAGACCTTTAACTAAATGACTCAGCTGGGGCCAGGATGCTCACTCTGTAAACATCGTAAACATCGTGAGCCTGTGCGAGAGGAGGGCATGGAGATGGTGTGACTGCTACATCGACCCAGGAGCAGGTAGCCTGCTTACATAGAAGGGAGGGAAAGGGGCTGGCTCTTCCCTTTTTGGAGCTTGTTGCTCTTGCTGACTTGTGCTGCCTTGAACTCCTGCCCCTCCGCCATGATGCCCTGCCTTGGAGCCAGCTGATTATGAACTGATACCTCCACAAACTGTGAGCAAAGTAAACCTTTCCTCCTCTAACTTTGAATAAAGGTTATTTTGTTTCAGCAATGAGAGAAAAGTAACTAAGACAAGCTCTTTCCCTACAACATGAGTGAAATCCTGCTTCTGACACCCAGCACCCACCATCCAGCAAAAAATTAAAATAAAAAATTAGAAAACTGGGGAAAGGATTCAAACAAACATTTTACCAATAAAATCTACAAAGGACTAACAAGTGTCTGAGAAAACACTCAGTATCCATACTTATTAGGGAAATGTAAATTAAAAACAGTTCAATATCACTTCACCCCTGTTAGATGGCTATCTACAAAAAGATAACTAATAAGAATTTGTAAGGATGTAGAGAAAAAGTAATTCTTGATGTGAATAAATTAGTACAATCATTATGGAAGAGAGTATAGAAGTTCTTTAAAAATTATGAATGGAATTGCTAAATGATCCACCCATCTTATTTATGAATGTATCCAAAGGAAATGAAATCAGTGTCTCTAAGAGATATTTTCATCATCACATTCATTTTGGCATAATTCACACTGAAGTAACCTAAATATCTATCAATGGATGAGTGGATAATGAAAATAGGATATACAGTTATAATAACAAAGTATTCAGCTTCTAAAATGAAAGAATTCCTGCTAGGCATAGTAGGACATACCTGTAACTCCAACACACAGGAGCTGAGGCCTGAGGGTTACTGTAAGTTTGAGCCCAGCCTGGGCTACACAGTGAGTTCAAACCTGAACAACATAGTGAGACCCTGTTTCAAAAGAAAGAAAGAAAGAAAGAAAGAAAGAAAGAAAGAAAGAAAGAAAGAAAGACAGAAAGAAAGAGAGAGAAAGAAAGAAAAGAAAGAAAGAAAGAAAGAAAGAAAGAAAGAAAGAAAGAAAGAAAGAAAGAAAGGAATCTTGCCATTTGCCATGCAGTGGGTGAAACTTGAGGACATTATACTAGGTGAAATAAACCAGACATAGAAAGAAAAAAATAAAAATGGTTCATTTTATGATAAATCAAAATATGGTCAAACTCAAGGAAGAGAACAAATGATGATTACCAAAGATGAGGGGAAGGGGAATTAGGGACATTTACAAATTTTGGTTGTAAACAAAGAATCAGTCCTAGAGATCTGTGTAGCACAGCACCTATAATTAATATACAGTACTTTATACTTAAATTTGCCAAGGTTTTATGTTAACTATATTTATCATTAATTGTAGTGATACTAACAATAAATGAGATAGGAGGAAAATGATAGAGATGATGGATATGTTTTTGGCATAGTTTGGTGGTTGTATGAGTACTTACTGAGAAACTTTCCAATTCATAAAGGTTGAATATATACAGTTTTGAATGTCAATTGTTCTTCCATAAAATTATTTTTTAAATGCATGAAAATTACTTTGACAATATTCATGAAATGAAAATATACTGATATTAATGTTTGTTTAATTTTGGAACTAGTTGTACAGTTTTAGTTCTGTGTATGTATAAAATAAAATCTTACATATAAATCTGAAGTTCCTCTTGTGCTACTACTAGATCACATTTCTCTACTTTTTTCTTAGAAAGCAACTCTATCATAAGTTTGCTGTTTTACATTATTCCAGTCTACATTTTTATTCCATGTTTTTATCTGCACATTAAATTTAAAATTATTCACATCTATTTAGGTATAAGTTTCAGTTTTACTAGTTTACATTTTGATATTTTTGGTTTTTAATGCTTCTCTTATCTGATACCCTTATTTTTCATTAAGGGGGAGTCCATTCTTAAATAATTCTTTGAGAATGAAGGAGCAAGATTAGAAAATGGCAAGAAGGACCCCAATGAGACAGATGACTTGAGTAGCTCAGGGTTGTTTTAACCTTGTTTTACTCTAAATCAGCAAAAAAGCAGAGCAAAGAATACAAATGAGAATCTAAGTGGGCAGTCACGGTACCCTGTCATCTCCATCAAGTCTTTTACAGACCTTTCCTAAATTCGGTGGTCCTGACAGCCCACCAGAGTAGAATGTGTGCAAGCAGCATGGACATTCCTGTTGTCTCACTGTCAACCTGGAGCTCAGTGGGCACTTTCATACCCTCTCACCTCTACTCCTCTGTTTTCAATTAAGAAACTTCATGTGTGGGTCTTCTTCGTGTGTCATATCCTTCCTATTTGCCCTTCTACCAGATGGACAAGGTCTTGGCTTTTTAAAGGCTGATGTGATCATGCTTAATCCAGGGTAACCTCAGTATTTTCAGATCAATCATCCTATGTGACATTATGCAATCATAAAGAGCCTTTCTGGTTCTTATCTCAGTCCAGGAAGTTTACATCTATAATCGTATGGAAAAGTTATTGGAATTCCAATAAGCTAATTCCAGTCTACCATTTTCAGTGGAACCCACGATGCAAATAAAGACACTAAAAACATATTTATAGTTTTGGGGAGCCCAGGGGTCCTAAATTCTGCCCTTCATTGGAACAAAGGCTTTAACTGAGGGCCAAGCCTGGGTTTCATTCATTTGTGAGGAAAGGAGTGACTCAAAGATGAATCATTGTGAGGATGACTGGAAGTAGTGAGTGCTGGGCTAGATAGGGGGCCTGAGATCACCTCTGCTATATGCAGAGGGAAGGCTGTGCAGAAAGAGTAATCTGCATGGCACAAGTAAGGCAACATCTAATGTTGTGGGATGATGCTTCGGTTCAGATGTGTAAAATTTTCTGCCCTGGGAGCCAGATTCTTATCTCAAAACTCCACCCCAGTTGACAGCATGGAGAAATGGCCCTTCACCTCATCCAATTCAACCATGTTGTTTTGGAGTCAAGGGGTAGCAATACAGTGACTGCACCTACCTTCAAATATTATGCATCAGCACCTCTGCCAGCTTGAGGCCAATTAAAGAGAGACAGAAATGGCCAAGCCAACTCTATATGTATCAGTACATGGAGACAGGGCCAGGGTCAACTAAAATGGAGATAATTGCCCTTTTTCCAGGGACAGATATCCAAATGGTCATCCACATACAATCACATGAGTCACATGGTACATGCTTTGATTAGTAGGGTCTAGAATATTGGTGGACCATGTGTTAGAGTTTGTAGTAAGATGAAGCCTTATTTGTCTTTCTCAAGCAGCCAGACTTACTGTTGCCACGTGAGGCATGTGCCTCTGCTCCTGCATCCAGGAACAGGGAAAAGGAGAACGAGAGGAGGATCCCCAACCAATTATATTAATATGATGCTTACAAATATAGTTACATTTTGGATTTCCCTCAGGGTCACTTTGATTTTCATTACATCTCAGTTTTAAGAATTGCAGAGGGCTCTCTCAATTTTTGTAGTCATTCTTTTCTACACAACTTCATTTTTTTGTTTGTTTTTTCTCTTAAAATTTAATCCCCATATGTCTTCTCTCTTTAAGGAATTCATCATGATGTCTGGTTTACACAAGGTTTTAGGGTTTATATCCACCATACCTAAGTGCTTCCCAACAACCTTGTGCATTCATTGGAGCAGCTTTTGGAAAGTGGTGGGGTTATGGGAGTTTATAGACGGCTTGCCGTTCCTAGGGAGGGTCTGGTCAGAAAAGGCAGGTCACTGGGGGGCTGGGCTGGAAGAGTTTATTCCTATGCTCAAATCTTCTCTTCACATTCTGCTGCTGGATCGCCATGACAGGAGCAGCTCTTCCTCTATTGTGACTCTCTGCCGTGTCATCCTGTCTTGGAGCCAGCTAACCATGGACTAAAACCACGAGTCAATATTCCTTTGATAGTTCCTTTTAATATGCCTTTTAAATTTGTGTGTCTCAGTGATGAGAAAAGTATTTTGAGTAAGACACAAGGTATTCTCATTTCCAGAATTCATCTGTAACATTTTTTCCTGGATTATCAAGAATTTAGTCACAAAGAGTGAATACTTCTCTATCACAAGTTTACCCGTCTTTCTAGAAGTCTTCTGTAGAATCGACCATCTCCCCTGCTTGGAATACTCTTGCTTTTCAGCTTTCCTTTCACTTTTCTGGGCATTTTTATAAACCCCTTTTGCAGTCTCTGTTTAAACTTGAAATATTGGAGCATACATCTTGGCTTCCATTCTGGATTATCTGCTTGTATGACGTTTATTTCTTCCTTAGTGATTAGTTCCATGTCTGTGAATATCACATATATGCTGTTGACTTAAACATTTATATCTCCATTTCACATTTCTGCCTTATATTTAAAGCCTATATCTGAGTTCTCTAGTTTTTAAGCTTTATTTTAGTTCAAATAGGATTCTGTAACAAAATAATTTAGACTTTATAAATGATAAACAACAGAAATATATTCTAGGAGTGGGAGATCAAAGCACCAGCATACTGTCTGGCAAATACTATTTGTTCTTCATAGATGACAACATATTGTTGCAGATATACAGCAGGGTTTGCAAGGAAAACAATTTAATACAGGGTGCATAATTTATAGAATTACTTTATAATAGTCACCCAAAGAGTCAAACACAAAAGGTGCATGAAATCTGTCCACACACAAAGACCCCGAAGAATTTAGCTGAGGGCCTGGATCCCATGCAATGTCCTGCATGAGTCCATCTGAAGACCTAGAGCCTATGACAGCGTCTCATACAAGTCTGGTTCATGGGTATGTGTTGGGAAGGCCCAAAGGTCAGCAGTGGAACCTAGAAAGTCTGTGCCGGTGGCATGAGGAATCTGTGCCAGTAGGTTGAGGGTTCTGCACTATAGCCAGGAAGCAATGCTCAAAGTGAAGACCAGGGTTTCCTCGAAAAGTACCACAGCCAACCTCAGTGACAACAAGGTCCCAAGATCCTCTGACAATGAAAACAGCTGAGTTCATATCAGGAAGCCAGCATGACAAGCTTCTCAAGGAGATTGAACAGCACACATCTTCCCTTCCAGAGCCAAGAAGCAATGCTCAAAGCAAGGACCAGAGCTCCCCCAAAATGAACCGCAGACATTCTCAGCAACAATGAGATCCAGAGCTCTTCTGATGATAACAGCCAAGTTCATATCAGGAAAAAAGCTTGACAAGTTCCTCCAGGAGAACCCATGGCTACAGGAGAACCAACAACACCCAAGAGAACCAGCAACACTACTTCTTCTACTCAAATTCTCCTTTTTATGTTGGCAACAATTCCCAGGTGGGGCACCAACATTCAGCACCATGCTGACTCGGTTCAGCTGGTGTTATAAATTGATCATTAGTTATCAATCCACCACAGTTACCATCAGGATCTTTAAGTTCAACATATAAAATATAAATTGTACCTATTTGAGTCTCTCAGATATACTATAGAAACAGCCTTATCTAGCGTTTACCCTGATTTTTACTCTTGTTCTATTTTTATCCATTCCTCAAGCAATGCCCAGAGTGCAACTAAGACAACTGGTCTTTTCAAAACTTCTATTAGCTTCCTGTTGGTGTAGGATTAAAATTTTATCTTCTGATCAGGGCCTAATAAGATTAGAACAAAGTAAACCATGATCTGACTCATGTGTTGCCTCCTCACTGTCTACACACTGCAGCTGCAGCGTCTGCCCAAGGCTTTGTTCATGCTCTTTCTTTTCTATAATCATCCTTCAGCTCTTATTAGATTCCATTTTCCCAAAAAGGCTCTTTCTGAGAGCCTGTCTCACATATTCTTTCACATTCTTTCTGCTCATTTCCTTATTTTCCCATGTGGCTTTGGGGATGTTTTTTATTATGAACTTATGCCTCACCCACTGGACTCTGACCCGGGGGGCACATTGGTGGAGCTCTAATGCTTAACACAGAACTTATTCACGATATTCTTTTAGAAGATACTTGTTGAGTGATTAAGTAAATAATCCAACAATGACTGAACAATGAATTTAGGATGAAAGTATGTACTACAACAGTATTTTC
Organism: Hydrochoerus hydrochaeris; assembly: GCA_004027455.1. NCBI lineage: Eukaryota > Metazoa > Chordata > Mammalia > Rodentia > Hydrochaeridae > Hydrochoerus > Hydrochoerus hydrochaeris. The sequence goes on along the minus strand of PVLA01000023.1, from coordinate 896,606 downwards.
ATCTGCTTCCATTAGCATATGCATCAATTTTGATTTAATTTTAAAATACACAATTCTATGCATAATTTTATGTTTTAACAGTTACTTTCATTTTTATGTTGCTAATCTTTACTTTCTAAGTATGTTTCTGTTGGAATTTACATTGATTTGAAATTAATATTTATAGCTTCACATCATTCAATTTTCTTCTCTCATCTTTGTCCCTTTATTATATTAAAACAAGATATTATTGCGATTTCTGGCCAATTTGTGTATTTAGAAAATGTTTAGCCTTTATGTACTTCTTGTTAGTGATGTGCTTAGCTCCTTGTAGAACTGTATCTGTTTCCCATCTTTACTGTCTTTCCCCTAGTCATTTGGAAGTGTTGGCCTCTAGTGAGTAAGGAAGAAATGCATTTCGCTCCTTCTGTGTTTCTTATTCCAGTGTTGGCACCTTGTATAAGGCTAAGGAGTAAAGATACTTCAGGTGTAGAAAATGAAGAGAAATATGGGTATTTTGCAGAATTAAAAGTCAGTGAAGAGCAGCCTATGAGGGCAAGAACCATTCTCCTTTAAGGCTCTCCATGTGTAGTTAGTGCCCATCAGCCCCTTATGCAAAATCAGCTGCAGGGCTAGGGATTTAGCTCAGTGGCATAAACACCTGCCTGGAAAGCATGAGGTCATGAGTTTGATCCCTGGTACAAAAAAAAAAAAAAAAAAAAAAAAAAAAAAAAAAAAAAAAAAAAAAAAAAAAAAAAAAAAAAAAAAAAAAAAAAAATCAACTGCAACAAGTCATTTGAACTAAATGAGTTCACATTGTCTTTTCTCATACCTAGAAAATACGTGTGTGCATGTGCCCGTGTGTGGTGTAGATCATTTCTACCCTCAACAATATGTACCATTACATTATCTTTTCCTTGGTAAGCTCCAAAAGGAAGACAGATACATAGGAAGAAAGGAATAAATGCATAACATATCACTGAGTAGAATCTTTGTCTCAGACTGTCACCTATTCCAGTAAATCAGGTACATAATAAATTATGAGTTAGTGATTTCCTTTCTCATTTTCTTCCTTCCCTCTCTCTAGTATGATCTCAAAAATACAACTCAAAATTTCTCATTTTTTGTAGATGTTACTAAGTAAATATATTCTCATTAAAGCAAGAGAAAAATCACAAGGTTCTTGGTTTCTTTCATTGTAATCTTTTGTTATCCTGAAATTACTTCACTTTTTAATAGGAATACTGAATTCTATCTTAAATTTTGTGATTAGTTTCATTATTTTTTAAAAAAATTCAGCCCTATATATTTTTGTCACTTTTATATTTCTAAGGTAAAGTCAGTTGTATGTGAAAGTTGAGAAATGGAGAGAAAATAAACAGGAGAGGAAATAAACATAAATCTTCATACTGACACCTTTTCCTGGAGGTCTTTCCAAGTGTCTGTATTGTATGCTGATATCAACATGATGTCTGCCTTATTTACCTGCCTGAAAAGATTTGCAGCCCCATGAACCATCCTGGACCTGGTGGTAAGGCTGACTCTGCCAGTGTTCTTGACCTAGAGAGCAATACAATAACAATAGCAGGAACAAAAGCAACCAGCAACCTTTACCCCTCTGGACCTTTTTACAGATTTTTCTACGTTTTTGATAATGCAGTAATTTTCAGTTTAGCAGGTGAAACAGATCTGCAATCTAGTCTATAGAGAATACCCAAAATAAATCATGTCTAGTAAATCACAAGGGAACTGGACAAAAAGGAAGCAAATGACTATTAGGAGGAAAAAAAAAACCAAGGTTCTCCTAAATAAATAAATAATGCCATTATTATAAAGGATTTTGCCAAGAGCTGTTGTATTCCTTCACCCTACTTGTTGGAAACCAATAAGAGCATCTAGGCTCAGTGCTCATGTCAGATGTTGTATCAGAACATCTTAACACAAAGCCAAGAACAAAGTAGTAAAGAAAAGGCAAAAACTAACAACAAAGAAAATGTTTAACCTGTCACACTATAGACGGAGACAAGAGGGGTTCATTCTCAGGAAGACTTCCTAGTCTTGCCTGACATAGGTGTAAATATACACTTCCTCAGTAAACACACGCACCTCCAATCAGAACATCCATCCTCTTGAATTTTTCATTTGTGTAATAACCAAGTGACAGTGACGTTAATTTCAAATCTGTTTAACAAATCCCTACACAATTTACTTCAGAAACTAATGGATGTGACTAAGAAGATAAAAATGGCCAGCAGTTGAAAGTACATTAATCTTTTAAACACCAAATTGTCTATAAAATACATTTGGCTAAATATGCAAAATATATTTCACACCATTGTTTTCTGATGCCAACTAAGTTATATACTGCTGACCTCGAAATAATGAGACAAATGTGTAAAGAGATTTGGGGATTATTTGTTCCAAGGACAGAAAGGTCTATAGTCATCCAGCGGTCAGGGATGTCCAGTGCTGCACTCTAGACAGAGCCTGACTCCAGACATGGAAAGGTGCCTTTCTGGGCTTAGCATGCAGATAACTCACCCAAAGAGATTTATTGAAAAACTAATGAGGAATGATCAATACATTACCAGTTCATTTATAAATCAGTCCCTATGGACTCTGGGAGCACAAGAGAACTAGCTTCATTCATAAGATTATAATGCTTCCAGTTGCTGGCAGGAGATTTAAAGCCATTTTTCACCCATTCATTTTTGTTTATCACGTACAGAAAAGATTTAGATGTTCAATTGAGATGAGAGGAAACGCACTTTGGGAAAATTCAGTGACGTTCGACAGTTTGATGACGTGTTTTCTGCCCCCGAAGCAGTAGGATTAATGCTGCCTGGCACCAGTGGCAAACTTTAATCACTGCAGCCCAGGAAAGCCTGGGTGGTTTATCACCCGCAGTTGTGCTTTACAGGAAAAGGACTTTTCTTCATTACAATTGTGTAGTTAGTCATCTGTTGACAGATTCTTCATATGAACTTTGAATATGTTTTTGGGTTGTAGACAGCCAATTACCTTCACACCACTAGCGTTATATGACTATGACAAGATGACAGGGATAAAAGGGTTACATGGGACTGTGATAATTTCATAATTCTCCTTTGGGGGTCGTTGGGCAATGGCACACTTTACTGAGGCGTTATGTTGCTCTTTATGTCATGAAGGAACTGACTGAGGACAGTAATGACCTTTGTCTTAGCATTTTCTTCTCTGCTTGCATCCTTGGAAGAGAAGGCACAAAGAGCTCTGGTATCTACAGTGAGCTTTCCCCAGAGATCAGAGGCAGGTTTCAAATGGCTGTGGCACAAAATGGTTCCAACTTTCTCAGCATTACAGCTTGGAATGCAGTAATAGGGGTGTGCATCGGTTATTGGAGACAACTAGCATGGATGGTCATGATTTTGGACTGTTTAACTTGCATTAAGGGTGAAGCAGACTAATGAATGCTTTGGGTTTCAGAAGAGTAGTTTCTGCCAAAGCCTGGCTGGATCATCAGTGGCAACCAACTGTGGCTTTGGCTGAGGCAGTAGAATAATTCCCTGGATAGTTTGCAGGGAAGGCAGCAATATGGTGGTGAAATAAAATTGCTAGAGACACTTTTAGAGGAAGTAGATTTGAGTTTGTTTATTGAAACACATTCAAAATTGGAAAACTTAGGACCAACACGAGAGACAAGCCTACACTGAGAAGTGGATACTTATTAAGCAAATAATTTAGGGCTCACAAAATGAGTACTTACAGTTCTTACCCTTGAACTTACCATGTCACAGTGGAGGTAGATATAAAACAGATCATTTCCCATTTGAATAAATGCTATATAGACATAATAGAGATAAAAGCGTAGGATTAGACAATTAACTCCAATGAGCATTAAATTTTCTCATCTTTAGAGTGGGACTTAAGAATAGCTCCAAAGTATCTCTGTGACAATAAAATGAAACGATAATCGTAAAGTGCTGAGCACAGTGCTTAAAACCTGAGTTTTTTTGTCTCGAAAGTAATGTCACTTCTTGAGGTTTCAGTGAAGATTGAGTGAAGCAATGTGTGTAAAGCACTTAGAGCATTGCATGGCACACATTAGGCACTCAAACTTGTTAGCTATGGATCTTGCTTCTTTCATTGTTGCTGTGATTTTGCAAACACAAGGCAGCTGACTTAATGTGTGACATATTTGTGGGTTGGGTGGGACTATCAAAGTCCTCTTCCCAGGAAATACAATGCTCAAGGTGAGCCTAGACAAATGGAAAACTATCTGAAAAGCGAAAATGAAAGGGAGACAGCAAGTCCCATGCAACTTTTACCTCTAGGATTTAAGCAAACTTTCAATTCTGAATGTGAACCGTGGGAGAGTTAGTGTGAAAGACCTAAATTGTAACCAGTTCCTACACCTTTCCTGCTTTGACTGCAGGTGTAATTGTGTGCAGAAAGCTTAAATATTCTCATTCTATTAAATGAGAACTACTAAAATTTGTTTTATAAAGAAGCAACATGAATGTTCTTGGGTATTTCAGTTCTAAGGAATAGAGATTTGTTCAAATTAGTTCAAATAAGGAGAAGTGTTTACTATAAAAAATATGCACACCAATAATGCTGTATCCAGGATACGTCATTAAATTCAGGCCTGAATGAAAGATCCAATTTTTAAAAAAGGGATTCATGTTTTGCAGAGTTTAGTCACAGCTAAGTTGAAGATTGCACAGTTTTTCACACTCTAATTCTGCCTGCCTTACATATTTGCTATAATTGCTCTGAGAGTCTACCATGTTGTGTCTTGTTGTTTCCAATGTTGGTGATTATTTTATTAAGTAACTTTGATGATGCTTTTGTAAGACACAGGGAGGTCATGTATGTTTGGGCTGATGGTCATTTGGCAATTTTAAAACCTTTAGTTAGTGCTTTTTTTCCAATCACTGCTTATTGCTGGTGAAAACAATGTCTATGATCTTGATTTTATAGCTAGTTGAGAGTCAAGATACTCTAACTTGTGAAGTACAACAATTTCTAGAACTGTTTACTACCTGCCTTTATATAGGTACAAACAAAAGGATAATTTAGTTAGAATGATTCAACTACTACTGTTTAGAAAATGGAAATAAGGGTTCCACAGTCAGATTTTGTACTTACTTTGACATAGACACACAGAATATTCAAAACGCTTCCAGATGGAATGAGAGAAGACTCAAAAATGATGAAAACTGAGGTAGAACTGGGTTTTGAAAGAATATAATTAGAGTACAAACCACAATACTAGAGCAAAAACACCAAAGACACAGAGGTTCAGCTTAGTGAGGGGCTTGTTTGTGTCTCATAAAGCATTCTAGGGAAAAGCTATTCAGAGCTGGTAAGATGATTGTGCTCCAGGAGTTATTTCAGGACCTGGATCCTTCCTGATCTTATTGCTATCAGTTTCCCAGGAGATTGTCTAATCGTTTGTGAATAGAGCTGACTCAGTTCCATATTTAAATTCTAGTCCATAGAAAGGGGAAAAATAAATTCCAGGACAAAAAGCTTTGGTTTTGGGCAAATGACCTGGAAGCTGCACAGATCACTTCTATTGATATTCTAGTGACCTTAAATTCGCCTTATAACAACAGTTAAACTGAGAAAAATATGACTATCACCTTTAACTGTATTGTGTGCTCAGTAAAAACTCAAGAGTTTCTGTTTCAAAAAAGAAAAGCAGAGACAGTAATATCAATAGGAAAAGAGTGGTGTCTACCATAGAACAAGGCATCAGAATCTGCTTTTAGGCATATTAAGCTGGAGATGTTATTACTTGTCTGTGATAGAGATTTGTGTAATCAGTTGAGAAAGCATGAAACTGACAGTGTAAAGTTGGGGACAATGAAGTTGTAGATAACATTAATGTCAGAACACTGAGATCCTCTGATAGTGCTGAGAAAGGAGAAGAGGTCTGACACCTGAGTTCCAGGGATCTGTTACATTTGTAGGTCAGGAAGGTAAGAAGAAAAGGCAGACAGGAACCAAGAGGCCAGTGGAAAACGAGAAAATAAAGTTCATAGTATGTATCTGTATAAATATATGTGCATCAACAGTCTCTCTCTCTCTCTCTCTCTCTCTCTCTCTCTCTCTCTCTCTCTCTCCACTGTCCTTTGTCTTCTTTTGTCTAGTTGTGTATGAATCTCACATTCTAAACTGTGATTTCTTCATCTTAAGTTTGCTAATAGGTACAGTTTTCTTACCTCTTCTTGTATTGTTCTGGGCTGTCTAAATTATTCTTGAGCTTTGTGTTTTTAGACATAGGGAACTCTTTTTCAAAATTTAGAACTTAACTGAAACTATTTTGAATGGAAGAACTAAGCACATTCTTTCTACCATATCGTAAAATTCCCTGCATCCTGTATCAACAGATATTGTTTATAGTGTCCCTTTATTTTTTCAGCTCTGCGTTATCTTCTTATAAGGATACTTGTTTCATCTTCCTTTCTCTACTGTTCTGAATGTCAGCCAATTATTCCTTTAGAGAATCAAAGATAGCAATTATCAGGTCAACTAAAGATGTCGTATTTCTTCATAACTACTTTAATAACCTTATATCTGCTAAATAAAAAGGAAGGTCAGCCAAAATACTTAAATATAACACCATTGCCTATAGTAAAGAACAGGAAATGAACAGAGATTATTAATAATAAGCTACTAAGACATAATTAATTGCTTAATTTAACAGCCCCCATTAATTATCAGACCATAAGCATAACTGAAATTACAACTTGAATTTGAATTTCAACAGACAATTTTGCCATGATCCTATTTCAAAGTTCCTGAATTACTAGCTTGGACATGCCTTGAAAGGAATATGGGCTAAATAAAAAAGTCAGATAATTTAATTTATAAGATATAGAATGGTGACAGCTTGAAGAGAACATAGGACAAAGTATTTTTAAGTTTTGCATCGACATAGTTGTTCATTCTCATGCAGATGTCAGAAGCACTACAAAGAGCTCCTGTATACTTCTTAGTCAGTTTCTTCCAACAGTAATTTCTTGCAAAATTCTAGCATAAATTCTTAAACTAAGATGTTGACATGAATACAGTCAAGATTCTATCACCTTTAGGAAACTTGGTATTGGCTTTTTATTATAACACCCACATACTTCCCTCTCAAAGAAGCAATTCATATGCTCTCCATTTCTATACTTTTCTTCTTTTAAGGATGTTATGTATGTGAAATTATAAAGTAACTATATAACAATATATAGCCTTTGGAACTGGCTTTTTTTTCACTCAGTATAATTACCTCCAGATTTATTCAAGCTGTTTCATGTACTGATAGTTCATTACATTTTATTGCTACCAAATTGTTTTCTAGAGTGGCTGTACCATTTTATATTCTTAACAGCAGTGTAAAATGAACCAACTTGTCTGTATCCTCACCATTTTTGAGGTGACCACTCCTTATTTTTTTGACCAATTGATAAGTGTATAATGACATACTATTGTGGTTTTAATTTGCATTTCCCTAATTGTTAATGATGCCAAACATCTTTTCATGTGCTTATTTGCCATCTGTTTGTCCTTTTAGTAAAATATCTCTTCTTATTTTTTGTCTATTTTCTAATTGGATTGTTTTTCGTTTCACTGATGACTTTCAAAAGTTTTTTTAAAACATTTTCTAGGTACACATCCTTTGTTGAATATGTAGTTTGCAAATATTTTGATCCACTCTGCAGCTTGTCATTCTGTCCTCTTCACGGGGCCTTTCACAGAGAAAACATTCGCAATTTTGATGAGATCCATAATGGCTTTTTAAGTGGAGAACATGACAAGATTCTATTCCTTGAAGATTTCCTGCAGTGCTTATGTTTATTAGGTTCTATCAGGTTCAATAGTATCCTTATGTTGGTGTCACTTCAGCCAAATCTCCAGGCTGAAAAGCAGGTAGTGGTTCCTGGTGTTTATCTTTTGACAAAAAGTTACCTGCACTTATTCATTATAAAGTTGAATTTATTGAGTTAATGTTTCTCAGAGTCTGGTCATATCTACATTGTAGCCAAGTTGCAGGTAGGAGATAAGAGTGCTAGATGTATTGGGCATACAACAGTTGGTCTTTCTGTTCATGTACAGCTGTGACCAAGGAAATGCACTTAAGTCTGACAAAACTGGAGAATGTCCCTAAAGAGCTTGGATGCCATACAAGTAAATGTCAGCAAGTTCAGAGAATAAACTCTATGACATTCCCCATTTGGATAACACACCCCAAAATTGCTGACAGATTACACAAGGGTGGCAAACTGGGAAAACTAATTATCTTTTAAGGTCACACAGAAAATTAAGAGAGAAATCCTCAAAACCCTGGGAATTGTGGATCACATACTATGTTAATTTCCTGCTAGGTATGTAAATAGCACGAATCTAGTAAAAGAGTAGGCGAATGTGTACTGACCAAGACTGGCTGTTTAATTTTTGACTCCAGTGTGAATGAAAATGTAATTCTCCTTGTTAAACAAATTGAGAAGTTCAAAATAATGGCAACAGTTAAAAAACAAGTACAGTGTCCTTATAAGCATCAGGAAAGGTATAACTGTACAGGCTGCATGCACATGAAGCTGGCTGGCTCTCATGGCAAAGATAGATCTTCTGTTCCAAAATATATTTGTCTCAAGTTTTGCTGATAGCATGATATTAGGGTTGGCAGCCACAGGGGAATGAAGAAGCCCAGCCTTATCTATAGATCTTGTAAGTGTTCAACAGGGTGAGATCTTCCCCTACTGGTCTGATAGGCAGAAAGGAATGTTACAAAAGATAGCACAGGAGATAACAACTCTTTCCTGAAATGACAGATCTTTTTTTCTTCTTTTTTTTCAGTGAGAATGGATCTAGTTTTCATCAAAACCAAAACGTAGCCCAGATTAATTGACAACGCTAAGAGTGCTTATGTTTCCACACCTGCCATGTCTTTGCCTCAGGGACTGTGTGACACCAATCGAAGGTCCATCGTAATAATAGGGCATGTATCAAAAAGGGGTAATTCCTAATTGCTTCAAATAAATTAGGATTCTTCTTGGATTTCCAGAAAGATCCCTTATTGACTTTAAGCAACAGAACTTTAATTACATAGAAAATCTGATTCCACAAGATTAACAGGGACACAAAAAATATTCTAACTCAGTAATAAAGATAGGATTTAAGAATGATTGAAATTGCTTCCACTGACTCAGTGAAATTGCTTCCACTGACTCAGTGAAATTGCTACAAGGTCGAACCAACAGTTTATTGGTAGGATTAGTGGTCAAATTATTGTTCACTTGTCCATTGCAAAAGGGGTCCTTTGTCCCTATAAAAGTAAGCATATTTTTTGCTTGCAAGCAAGTCTAAGCTGTGGCCTGTGGATTGGACCTGCTGTGTTATAAGAAAAAAAATTATAAAGCAAAGAAAAATTTTTAATTTACCTTACCTGTGGTATATATTTGAGTGCCCCAAGACCATTCCTCTTTTCTCAAGGAATCCCAGAGAAGCCAGGGATGCCTAACCCATGGGCTGTGTAGCTAGACAACTCTCATCTAGGAAAAAGAAATCATCCTGTTCCTTTTCTGCTGATGTTGAGTCTGCTGGCCAATTCATTTTGCAGAGCCTGGTGTGATTATCAGTGATATTATTTTTCATTTATATGTGAGATCACTTTTATATCATGAGTTATCTAATTCTTTATTTGGGGTTATGGGTTTTTGCTTGGTTTTTCCCTTTGTTTGATCAGTGCTATCTTCAAATATTCTACTAACTCCTAGCACTCACCTAAAGAAGTGGTTGGCAAGGCACAGTTTTTTCTTTTAATTATGGCTCCTTTAAAATATTATTGAAAATAGATACAAAAATTGAGGCTTTCAGTAAGAATATTTTTCCTTGGTGTGTCCTCAGTATGTGTTACAAGTTAAATGGTTCCTAAAATCAGTATCAGATCCTGTTTTTCTTCCATATAAAATTAAATTTTTAGATTAATCCTTATGACTAATTAAAATGTTAGGAACCCCTACAGAGAGGTTCTGTCCTGTTTCAATTCCTTTTGTTAAAATTTTTTTTCAGTTAATACTAGATCATCTTGGACTAAGTCTTCTTTGGAAATGTCCGTTTGGCTTTCTTTATCCAAATTTTAGCATCTCTGACTTCATAAAGTTTCATCTTGTGCCTTTAATCACAAAGAAACAATAATGGTCAGCAGCTGCTGCCATTTAAAAAACGTGTCCTTGAGCTAGTATAGCTTGCAAGTTCCAAGGGGACCTCATTGGGAACACGGCCACAGGATCTCAGCAGGTGAACAGGATATATGTCATCTGAGCAGCCCTTAAAATAATGTAATGCTGGAGTCTATTAAACTTTTGACTTGAAAACATCTAATTTATTTGTAACACATGATCATTTAGAACAATACAGTTAACAGTTAAACTTGAAGCTGAATACAATAAATGTGATGTTAGAAACCATAGTATAAAACCTGTGTTTCACAGACGTCATTTCCTAGAAACATTTTAAAAATTAGCATAACAGCAACTTTCACGGTGATACTAATTTGTAAAATAAGCAGTTTAGAATCTTTAAGAAAAGTACTACACTCACATCGGTTTGCCAAGTTTGAGACCAATTTATAAGTGCACATTAAGTTAAATATATAGCATAAAATCATACCAATAAAAATATGTTTGCTTGAATAAAGTTGGGCTTCTGATTAAACTTTTTAGTAAGTGAAAGAAAGCTACATGTTCAGCTATAGAAAAATGCTACATTTAAGTGTCAGTTATCTCTATATTGATCTTCAAATTCAACATAAATTTAGTTTTTAAAAACTTCTTTGTGATCATTAATCTGATTCATAAATAAATATGAACTTTCAGAAATCCAAGAATAACCACATTATTCTAAAGAGGAATAATGAATGACACTTGCCTCATCATATATGATAATATCTCACAAGACTATAATAACCAAAGAAGTGGAAGACATAAATAGACAAATGTAACAGAACTGAAGCACACACCTGGTAAGAATGGCATTATCTTTTAGGTAGTTAATAGTCCTAGGATAACTGATTATTCCTATAAAATCAGTTCTAGTTCATATTTGCATTGAATAGATAAGGCAAAACTTAGAAACTCATCTGGAAATATGGAAGGTATTTTAAGAAAATACTATACCTTGAATAAGAATGTAAACTGTTTCTTCTATTCATCACAATGAATGAAATCATTCAGACTCAAGTGCAGGAAGTCTCTGTCTTAGTTACTTTCCCTTCAGTACGTAACACTCACAGTTTAATGGCAGAGACATTTACTTTGGCTCAAGTTTCAGTTCATAGTCAACAGGATCAAGGAAGAAACAGCATGGCAGCAGGACACAGCAGAAGAAAACATGCTCAACCCATTGTGACCAGGAAGCAAAGAACAGGGAGGAGACATGGAGAAGAAGATACTTTTCCAGTGACCCACCGCCAACCAGGTCCCATCTCCTAACACCTAATAGTGTGTTTAACTACTGAACTCATCAATGAATGAATCCACTTATGAATATAGCAAATTAATGATCCAATTATGATCCCAACATTGAGGCCTCTGAGGGATATTTTCGATCCAAACCATGACATTTCATCCCCAGCCTCTAAGTGACTCATGTCCATCTCATAATGCAAAATAAATTCAGTTTGTCTGCCACCAAACTTTGAAAGTTTAGCATTGCTGAAAAGTCCAAGTCCAGAGTTTTCTCTGAGTCTTTTAGATGTGAGACACTGTGAAAATCAAAAAGATAAATACTTCTAACATACAACAGAACAGGGTAAGCATTCTTATTCCAAAAGGGAGAGTAAGTGGGTAGAAAAGAAAAAGGCTTTTCTTAGTACATTTTTTATTTTTATTATTACTGTTTCAATTTTATTGCCTGTTGTTGGATTATTCAGAGTTTTTATGTCTTCTTGGATCTGTTTTAGTGATTCATATGTATCTGGGAATCTTCTGAATTATCCAGTTTAATGCCATTCAGTTTTGTAAAGTAGTTACTCATAACCTTCTGGATTTCAGTAGTGTCCATTGTGATTTCCTTTTTTATTTCTAATTGCATTGATTTGAACCTTTTTGGTTTTTAGTAAGATTGGTTAACAGTTTTTCTATTTTCTTTATTCTTTCAAGAACCAGTTCTTTGAACTTTAGTTGCACAGAAAATAGTACCAAGAACCAACAAATGGGATCATATCAAATTATAAAGTTTGTGCATAGTAAAGCAAAAAACTAAGTGTGAAGAAAAAAATTACAAAATACAAAAAAAATTGTCAGTTTTTTTCCCAGAGGACTACTATATAAAAAAATTCAAAAAATACTAAACCTCCAAAACAAAAGTTTCACTGAAAAGTTGACAACTTAAATGAGCAGACATATCTCAGAAGAAGTACAAATGACCAACAAATACATGAAAAATGTTTGGTGCCTTGGCTATTAAGAAAAAGCAAATTAAATCAACACTGAGATTCCATCTTATCCCAGAGATAATGGTTATCATTATCAAAAGATCAAATATTAAATGTTGGCAAGGCTGCAGGGATAAGGAACACTTCTACATTGTTGGTGAGAATGAAACTGGTACAACCACTATGGAAATCAAAGAAGATTCCTCAGAAAGCTAAAATGAAATGTTATTCATCTACCCACTATCTTCTCATTTTCTGCCAGCTCAAGCAGGAGTCAGCCTCCTTTACATCCTGACTGCAGAGGCTTCTCTCTGAGCACATGGCTGAGCATTGTGAAATGAATCCAAGGAAACCTACTCTCCTAGTGGCTCTTAGTTACAGAGACAAAATACTTGACACCTGATGCTAAGGGAGGAAAGGCTTGTTTTGGTCCAGTCCATAATTGGCTGGCTCTGAGTCAGGGTGGCATCACAGAGAGGGATCATAGAAGAAAAACAGTTCATGGCAGCAAGAAGGCAGCAACACAGTGAAGTAGCAAAGAAGCAACAAGTGATCACAGTAGTCCTCTTTCTTTCCCTTACATTCTTCCCATGGTACCCACCATAGGGAGGGTAGCACTCACAGCAAGTGTGGGGCACCCTTAATCCTAGCATGGCACCATTAATCAATCCCAGCATCATATTCGTAATCACAGCATCACATCCTTAGTTATGCATTGCACACTCTAGATCCAGCTACCCCTGAAAGTCTTGACTTGCCTGTAGTTATATGAGGCTTTGGGGGACATATAGATATAAGCCATAACAGTGTTCTTTCTGGTGTAAGGGGTTCAGGGGATTTCTTTTAAAATAGAGCTTTGCAGTTTTGCACCTTTGATCCTGCCAAGAGTGGGATCTTGCTGATTCTAAAAATGCCTTTAAACCATCTTTTAAAAATTATTTTTGTACAATAAGTTTGTATCTATTCTTTTATATAAACTGTATGGCTTTCTTTCATAGAAATCTTTTTTCTTTGTCCCAGCTTGTCTATATGTGATTTTTTGTGCATGTGTGTGTGTATGTGTGTATCTCACTACTTAGGCTTCAGTTACTAAAAAGGGAATATGAACGATTTTGGTGGTTTTGTGAATTTCTAACATATTTTAAAGCTACTTTGTATATCTTTTAATATGTAATTGTTAGCTTACTAATGAATTAAATTAAATATGTAGTAATCCTTCTCCATATAGTTTTATACTAAAATGAATGTTATTCAGTATTAGAATACTTACTCTAATCTGATTTGTATAAGTTTCACAGGTTTTCCATTTTTTTTATTTTTATATGCTCCATATAAGTGTTTTACTTGCAAGTAGCACAGAGGGTGGAATTTTAACAACCTGATTTGATAATCTTAGCATTTGACTGTATCATCATTCCTGATACATTTGTTTTATTTTTGTTGACATATCTGCCTGTGAGCCCTTCTTTTCCCTCTTTCTTCTACCCTTCATTTAGTTCTATTGGTGACCTACTATTCAACTGAACGATTTGCATTTTGTTACGAACCTTATTTCCATAGATTTGAAAAATATGTATGAACTATGATATTTAGGATTTGAATGGTTTCTTTCGAAGTGATAGCAAGCACAAAGTTTAGTTTCAATTAATGCATATTTTATAAAATTTTCTCAGAAAATAAAATATTAGAATTCATTTAACTTAGACTGACCTTTTCCTGGAATGTATTTACAGATTTGAGTACACTCATTTTTTTTAATTTTCCACTTTCTTTATCCACTCTTGCATCTCAAATTTCAAGAGTCAATCATTACATGGGGCTAGAGTAAAATAAACATATATTTTATTACATCAAAGAAGTTTGGAGAAAGGCATTATAGAAATGTGCTTGAAGTTTCATAAACTGGGGATTGTTAAAGAAAAATCAAAGGAGACAAGATGAAAAGATAAAAATTTATCTCATTTTGCTACTATTGCCAGCAATAAAAGAGAGAGCAGAAAGGAATCTGGGTTCTCAGCTCCGCTGCACGGAGCTCAGAGCCCTCTTTTGAATGGTGGAATGCGAATGTCACAGGCCACCCTGTTTGTTAATTAGCTATTCCCAGAGGAAAAGTAAACTTTCTCCTTGCATAACACAGCCCACAGTTGGGAAGAAACTTTTCTCTTTTAGTCATTTTGATGGGAATGTTAAGAACATTTGGGTAGAATCTAGTATTTTTCTTTGTCTTTGGCAAATTATTTTCAGTGCATTTTTTCCACTTTAAAAGAAAAAGAGGGCTCTGAGACTCCAGCCACAAAACTTGCATCTTAAGTTGGAAAGAAGAAGATACCAAATGAAATGGCAGTCTGAATCAATCATCTTAAACAGAATTACCAGGAGCACTAGCCAGCAACTTCTGCTATTGATAAACTACAAAAGAGGCTAGAAAATATCTACTTTAACAATGAATAAAATCAGAAGAGAATAAAATAAAAATTCTCTTTTAATGGGAAAAGTGAAATGGAGTATTTGATAGTCATTACAATTCTATAACAACCCATATTTATCCATATTTTCGCACATTCTTCTTTTTCATAAAATGAGTTTATTTTCTTCCTAAAAAATAATACACATTTTCTGGATCTTGTGCCTGCATCGAGCCCTAAGTTCATATAAGAATTTCCAGCATTTACACAGGCAGCTTTGATAGTCTATCCAGTGATGCATTAAAACATTTATGTAGCCCCTAACCTGGGAGCCACATCAAATGAAAAAAAAATCCTAAGAAGGAAATAAGTAGCTGCAAAAAAAACCTTTACTTGGAAGATAGAAAAATGGGAAGCATACTGTCTGTCCTCAGTGAGCCAGAGCAATTAACCCGACCCACTGAAGAAAGAATGAGGCTCCGCTTATCGGCAGTGAACTGTATTTTATCATTAACCACCTGGCAAGCCTTGGTTCTACATTCCGTTTCTTTCCATTTCCTCTGTTTTTTCCATCTGAGAACATCTGTCTCCTTTCTTTTATGGTTACACTCAGGACATTGGTAAGATGGCATGACATGGTAGTTGAATAGATTCAACAGATTCATTCTTATTAGTGGAGGTTTGCAAACTCGAGTTTATTTTGACAATTTAAAGATAAGAGGATCTTAGAAACCTGGTTTAGAGAATCTTTAGAAATACTATTTCTAGCCAGGCATGGTGGCTCACCCCTATAATCCCAGCACATGGAAGGCTGAGGCAAAAGGATCGTTGTGAGTTTGAGACCAGCCAGGGCTACAAAGTGAGCTTAAGGCCAGCCTGAACTGATAGGGAGACTCTGTCTCAAAAAAGACAAAAATAGAAGAAGAAGAAGAGGAAGAAGGGGAAGAAAAAGGAGGAGGAGGAGGAGGAGGAGGAGGAGGAGGAGGAGGAGAAGAAGAAGAAGAAGAAGAAGAAGAAGAAGAAGAAGAAGAAGAAGAAGAAGAAGAAGAAGAAGAAGAAGAAGAAGAGGAGGAATTATTTGTTGAAAACCTGATAGAATCTGGTGTAATTGCTTGTGGTCAGACCCATATTCAAATAAGTACAAGAGTAAGTTCATAAGCTTAATTCATCCCACAACTCTCAAAAAGTTGTCCATGTTTGTGTTCATGCAAAAAAGAAGGCCATGAATGTGTTCATCACTGGATGCAAATTTCACAAACAAGAGCAAAATTTCCCACACCCTTGTGTTTGCAAACAGAAGCTTTGTGAATCTGGATACCAGTATAGAACCTTGATTACACAGTGTTTTGCAGCATTACACCTCAACCTCACCTGCCTTTATCTTTTGCCCATTTCTGTAGTTTCTCAACTCATTATAAGACTTTAAGGGGGTATAAGAAAGTCACTAATCTGACCATTGCCCCTAAGCTCCATGTGGTAATGGCATCGGAAATGTCACTGTTTTTCCCATTAGATTCTGAAGTACTTATATTTTGAAATTATCCCTGTTGTATTGTTGGTGTGCTTGAGAATGATTATAAGCCCTGCAATCTTCATCTGTTAAATGGAAATAATCCCCAAATGTATGCTGGTAATGCAGTATTTTATATGCTTTGTAGTACATTACAAACAAAAGAAGCTATTCATTAGAAGATACTGGGAAGCTGAAAGAACAAAATTGAGAGAAAAGAGGAATGCGAAAATTTTTTCATTTCTAAAAGCAATAAAACTTTCTTTTAGAAACTTGCCTTTTGTGGTAGATAATAGGAAACAGAGGGGTAGACCTTTTGTGTAGGACCATGAGACTGAAGGAAAGAGTCAATAGGGGAAGGAAAGTGGATGTAAAAAGAATTAAGATGTGTTTTGCACATATACTAACTCCCCATGATGAATGTGGTCATTATGTACTTCAAACATGTACTAAGAAAATAAAAAGTAAAATTTAAAAAAGAAGTTTCTCTTTACTTTGCATACCTCATATAAAAAAGAGTAGATTGATGTTTGAGGTTTGGTCAAAAAATTTATATTAATTAAGCAGTGATAAAAATAATAAAATATCAATAATGAATATAAAGGTCTCATAGCTGAACACTGTGCTAAAATGTTTTATTTTCATTTTTATTTTATTTTTTTTTTTGTACTGGGGATCAAACTCATGACCTAGCACTTACTGGCCAGTTGCATATACCACTTATCTAAATCCCCAGCTCCTTGTGCTAAGATCTTTGCTTGGAATATCTCACTTAATTTTCATGGCAGCCTGCTTGCTAACACTGTGGACAGTTTCTCCTAAAATCTTTGCTCAATCTAGCAACAAAATTTTTAATTTACTTAAGATTCGTGCAGCTTCTGCGCATTTACATGGAAGTGAGACCTATAGAAAACAAGACCAAACAAAAAACTGTGTGGCAGTAAATTGTTCAGCTGACATATGCTGAAATATTTATCATATCTTTTCATTTTTGTTGTTATTTTAATTTGGGGTATTTATGTAGCACTTTGAGGCCTCAGGACTCTTTTTTTATTAAAATCCATCCAGTGTTGGTCTTTTTATAATGGACAACTCTGCCTGTTCCAGCTGTCACTGTAGCAACAAGATGTGTGTTAGCCATGACTTTCAAGCCAGAAAGTTTCACATTTGTTTTGACAGCCTACAGTGAATTCTCTACCAAAAGCAATTTCTTCTGAGAATATTATGAGCAAGTCCTTGTAAAGTGGAAAATTTGGGGACCTTTTGATGTGAGAGTTTGCTTTCTTTGTATAGAACAGGATTAAATTATTGACCAAGGTTGTTGTGTAACAAACACACCATTTTATAAATCCATTTTTTTTAAGGATGGAAGGTTTATCTTTTAAAAAATATTTTTGAAGTTGAGACAGTGAAACTGTGGTAGAAAGACAAACAGAATTCTGTTACTTATAAAGCATAACTTCTGACAATGATCTCCTTGTCACAGAATTTATTTTGCTGTAGGAAACAGAAGAGCTGGTATAAGAGAAGAGTGCATTACTCTTCCTGTATGCTGTATAATGATACCAAAGACAGGAAATATAAAAAAGAAAAAATAAAAATATTTAATTATAGGAAAAATAAAAGAATGAGCTGTGTGTTTCTGCATGTTCATGTGTGTGTATGAGAAGACAAAAAGCAATAAAAATGAGTGGAAATTTTTATGTAAAAAATCGTTTCATGTAAATTAAAGGTGAGATAGTGCTAGCACAACAGAAGGAACTCCAAAGATTTCTGGAAAATTACAAAAATTTAGGATATGGGAATGAAAGCAGATTCTTCCTTATAATCCTTGGAAGGAACCAATCTTATTGTCATCTTGATTTCAAGCAGCTAGTCACCAGTTTTATGAGACAGCAAATTTATGTTGTTTAAGCCACCATTTTATAGTATGGAAGCCCTGGACAACTAATTTAATAGAAGTTATCATTATTTCCATTTTGTACCTGAGAAAACATGTGCTAAAACAAATCATTGTTTTATATCCCTACAATTAGCACATGATTAAGTGGATATTAGAAGTAGGCCTTTCGGATGCCAAACCAGATTTTTGTTTTCAAATTTTAGGATACAGGAAATAATAGTCCCGCCAAAAGGAGTAGCCAGTAATAAAACATTGAGACAAGGAAAGCAAGGCATTTTGTGAAAATAAAGGATAATTTCATATGTAAAGATAAAGATCCAGGAATTGAGTAGGTAAATGAAGAGAGGAAACAGTAGAGGATCTATTTAAATCTATTTGATGTGGCAGAATATTATCCAGTGTCTTGGGTGGTCTTCGGTGAGTTTCTTGGTATTACATTACGTTCTCAGGAAAACTTCCAAAGAGATTTCTTGATTCCACCCTAACAGATTGATTTGGATGGTATAATAGACCTTGTTCAGGGTGTTGCTTAGTCAATGACCTCCTGTATCTTCATTAAAAAATATTTTTGTTCTAAAGTACAGGCATCAAATAGAAAATGAGTCCAACTAATCATTCATCACCTTTGGTTTTTGGACTCTCTATGGACACTCCATCCTCATTTTTTTTCTACTCTCATGATGGTATTCTCAATTTCTAGGCACAGATCTTCTTCTATTCAGCTTTCAATTTCTACCTTCTTAGTTCTTCCACTATTTGCTAAGTTAAGAAGATATATTTCTAGTTTTTATGTGATCCTTTTATAAACAATCTATGATGCGTGACAGTCTGGGTTTTGGCTTAGCATTTTTTTCTGCTTACTTTAAACATATATTGTTTGAAGTAAGCTCCTCAAGTATTTATTATTTATGAACACTTTAAATACCATACAGTGCTCTATTTCTGAGATAAGTATGTTTCTCTATTTTTCATAATTTGTAACATGTGTATTGCATTCAATTTATGTACCTAATAAAATGTAATAGTAGCAACCAAACAAATTATTCTCCTAAAACATAGGGGCAAATATTAGACAGGAGCTCAAATATTATGTTTTAAGAGGTAATTAGCATTATAAATGAAGAAAATGTTTAAAATATGTAAGTGCCTATTTCAACCCAATTTAGGAGAGCAAAATTATACTCTGATATACTTTTAGTTATTCAAAATGTTATTTACTTTTGATGTTTCAAGTTACTGAAAGTGATATTTATTCATCACATCCAGCAATGAAATTCAGTCCTATTAGGTTTAAGAATACAGCAAGAAAAAGAAAAAAAAAATACAGCAAGAAAAGCAATATCCTTCCTGTGGAGATTATACTATTTTGTGAGCAACCAGCAAATAATATAATAAATAATATTATTTCAGATTGGCAAATTGTGATGAGTACTATGCTGAAAAAGAACAAAGTGATAATATGGTGAAAGACTGATGGATGTCCCTTACTTGTATGTTCAGGAATTTGGATGAAGCTAGTCCAGTTATCCAGAGATGGAAGAGAAAAATTTGTAATAATCTATTGTTACCTCACAAATTACCATACACATAGTAGTTAAAAAGGAAACACCCATTCATTAACCATAGTTCTGTTGGTCAGACACCTGGCAAGCTCAATTGCGTTCTCTGCTTACAAATGGTGAGTTCTTAATTAAGGTGTTGGCTGACTCGTACTTGATCCATAGACACTCAAGGAATCTACTTCCAAGCTCACTCAGGTTGTTGGCAGAACCCAGCGCCTTGTAGTTGTGGGTGTGAGGTCCTCCATGCCTTCCTGGAATAGTCCCTGGCTACTCTCATCTTCCAGAGGCCCCTGCATTGCTGCTCTCCTCACATGAAATCTTTCATCTTCAACCCATCGGTAGTGCACTAAGTTAAAATACCTTCTCATTACCTTGCTTCACTTTTCTACCATCATCAGAGAAATTTTAATAAATCACATGGTTCAATCAAGCACCTCTGGATAAACTCTTTTTAAAACTCAGTCATATTTCATGGCATAATGCAGTCAGAGGAGAGGTAACTCATGATTCTCGGGTTCTGAAAATATAAGGACTTGAAATCTTTAGGAGAAGTTTTTATGTCTTCACAGAAGTCAAGCACTGCTAAGTATACTTAAAAACATGTTTTGATTGACAGTTATGTCTGCTGTTGGAGTTGGGAAGTTGGGAAAGAACAAGTCCACAAATGGCTTAAAGGAATTGATAAAATCATAAATATTCTTCCATGGAAAAAGATTACTATGAACAAAGAGTTATACAGTGTTACAAAATTATGTTCTGATCAGGCACCATGCCTTGGATTACAAACAAGAGTCAGATATTCCATTTGCTTTTATTTTATTATTATTTGATCAGCATGACAGGACACTAGTTCACTGGCACAATTACTTAGCTTTCCTCTCTGAAAAGCAAGCAGAAATTTGGCATTGTTGATAGCACAGCAGAGGGAGGCATCATACTTTCCTCAGCTACAAAAATAAAATAAAACTAAATTGGCTGGCTTATTAAACTTCCATTTGATGTGGCACAGTGTGTAACGATAAAGAAAATTTTTGCTAGTTAAAGAAAGACAATATTTAGTTTTCTTGGGTGACCGAGCAGTTGAATTTTCTCTGTACATAAGAGAAAAACCAAACTTAAAATACTTTCTACTGTGGATTGTGTTGTCCATTTGCCTACTTTCTCATCCATAGAGCAAAATCATATCTATTTTATAAGAGTCTATTACTTAATAAGACTCAGGCTTATATATGTCCACATTCATCTCATTATGCCTGATACTTGGTTTGCACTCAGAATAATGTCTTTTCTGCTTTCTTCTTCTTCTTCCAAGAAACCAAGTCCTTCTTAATCATAACAAAATAGAGGAGGGCAGCTGTTCTTTGTCCCTGCTTTGTAAAGAATTGTATATGTCTGCATGATTTTAATGTCAAAATGTATTTAAAATTACAACTTGACATTTGCATGTTGTGTTATATTTTGCTGTGCTGTGCTCTCCAATTACAGCATTGCAGGTAGGAGTCTATAATCTACTGCCTGGTTATTAAATACCAAGAAGAAACATGGTGGGGAAAACATCATGAATCCACTCCTCTACATACTGGTTACCAGCTGGTGTGACAATTCATGTACTGCAAGATAAAAAATAGGAAAAGTGATTTTGTACATTGGTTTGCCAGAAATAATGTTTCAGATACTGAGCATGAAATGATAAAACTATGGCTGCAAGCCAGGTAACACGCTTAGTTGTGTTCCACATGAGGTATCGCTGCGCACAGTTTGTACCTTGAATTCAAGTTGGAAGTGACTCTTCATACAAGCGTCGGAATAGTGTGACATTTCTATCACTGTTGCTCAGCAGAAAACCTTAATGGCTGACCAAAATATCAGAGTACAAGTTCCAACCTCACTGTGCCTCAGCATGTCACAAAAACATAACATTGTTTTTAGCAGGCACCAACTATACTTATCATAGATCAGCGGCTGTGTGAAGTGGAAGCCAAATTAATATATTAAAATATTATGTGCAAAGACATTTCATCACATAGCTTTGTGCATTACTTGTAAAAGTTGCCCACTTCTTCTTTCAAATGAGGACAGCCCACATAATAGTCAGTACTACTGGGAAATTATTTGGCAAGGTAATGGAGAAAGGAAGAATAAAAATTGGGGATTTATAGATCAATTATTGTATCATTAAGCAAAACTGCAAGAATGCTCATAACTTAAGTGGGATCACACTGACTATCTCAAATTCTAAAAAGTCAATGGTAGGATACAATTTGCTCCTTGGCCCCTCACACATTTTTATTCAAAAGAAAATGCAATGCTATATCTATACTAAAAAGAGACAGAGTCCCAGTTTAAACACATTTTGAAAGCCATAACAGGAAGTCAAAAATAAAAGGGTAAAGGAAACAACAAAGTGAATGACAATACAGAATAGAAGAAAATATTTTTAAAACATGTGTTTGTTGAGAATTTAATACCCTCAATGAAATGTGGTCATAAAATTCAGTGGAAGTACACATTTTTAAAAATTATTGCAGTAAGACACATTGTCATTAATTCTTCTCAAAATATTCTCCCTTGCTTTGAGCACACTAAACCCATCATTCTTGTCACTTTCTGAAGTGATTTTAGAAGTCGTCTTTTGTGATTGTCTTATTGTGGTTGCCTTGATATCCTAAATTAATTCAAAACATTTATGGCAATTTCTGTCAAAGAAAAACATTATGGTATGTCTCCATCTTTTTTATTCACTGAATCTGGCATAATGCAACTTTTGTCTTTTTCTCAAAGCCAAAATAACCATGAAGAGTAAATGTTTTGAATTTATTTAGGACATTTAGGATGTCAAGATATCCATGATAGTGAACCTAAAGACCTACACAAAAGGGGACTTCCAGAACTGCTTCTGAAAGTAGTAAAGGACAATAGTATAAGTGTATTCAAAGCAACAAGGAGTATTTTGAAGGAAGTAATGGCATTGTGTCTTTTATCTTTTCAAATTTTGGAGTAGTTTGAGGGGGATTAATGACAATTGTCTTTTATTAAAATTTTTATAATTGCATCTTCATTGTATTTTTAGCTCATCTCATATATAAAGACCTCAAACAACTCAATAATATGAAAAATAAATAAGTTAAATGTGGGCAAGGGACAAGAACAGACATTTCTCAAAAAAGAAGCCAGACTTGTCAGTCTTCTAACTACTAGGTCACCTCTTGGAGCTAAAACTCCACCAGGTGTCTCTTCTTACCCTGCTAGCTCACTGTTTCCTTCACCTCTCTCCATTCACAGGCCTATTTCTCATGGATATACTAAATATATAAATATGCCATATTTCTGTCATGAGAGAGAAGGGGAAAAATATAACTGAGATAAAACATACATGAGGCTGCTGGGGCCGCCCTTCCACCTGGAATGTAGCAGAAGACCGCCCCAGGCCTAAAACTGCACAGGACTGCTTCTGCTAGCCCTGACCTTCCACTGGGAACATTGGAACCTTGGACTACAGTGGATACCATGCTGGCTGGAAGAGAGACTCAGGAGTCCCTCACACAAACAGAAGACCTCAGCAGGTTTCAGTCAGTGTGGTGTTGGTCATTATATCTTGGTGTAAAAAGTAACTAAGACAGCCTTGGGCTCTGTCCACGTGCTCTGGTGAAATAGAACAAACTGGGAACTTTGCACCCAGGTGGTGAAACTTGGGCTACAGTGGATTAACTGTGTCAGTGTGGTGAGTATGCTCTTAAAACAAAAGTGTACAGTGGGTAAATAGGGCCAGTAGTAAAGACCCCCACAACTAACTGTAAGACTTTGGTGAGTCTGAAAAGAGTGTGGATGACCCACTCCTACACACAGAAAACACCAGGCAAAGTGAACATGGCAAAATGAAAATGCAAAATGCAGTCTCAAACACCTAGTCCACCAGGAGCAAGTACAGGAGACACTGAAATAGAGGACCTCAAAATTAACACATCGGAAATCTCTGAAAAGATAGCGAGTGAAATAAAAAAAAAAAAAACAACTCCATGAGGCTAGAGAGGAAATCAAACTAGAAGTACTCTCCCATGTAAAGACAGAAATAACAATCTCAATAAAGGAGCTGCTGAGCACATTTAAAGAAGAAATAGAGAAAAAATTACAGGAGCATGGGAAACTGATTGAAACCTTGAATGTACAATATAGAAAACATGCAGAGTTCATGAAACAAACTCAAAGAGACATCCAAGAAACAAAAATTCTATTCAAAGTATGCAAAACCATTTAAATGAAGCTGAGGGTAGGATTTCAGAACTTGAGGACAGGATCTCAATTAGTGATAATGAAAGGATAGAACTTTTAAAAAATAACAAAGCAGCATGAAGTGACAATCCAACAGCTTCAATATGATGCCAAGAGAAAAAATATAAGATTAATAAGAATCAGTAAAGAGGCAGGAGTCAATGCAAATGACATGGCCAAAATATTCACAGAAGTAATAGAAGAAAATTTTCCAAACATGGGGAAAAAAAGCTTATATACAGATAAGTGAGGTATATAATACACCAGTCACAATCAACATAAATCCACACCCAGACACATAATAATTAAGATCTCAGACACAGAGCTTAAAAACAGAATACCAAAAGCTATTAGAGAAAAGACACAACACACCTATTAAGGAAAGCCCATTAGATTCACAGCAGACTTCTCAGCAGAAACTCTCAAGTCAAGAAGAGCTTGTAGTGAGGCATTTCAGGCCCTGAAAGAAAACAACTTTCAACCCAGACTGATGTACCCAGCAAAACTTTCATTCAAATGTAATGGAGAAACAAGATACTTCCATGAGAAAGAACAACTGAAGAAATTCACTTTGACCAAACCAACCCTAGAAAGAGTACTGAAAGACATACAACACAGAGATAAAAACGACCACAATCCCCAGAACAGAAAGACACCACTAGGCAGAACAAGCAATTAAAAAAGGGGAAAAGCATGTCAAACAACTGGAACATAACATGGCAAATTTGAGCTAGTACATAATCAGCAATATCCATAAACATAAATGGCCTCAATTCACCAATCTAAAGAAATAGATTGACAGAGCAGATCAAGAAACATGATCCTACAATATGCCATATACAAGAAACACATCTGACACCCCCCAAAAAATTAGATTAAAAGTCAAAGGATGGAAAACAGTATTCCATGCAACAGGAATCCATAAAAAAGCAGCAGTAACTATTCTAACTGCAGACAACATGAACTTCAAACCTAAAATGCTTAAAAGAAATAAAGAAGGTCACTACATACTCATTAGTGGAAAAATTCAAGAGGAAGAACTAACAATTTTAAATATATATATGCCAAATACAGGAGCACCCAACTAAATAAGACAGATACTAATGGACATGAAAGACCCAATACACAAGAACACAATTATAACAGGGGATCTTAATAACCCATTGTCACAAAGAGATAGATCAACTAGACAAAAAGTCAGCAAAGAAATAACAGAACTGAAACATACCTGTGAGCAATTGGACTTAGTAGATGTTTACAGTGTTCAACCCAACCACATCAGAATACACATTCCTCTCAGCTGTGCATGGGAAATTCTCCAAAATAGACCATATATTATCCCATAAAACATTCTTAAGTAAATGCAAAGGTATTGAAATCATCCCATGCATAATATCTGACCATAGCGCATGGAAATTGGAAATTAATGGCAAAAGAAATTGTAAAACCTGCATAAATACATGGATATTAAATAAAAATCTTTCAAACAACCAGTGGGCTACCAATGAAATTAAAGAAGAAATAAAGCAATACCTACAATTCAATGAAAATACAGAAACAACATACTTTAATCTGTGGTATGCAATGAAAGCAGTCTTAAGAGGGAAATATACAGCAATGTCATATCAAGAAAACAAAATGAGCACAAATAAACAACCTAATGCTTTATCTCAATCTTCTAGAAAAAGAAGAGCAAGCTAAACCCAAAGATCATAGAAGAGAGGAAATTGTGAAGATTAGAGCAGAAATCAATGCAATTGAAACTAAAGAAACAATACAAAGAATTAATGAATCAAAAAGTTGTTTTTTTGAGAGAATAAACAAAACTGACAAACCCCTAGCTAATTTTATCAAGAGAAGGAAAGGAAAAACCCAAATTCACTCAATACAAACTGAAAAGGGGAAAATTACTACAGATCCCATGGAAATTCAAAAGATCATGAATACCTACTATGAAAATCTCTACTCCCATATAGTGGAAAATACAGAGGAAATGTACAGATTTCTAGAAAGATATGAACTACCAAAGCTTAGCCAAGAAGATATAGCAATTTTGAACAACCCAATATCAGCTATTGGAATTGAAAATGTAATTAAAAACTTACCAACAAAGAAAATCCGGGGTTCTGATGGATTCACAGCTGAATTCTACAAAAATTTAGAGAAGTTTTGATGACAATACTCTTTAAACACTTTAATGAAATTGAGAAGAAAGCAATCCTCCCTAAATCATTCCTCGAGGCAAGTATTACTCTGATACCAAAACCAGAGAAAGACCCGACCAAAAAGGAGAATTATAGGCCATTCTAACTAATGAACATTGATGTGAAAATTCTCAATAAAATACTGGCAAATAGAATGCAGCAAATCATCAAGAAGATTATACATCATGACTAAGTGGGGTTCATTCCAGGAATGTAGTGATAGTTTAATATATGCAAATCAATAAATGTAATATACCACATCAACAGAGCCAAAAACAAACACATGGTCATCTCAATAGATACAGAAAAAGCTTTCGATAAAGTCCAACACATGTTCATTATAAAAACCCTTCAGAAACTCAGAATACACGGTGTCTACCTCAACTTATGAAGGCCATCTATGACAAACCAACAGCCAACATTATACTAAACAGACAAAAACTGAAAGCTTTCACTTTAAAATCAGGAACAAGACAAGGATGTCCACTCTCACCACTCCTTTCCAACCTAGTTCTGGAAACACTAGCCAGGGCAATCAGACAAGGGGAGAAATAAAAGGAATAAAGATTGGAAAGGAAGAAGTTATATTATCACTATTTACAGATGACATAATACTCTATATAGAAGACCCAAAAACCCCATTAAAAGACTATTAGAGGTAATAAACAAGTTTAGCAGTGTAGCTGGATACAATGTCAATACTCAAAAATCAATAGCATTGCTGTATACAAACAAAAAACTCACCAAGAGAGAAATTATGAAAATATTTCCCTTTACGATAATATCTAAAAAAATGAAATACTTAGGAATCAACCTAACTAAAAATGTAAAAGACCTATATGCTGAAAATTATACTACACTGAAAAAAGAGATTGAAAAGGATGCCAGAAAATGGAAGGATATTCCTTGCTCTTGGCTAGGAAGAACCAACATTGTGAAAATGGCCATACTCCCAAAACTGTTATACAGATTTAACGCAATCCCAATCAAAACACCATTGATATACCTCACAATTTAGAGAAAGCACTCCTAAAATTCATTTAAAAACAGAAGAAACCTAGAATAGCAAAGGCAATTCTGGGCAACAAAGACAAGGCAGGAGGCATCTCAATTTCTGACTTGAATCTATACTACAAAGCCACAGTGATAAAATCAGCATGGTACTGACAAAGAAATAGACCTGAGGATCAATGGAACAGATTAGAAGATGCAAGCACAACTACAAAGACACTCAGCCACCTGATATTTGATAAAGGGGCTAAATATGTCCGCTGGAAGAAGCATAGTCTCTTTAATAAATGGTGTTGGAAAAATTGGCTCTCTACATGCCCAAGACTGAAACTAGATCCATGCCTATCACCATACACAAAACTAAAGTCTAGATGGATCAAAGACCTAAATATTAAAATAGAAACACTAAATCTACTGGAAGATGAGGTAGGTAGAAGTCTTGGAGACATAGAGGTAGGCAGAGAATTAATGAACAAAATGAAAACTGCATGGGAAACACTTGAAAGAATCAACAACTGGGATCTCCTATTATTGAAAAGTTTCTGCACTTCAAAGGAAATCACCAACAGACTGAAAAGAAAACCCACAGAGTGGGAAAGAATCTTAGCCTGCAACCCCTCAGACAAAGGACTTATATCCAGGACATAAGAATTGAAAAACATCACCCCAAATTCAAAGACCTCTCTCCAAAAATGGGCATCTGAGATGAACACACAGTTCTCAGGGAAAGATATACAAATGGCAAATAAATACATGAAGAAATATTCACCATAACTGGTCATTCGAGAAATACAAATTAAAACAACATTGATATTTTCACCTCACTCCAGAAAGAATAGCTGCCATCAAGAAATCAACTGATAAAAAATGTTGGCAAGGCTGAAGGGAAAAATGAACACTGCTCCACTATTGGTGGGAATGTTGACTGGTACAACTACTATGGAAATCCATATGGAGAATTCTCAGAAGACTAGGATTGGAAGCTCCATTCAATCCAGCTATTCCCCTCCTGGGTATTTTCTCAGAAAAACTGAAAAGTTCCTATCACAGTGATATATATGCACCCATGTTCATGGCAACATAATTTGTAATAGCTCAATCTTGGAAACAACCAAGATGCCCATCAATTGCAGAGTAGATGAAAAAGATGTGGTATTTTTATACAATGGAATACTACTCAGCTATAAAAAGTGGATAATCTTGAGGCCTTCATAGGTAAATGGAAATAATTTGAGAGTATCCTCATTAGTGAAATAAATAAGAATCATATTTATAAATATCACATTGTGTCTCTAGTGTAAAAAGTAATAAGAACTACAAAAGTAATAAAACCCAAAATGTGTAATTGCTATTGTAAAAAAAAAGAGGAAAAAAAAGTGCTCTAAGGGATATAACTGCATGTATGTTTGAGTGTGTAAAATAGATGATCATATTGCTGAATCTTTGTTGGATCTTTGAGCAGAACTGTTTGTAGTCTGACTGTTTGAATGTCTACTATGTATCGTTTAATTTTGTAACTTGAATGACTATATCCAAGATGACAGCATGTATTTTATCAACTAGTGATTTCTTAGTGTTTTTTTCTTTTTTTTCTTTTAGAATTCCATATTTTTTCTGTTTTACTTTTTTCTCTTTAAATGAAATTTTAAAAAATATGAAATTGCTACTGTAACAAAGAGAGGAAGTAGGAAATGCTATAAAAGATATAACTGCATGTATATTTAATTGTTTAGGATTGATAACCATATTTCTAAGTTCTTGTTGGATTGTTGAACAGATCTGTTTGCAGTCTCACTGCTTGAATGTCCACTTTGTATGCTTTAATTTTGTAACTTTAACAATGAGAAAGTAACTCTTAGCAATGAGAAAGTAACTAAAATAGGAAGGCTGAGGCAAGAGGATGGCAAATCTGAGTCCAGCCCAAGCAATTTATGACTTAACAAAACTCTGTCCAAAAATAAAAAAGACTAGGAAAATAGGTAAATGCCAAGGTTTTGTGCTCAATCCCAAATATCAGAGGTCAAAAAGCAAAAGAGAGACCCAAATGGGAAAAAATTCTGGAATATATGCTCAACATCATTAATAATTTAGCAAAATGAAAATGAAAACAATAAGATATCATCTCCCACTTCATAACTGTCATTGAAAAGATACTAGGATATCAGTGAGAAAAGGATATTCCATAGGAATGTTCCATAGGAATGTTAATTGGTATAATCATTATGGGCAACAGTATACAAGCTTCTCTAAATACTAAAAATAAAACTATCATATCATCCAGTAATTCCAGTCTAGAGTGTAAATTCCAGTGAATTGGTAAGTAAATGGAAGAGATCCACACTCTAGTATTCATTGTAGCATTCTCACAATAGCCAAGATATGGAATTGGCCCAAATTCCAAGAATTGATGAGTGGATTAAAAAAATATAGTTTATCGACTATGATTCAGCCTTAGAAGCAAGGAAATTATGTCACTTGGGACAATATGGATAAAGGGCATTAGGCTAATTAAATTCAAGTAGGTTTAGAAAGACAAATATCAAATGATCCCTTTTATATGTGGAATCAAAATAAGTTCATCTCATTAAAGGAGAAAATACAAATGGTAATTTACTTGGGGCCCGATGGATGAGAAGGAGTTGGGAACAGTGCAAAATTTTAATTCAAAAGAAGGAACAAGTTTTTGAGATCAATTGCTGCATCAGTGAGTGTTGTACTAGAGAAACAGATGTAACACAAGACATACAAGGTGTAAGGCATTTCAAGATTGGCTTAGATGGTCAACCACAGAGTCAGATGAGGAAACGCGCAGAGGCTGTCTGCCCTCTGGAGACCGGAAGTTTCAGTCCAAGGGCTGGATGGAGCTCATGGCAGTGTCTATGCAAGTCCATATCAGGAGGCTGATGGGTCTATATTGGAAGGTGGAAAGCTGAAGGAACCAGGGAGGAAGCCTACGAGTTTGCCCTGGAAGCACAGAGATGATGTCCACACTGAAAGTAAAGACGAGCTCCTCTGAAGAATAGAAGCCAGGCCATCTCCTTTCCCTTCATGCCTCTGGGCAAGGAGTTCCCCCAGGGTGGTTCCCCTATACCTTCGGTTGTATAATTGCTGAGATAATTTAGTTAAACTTTTAAGTTTCTCAGGTTGACACAAGCAATCATCCATTGTGGTTGTATAGTAGCAGGATGAATGTAGTTAATAATTATTGTACATTTAAAAGTAACTGAGTATAATCCCACCAAGAAAATAAGCGATGGGATCATTAGCTTGATTTAATTATTTTACATTGTGTATATGTATAGTATTATATTGTACCCATAAGTATATATAGTATAATTCATCCAAAATATTAATAGCAAAATGTGTGTGGTTATTATTAAAATATAAATTAGAACAATTCCAGAAGTGATTAATTCTCTATCAGTAGTCACAATATCACTGATATCCAGGAACAAATCAACACAAGTAAGCATGAAATATGAATAGCAGGGAACTGGATTAGTCTAACCAGAAATGAAAGAACTGGAATCTTGATCTTACCACAGCAAACAGTATTCCAGTTATAGCTGGGTTTTGATCCTAAAAACAGAATGAGAATTTCTAAAAGTTAAAATAACCAAAATTCCTATGACTGCCTATCAGTTGTTACTTGGTACGTACCTGTGTCTTTTCCCTTCCTTCCTGTCTATTCTTCTCACATAATCTTCCATATTGCCTGGTGAGTGTAGCCTAGGGATGTTGAATGTTTGCCTTATTTTAGGATAATATTCTTTATAGTATGACAGAATATGTATTTTAATTGTGAGTTTTGTGACTTTATTTCATCTTACTAGAGATTTGCATTACAACTGGGATTATTTATCTATTTATTTACTTACTTATTTACTTTTGGTACCAGGAATTGAGCTCAAGACCTTGTGATTGTCAGGCAAGCAGTATACCACGGAGCTATATACCCACCCTTTACAAGTGGGATTTTCATGTGGGCCTGCAGCACTTAGAACAGTGCTCAACAAACAGTAGGCCTTTAATAACTACCACATGAAGTAATCTTTTCTAAATTACCATCATATATTTGGACTATTGCAATAGTCTTTTGATGAGATGCCTTTTGCTTTTATCTTCCCTGTAATCTATTTTCAACCCAGCAATTGGAATGTTCTCTTGAAACATGTCACATGATGGTACTTTTCTGCTTAATGCCCATCAGTGGCTTCTGCCCTATTACTGAATGAAGAACAAACAACATATTGCAAAAGCCTGAATTGTGCTCTGTTTCTATCTCTGTGAACTCACATTACTCTTCCTCTCATGCACACCTCTCCAAAGTTTCTGACCAAATTGCTCAGCCATCTGCAGTGCAGGTATCTCCATTTGCTCCAACACATCCACATGGCTCAATCCATCATGGCTTTTAGATCTTGCCGTAGGAATCATGTTTAAAGTGAGGACTTCCCTGTAAAATAGGAGTTTCACACCTTTTTCAGTTATCTATCTTAGGATTTTCCCCACAGGATTGAATACTATTCAACTGATAATTAATTTTCATGATTACAGTTTAGGTTTTGGACAATAAGATTCATTAAATTCTGTGACAACACATTCTATTTCTATTTTTTAATACTCAAGTCCCTGCTCTATGCCATCCCTGGTTTATTGTAGTACTCAGTAAACATTGGTTGAATGAATTGCATGGGTAATGGCAGGCATTTCTGCTAAGATAGGGGACATGCAACCTATACAACAAAGTCATAATTTGAAGAGAGAAGAATATTTAACTAATTACACATTTACATGACAAACATTGGATTCATGTAGTAGTTGCTGCTACTCAAATCTTAACTATCTTCCCTAGAATGTTTCATTGCATTATGACATTTAATAATTAATTATTAAATTGACATTTAATAACTATTAAGGAATTAGATATTACCTTATTTATTTTTCAGATAATTAAATTAATGCCTCAAAGTTCAGTAAATTGCCAGTGATCTTACAAATGAACTCTACCTCTCTGCTATCACCACATATATGTCTTCTCTACAATGTCTTTGTAGGATACACCCAAAATATTAACAGTGTTCTTTTATGAATGCGTGTTGAATATAGAACCATTTTCATCACTGAATTTTATCTTAGTGTTCAAATAGGACAACAGTGCATAAATACTAATAATGAAAAAGAAACATATCCTATAAAACCTTGGAAAGTATTTTGATTTGATAATTTACTGTAAGAAGAATACAACTAGTCAATAAATATGTGAAATATCCTTACCATTTTTTTTCTTTGCTTTAACCCTTCTCTTCTTTTAGCTTTTATTTCTTCATCATTTAGGCCATGTGTTCCTGCCTTCTGCTGATCCTATTAAACTATTCTCTAATATTGTCCATTATTATATTTAGAATTATTCTTCCTCTAAATCGTCAGGATTATTTTTGTCTTCCCTTGTAACATAGTCTTTGTGCCTGCAGAGAGAGAAAAATATCTCTTCAGACCATAAAGTGGCCAAGAGAAATTATGTGGCTTGCTGTTGGCTTCTCTCTCTATGTGCGCATTGCAGATTTTAATACTCTTCTCTGAATTACAGCCAGAAAACAGCTAGCCGCATGCGCATCTCTCAGCCAGTTGCCAGTTTCTTGGAAGCAACAGAATCTATCATACTTTCATCCAGCATTGCCTTAGAAACCCAAGATGGAAACCAAAACCATTGGCTTGTTTTTTGGCACTCTTAGCAGTAAAAACAGAATAATCAAATGTAATCATGTAACTTTTTGATTACTCCAATGCTGCTAGGATCCTTTCTTTGTTCTCCACCATCTGCAGATCTTTAATTGTGAAGAAACTAATTTTTCAGTTTTCCTTATTTCTGTCCACTTTTTTATAGAAAGAGATGCAAATGGAGTAAGGGATATTAGCTTTGTCTAAATATCCCTTATATTTGTCTAAATATTTGTCTAAATAACTAACAGCAACGTAGTGTAAGATAATATGATAATTATCTATGGTTTGGGGAACAGATTTATACACATGGCTTTGCTTTTTCTCTTCTGAAGTGGATATAGACCGAGTTAACCAACAAGTTCCAACAACGTTAAGGGTAAATGATACTCTTCTTGGACTCTGATAACAAATTCTCTGTTATTTATGATGTTTATTTTTATAATGCATGTTTCTCTTTATGCTGTTTGCCTGTGCTTCCAATGAATATCGAGATTCTGCACTGACACCTAGAAACCAATTTAAACTAAAACTTTCTTCAGTTAATTGAATCGTATTTATCTGGTTTGTTTTTGTTTTCACTCTTTGAAACTATGTTTCAGTTAGAATTATCTTGTAAATTGACTTGTGCATGATTTCCAATTTAATGTATATATATTAGGGACCACAATTTTCCATTAAGTAGGATTCAAATATAAGAGCACTCCTCCTCCTATACAGCGGTGTTTATAGAAAGGTGACACCCTTAAATTTACTTAAGGAAGTAGTATATGCGTGAAAATAGCAAATTTTAGTTTGATTCTTGTTCATTTCTGTTTCAGTGAATATTAAGGTTAACTTCATATCCTTCTTTCCACAAAAAATCTTTTTTGATACGAGATTACAAGAGGAGAGAAGGGCGCTTTAGTTCCGGAGGAAAATCACTGTCCCTTTTCCCCCTGGTACATGAAAGTGCTGTCCCTCTCTTTGCTTCTCTCTTGATTTGTAACCAATGTAGTACAGCAGAAATAAACTGAATAAACTTTCAGAAAAAAAATGTAGCTCTCTTATTTGTTCTGCTTGCAACAAGCTGGGAGCCTTACTTTTCTGAGTCTCTATGCATCTGTGAAATAGAATCCTTTGGGAGGCCTCTAGTGAAAGGGTTAAATTGATTAAATATGTTGAAGATATTTTTATTGAGAAATTACTTTACTATCCATAAATGGTATTAAACATAATTTATTCATGAAACATTTACTGATTACCTAATACATGTGTGGTACTGAAATAGTATCAGAGGTATAATTTTGAGCAAGGAGTATCCATTGCTGAACACAAAGACATACAATAACTTAGTTTTTCTTGAAACTAAGTGTTTAAGCAAGAGATACACATTAATCCCAAAATTATACACATAAATATAAAATTGTAGACTTTCCAAGTGTTAAAGGGAGATTTGTGTCTTATTAAAAACTGTAATTTGGGGATATAAATAGTGAGAGAGGAAAATTTTTTCTGATATTTTGACTCAAGACACGAGTTTTTCATGATTTAACTGTGATTGGAAAGTGGAAAAGTATACATATCATCCCTTTCAATGGCCCTTCAAAGCTTAAAATTGTCTATAATTTTTATATTAAGCTTGATAAAGTTTCTGCACTGTAGGAAATTTCACACTGCCTTAGTTATATAATTCAAAGTAACAATACCATAATTTAGTGAAATAACGCATCATTTCCCATGCTTACAGATGTTATGTACTAGTAATTTGGAAAGTGCGTAGCAGGGATGGAGCTATGGTTGGGATGAGACAAATGGCTGCAGGAGAAAAGCACTAGTTCTAAAAGACAGACTTCCAGAATAGTTTTTTCATTCCCATTTCCAGCCATTGAAGCTTGGATGGCTAAACAAGAAGCAAAAATATGTATCTGTGACCTCCCAGTATGTGAGTTTTAGAATCATCTAATTTCCTACAAGGATGTTTAAAGAAGTGTTACAGGAAAGAATTTTCAGGTTGTTGTATAGTGGTATTGGAGGAAATAGGGATAAGTGAA
This sequence comes from Hydrochoerus hydrochaeris, assembly GCA_004027455.1. Lineage (NCBI taxonomy): Eukaryota > Metazoa > Chordata > Mammalia > Rodentia > Hydrochaeridae > Hydrochoerus > Hydrochoerus hydrochaeris. Next base: position 861,597 of record PVLA01000023.1, on the reverse strand, counting down.
TGATTTTAAGTGATATTTATGAGGTTAAATCAGGGCATTTAGTGATGAAATATGGGAGGGGATAAAAGTGATGACAGGATAATTCTTAGATGTTTCTGATGGCTACTCAACTGCATAGATGATGTAGCCCTTTATTAAGGTTAGGAACAGGCCTAAGGATGAAATAGAAAGAGAATCAGTTGTTATTTTATTTTAATAACAAGGAACTTCAGATAATTTTGAATACCCATAAGGAAATAATAAGAGACTGGCTTACTTACAGGTTGCAGAAAGAATAAAACAAATTTAAATCACCTTATCAGTTGAGATTATGTATGTATTAGTCTGTTTATAACTGGTGATCGGCATAACTATGCTACAGTGTAGGCACATAGGTTTCCGCTGCTAAACAGCTTGTATAATAGGAAAACATAGCACCTTCTCAGAGCTGAATTGTTACCTGATAAATCCTGTAATGGCATAGCATTATTTGCAATAGTGTATATGCAATTGATAGTTGATAAAATTGGGTTTTCTCAACAGTATAACTTCTTCCTCTGATGCACAGGATATCTGAGTTGACTGTTGAGACAATATTAGGAAGATTAAGAACTTCTATTGAGAATGCCAAGCAAATAGAAAATGCAGACAGTAAATTCTAGTACAGTGCAGATCTTGACATGGACTGAGTCATTAAGTTGACTTTATGTGTCATGTAACAAATTTAACAACAACAACAACAACAAAAAACAGAATAAGATGGAATGGAATGGAATGGAATGGAATGGAATGGAATGGAATGGAATGGAAGGGGTAAAGTATAACAGGATTAATTAAAATGGGATTCTATTACTGCTAACCACACAAAACATTTAAATGGACTAAAGTGAGTATGAAAACCTCCACCCCATTAAAAATGAAGGAAGGAAACAGGTTCCACAATGTAACAGATTTGCATTTACATTGACCTCATATATTCTATGCAGCATTAATTTATAAACTACCTTGTACCACTGGATGCCTTAAACTTCTTTCCTAATCATTTGCAGATTCCCCTTAGATTTAATATTTACTGATAAACTCAGAAGTTATGGTATGTTAGATTTTAATTGTTTTCATACATTATAAGTGAGAACATGACTTTGTATATTATGTCAATGTCCACAGTAAAATGGTGTTATTTCAGGGTAGGTCATTTATTTTTGTGTTACTTTGGTACTCCCAGTACACACACAGCTCAGTGCTCAGTGAATTATAGTTGTTTGATACTTGTTTGTTATGGCAGTTGAATGTGTGAATGCATTCATTAATTACATACTCAGGCAACTATCATTTTGCTTAGTCCTTCAGCTTCTACATAAGAGGAAGAATGTGGTGTTTGAGAGGCCCGGAATACGGCTGCAGGAGCTCTTCCCCTCCGTGATGACAAACGGGTAAAGCTTGCCTTCCTGACAACCCATTATTCTTCCAGCTCAAAAATACCTGCCCTCAGCTTTAGACTGTCCATTTGAGAACATTATTCTGGCCTTTGACTCACCTGCTTAGACTCATGTCACCATTTTCTTATGACTAATAATGATAAATGTTTATGAATCAACCTGAAATTATCTGACTTGCAGCTCTCAGGTAATCAAGCTTTGGAAGACACCCATCCTTCTACCCGGTGGGGCTGCTTCTGTTCGCCATTCATCACCTCTCGGGCTGCACAATGAAAATGGGACCTGATGTTAAACTGAGCTTCCGAGACTGGTGGCACTGGTTGTCAGAAGTGACTCTAAATCTAAGAAAATAGCAGTTGTCACTGACTGACTTGTGGACTCCCAAGAGTCATTTACTGTTATAGAGCTCCAGGACTGGTACTCCCTGGCACTTTTGCATTGTATAAACTTAATAATCCTGGTTAAAATCTTACTGTTCCTTCTCATATCTGTATGATGAAATCAGAATATTTCCTTTTTCTTTTCCCTGGATCAAACTCACAACTTTGAGCTTGTGCTTGCAAGGCAGGCGCTTAGGCCATTGAGCTAAATTCCTGGCCCCAGAATATTGCTTAAAAAATCACTTTCATATGATGTGTACCATTGGAGAATAAATTTCTTGGTCTGTATTGCCAGCTCAAAGGATCTTATCAAGGTAATTATTTTTAATGTTCGAATCAGAAATCAGCAATGTTAAACTTTGTGAAGAAAATCTATTGTGTATCTTCAAAAGCAAGAGATAAATCATGTCCTTCATATCCAAATATCTTAGTAATGTCTCTTCCTCTCTAGCCTTTCCCCAAACTGAAACATCACAAGTCTCTTTCTTTTTTAAAATTTCTTAATTTCCTTTCACTGATGGTTCGGTTGCTCTAAGATGTCTTTAAATAATTATAAAGGATACCACTGAGATCACAACCTATTTTAACAGGTAAGATTGACAGTATATTAAAAAAATTATTTTGAATGTGGGAATAGAAGTAGCTGATTTATTTAAAATTCTTATCAGATAACATGTAGAAGCTACTCTTTTTCAGACTAGAAATAAAGACTTGACATTTTAATTGATATTCCTGTGTTGATTCATCACACATTAAAATCTTAACCTAAGATATCAATCTGTTTTAGTGACAGAAATTGCAACTAGATCAAAATGACAAGATTTTCAGCAAAACTATAAATCTGGCAGTACTTATGTTGAGGTTCCTTTCTACAGTGGTAGCAATTTGCTTTTATGTCAGACGGTCTCAAGGATATGGTCATAATGGGGTTCTAGTGAGCTGTTGGGATTCTATAGGGCAAAATGGAAAATGAATTAGTCGACATATTCTATGCTGAGGCTTCATTCGTATTTGATTAAATGTTGATAAATTGGCAAGATGAAGGAAAGAGCTGGGTTTTGAAACCGAATGTGTGTTACTCTGTCAAGCTTATTTCTTCTCTCTCTCTCTCTCTCTCTCTCTCTCTCTCTCTCTATATATATATATATATATATATATATATATATGTTTTGATGGCGTGTTGGCTCTTAATAGTTAAATTATTTAGGATAACATTTAATTATATTTAAGTCTTAGGATGAGTGAACCTTGAGCACAGTACATACTTCTGTGTTTTTAATGTTGCAATTATACAAGAAAGACTTTTTGTTTGTTTGTTTTATAGAAACCTATAAGGAAAAATAAGAGGTTTAGTCAGCACACTTGTATTGTGAAAGTTCAGGATCAATCACAAAAAAAAAAAAGGGCGGAAACTTCTATGAAGTACTGTGTACAATTTTCAAATGTTTTTATTTCTGCACGTTTTTGTTCCAATACATACATAAAGGAAACATTTGAGTCTAATATGTACTTCACACAACAAGAAATCTTGCAATTACCAAGGTAAATTTGTTTTCTTTGTCTATATCCCCTCGATAACTTTAGGTAGAGGATACACAGGGGAGGAAAAGTGAAACTTACTAAGTGTCTAAGAGTTTGCACAGTGTTCTATTTGTATTGTAAATTTTGTGTATGTTTTATGTATCATGATGGAGTTATGAAAGTTAATTTTACCCACACTTTTGTGTCTGCTATCATTGTTGGAAAAGGCTCTATTAAATTAGTAATTAGGTGAGTACATGGTTTCTCACATTTTTTAAAGGAAAACTATTTTTTTTTCTTTTTTTTTTTTTGGAACTGGTAATCGAACTCAGGACCTCAGGCGCTTGCCTGGTAGGCACCGTTCCACTGAGCTATACCTCCAGCCCAGAAAAGGTTTTGTTATGGAGCTACTTTGTTCATAGTATCAAGATGGGAGCTATGGAGTAAAATTGTCCACAGGTGTTAAGACTAGGAAGAAAGTACAGGAAGATGACACAAATTCTAAAGACTGCTAAAATAGATGGCAGTTCTGGATAAAGATGATTCTTGCACATGTACATTCTGCTGTTCCTTCTCTTACACAAACTAAATCACAGAGGACTTAGCAAAATATGTACTTTCTCAAGGGTAAGAGAGAAGAGGGACAGTAGCACACTAACAAAATGCTCAGAAGCAGTAAAGCTGGTACATAATATCAATAACTTGATAGACTGAGAAAACTATTGATTACAGTGTAGAGGAAAGCTAGTAAGCAATATAATGCCTAGAAGGGAATTACCTCTTAAAATATCATAATTAGAAAGACTAGATACTTCTGGAAATGGTGATAACAGTGGGATTAACAACAGGAAGATTGGTTTGAAATCTGCTTAAGAAACAGATTCTGTGTGTGTGACAGCAATTTCATGCTGTCAGAAGATTCCTTTGCTAGCATTTCAGTCTCTCATGAGTTAAACAGGATGCTATCGACTGGGTATATATTTGCATTTTGAATAAATAAACAAAAGACTTTAGGAAGTTAATGGTTAAAATACAAAAATATTCTGATAGAATTGAAATTGCAAAAGTTATAAGCAATTCGCTTTTCAGAAAATATCAGAAGGGCTCAAATTAATTCAACATGTAGTCTGTCTCATTAATAATAAAAGTACAGCCCTGAAATAGCATTTCAAGTTCAGATTGGGAGAAAAATGTGTGGTTAACAATTGAAGAAGATAGCAGAGATGGAAATCTCTTTAGAAGTGGGATGGGATTTAATGAGTGTGGTCAGTTTATAAAGGAATCCATCATTTCCTAGACAGTGAATTATTGTTGTGACCATTTTGTGCTTTATGTGCAAGCCAAAGAAACTGTTACACTGAACATTCACAGGAGTGCTCATCAAGGATTCTTATTCTACCAGAGTTCAAGTCCTTCTTGCAATGTGGAATGTGCCTGTCCTTTCTGAACATGTCACAGCTGTCAAAAGGAACAACCAAAAAATCTACATTTCACATTATGAGAATGAATAGAATCCAATACCAGTTTCTACACTAAAATGTGCATGTAAAAAAAAATTCTGTTGATTAAAAATATACGTGTAAAAGGAAATTGGTAAGGTTAAAAGTGGAATCATAGGTGCAGAGTGAATGAAAACAACTGATAAAATATTGATAGTGACTTATTAAGTTTTGGTTGTTTTGTTTTGTTTTGGTAATGGAAATTGAACTCACTTTATACTTGCCAGGCAGGCGCTGTGCCACTGAACTATATTCCCAGCCCATATAGTGAGTTATTAAGTGAGGATCATGAGTAATTAATACAATTCTCAACTCCTGGAATCCTTTAGACAAATAGCAATGAAAAGAACTCCTCAAAAGGTAATCAAAAGTGAGCAGAAATGCAACATGATGTCTAGCCCATAATTGCTTCTTGATAAACTGAATGACTAAATGGATTTATGAACAAATAAAAGTGAATGAATAATATACGTTACAAAGTTTATTGTGCTACATTGAAAGTATGTACAAAAATAGAATTCTATCAAAAAATTTTTTTTCTATACAATTAAAATAGATGTGTGCTCAATGATTGGTAATTGGTTTGAGCCAAACAATTTAGTTATGATTATTTATGAAACTAAGAGAAGATGCATAACTGATTCAGATGATGTTGGTTGTGCAGAAAATGCATAGTGGTTGGAATTCAATTTATTACATGCATTTCTGACCATTCTAGGGTCTTATAGTTCTTATCGTTAAAAAGGGAGACAATAATGAATTTGGAAATCTTTCTAAGGCAAACCTATTTCAGTGAGAAATACATTTTTCTATCTACAGTGTTTGGTTCAGCATAATTAACATGAATAATTCAGGACAATTTCCTGGTAGTTATTATATTTGAGAACTTAGCTGGATTCTAACTGCTTCTGAAATCTAGCCAAAATGTAAATTTCTTGGTAAATAGTAGAAAATAGGTAGTTTGATTAAAATGCAATATATATCTAGAAATAACAATATTCAGAGTCTTAATAATATTATTTAATAGAAATACATTTGGATGACTATTACAATGATATTTTCCTCTCTTTCTAATTCCTTCCATACCTCCTTACATGTTTAATTTGTCCCTTAGGCTTTCATGGGAAATAACATAGGTTATTAAATAGTTCATATTAAGTTTAATTGCAAGATCAAAGTTTGGTTTTAACTTATGAACAGGATAACAAAAGCATGACTTTTATAGAAATGAGAGTGTTTGAAGAAATTCCTTGCACTGGGCTGCATCTGTCATTTTTATATTATATAGCAAGTCAGTCACCTCTGTGACCTCCTTCTGTAGTTCCCTCCTGCCATGTGTGAGAACCAGAAGTAGGTGTCAGGTTATGGGATGATTTTTAAGAGAATAGACTAGACCTCACATTAAAGTCTCTGTGAGTTAATTTGAAATCTTTTTATATGAAAGAAAATATCCAAATGAAACTTCTGGGCTGCCAGGGAACAAGAGAAAAATGAAACAAGTGTCTTTTCAGAGTCAAGGGGCATATTTCTTCTGCCTCCTACATGCCGTGTGGTGACAATTCATTGCTCCAGCCTCAGCAAAATAATTGCTTCGATCTCATCTTGGGAAGCCAGAGAGAAAGACCTGGGACCACGTGAGGGGGAGCATTCCTGATAGCAGCAAGAGGAAGGACAGAGAAGGGGAGGCCAGAGACAAAGGCTATTGGCCTCTCTCGTCCTTTGGGATCCAGCCAATGGTGATTTTCTGTTTAAACACATCACTCACAAACTTTTGGGGCCCTTAGGTCTCTGGAACCCAAAATTATGACCAACTTCAAAAAATACACTTCGAGTCCTCAGGATCTTCACTTGCCAGGCAGGTGCTATGCCACGGGGTGATATTCCCCAAGGGGCTTTCTTGTTGAAGGATCTTTCCTGTTACGTGGAAACTTTTAGGAAAAAATGAAAGGAAATAGAAGCTCTGGGTGTTTTCTTTTCAATTAGTTACATAGTTGTAACTATCTGCTGCTTTAACTCTGTTATTTACAAGTTATTACTAGGCAACTTCCTTAATGTTCCTAGGCTTCTGGGTCCTCAGCTACACGAAGATAATAATAATGTCTATGATGTTAATGCTATTTTTTATTAGTTTTACCATTATTGGTAGTTTGCAGTGTTCCATAGATGTAACCTAAATTTTAAACAACATTTTGTCGCATTATTAGTTATTTATGTTTTTATCATCATTTGTCAGGATAAATGCATGATAAAGCAGGCACCCTAGTTGTGTGTGATAATGCATGTCTGTAGTAGTAGCCCTCTGAGAGGCTGAGGCAGGAGGGTCACAAGTTCAGTCCCTCTCAGCCTAGACAACAATGAAATCCTGTCACAAAATAAAAGGTGGGGGAGGGGCTGGGGCTGGGAATGTAGCTGACTGCAAATGTCCAGGGTTCAAAAATCAGTTACACACACACACGTGCATGTGCATGCCCACAAAACAGGAACCGTGACTAAAATAAACCAATATATGTAGACCAGGCTGGATTTGAACTTATTATCCTACTTCAGCCTCCCAAGTTCTGGGATACCTCCGTGTACCACCACGCCTGGCTGACTCACACTTTCAAGAAACACCTGGCGCTGACCTAGCGAAAGTATTTAATATTGCTACAATTTGTTGAGCCAAGACTGACTGAAACGGCTGTGTAAAGGGATATAAATGCATAGTTCTCAAACAGTGATCTTGGATATGATTAAGATGACAAGGAATAATTCCTTCTTTTGGAAATAAATCAGAGAGCAAAAATTAGCGGGAAGCAGGTCCCTGCAGAAACAAGAGATGAGGAGGACCTGGGGGCTGGGCCTGGCTATAGGCACTGGAACTACTTTCTCCAAGTGGAGAATTTACATTGAAAATTTACAACAGAAATACAGTGGAAGTTAGGGCCTAGAAATAGGAGAAGTTTCTTTCAAGGAAACACAATATTTACCTCATCCTGCTATATTGGAACCACTTCTTGCATCTCTGCCGATTAAAATGGGATTTCTCAAAGACTTTCACGGGCAACATGGATTTAGGTGGCCTTCTCCTTCCATTTTCCTCTCCTCTGTCTTTTCCATGCCTGTAACACATTGCCTTATTCTTCCAGCTAACTCAATGAAAACTGATATCTGAATATATTTCTTGCTTCCAGGCTTAATGCTTCTCTCTGGCCTTCTTGGCAAAATACTCATGTCCAGAGAGCCAACATACATCTTCACCACATGGGGCATATTCATTTCTTTTAGGATATTTGTGGATAGAAACAGAAAAAAGCCAAATACAAAATAGAATACTCTTGGCTCCCATGAACAGCTGGTAAAGGTTGGGGCAGGTTTTACAGTTAGATGGTCCATAGACTGAAGCTCATCTTTGAAAACTCAAGTCCTTGGTACCTTTACACTCTGCCATTGCTTTATGTTGGTTGTTTAAAAGTGAGAAAGAGCAGTCCTTGATGATGTCATTCAATGTCTCCTCTTACATCAAAGACCAGAATTTTGTCATGTGTTCATTCTTGAACTGATACTTAGCAAGAACGATAAAGCTATCTTTATACAACTATTTCCCAGCATTGTCACTATTTACAATTCAGGGCAGGTGATTCATTTTAAAGAAAACTGCTGTGTGCGTGACACAAAGTTTAACTTCGTCTTGCATGCTACCCACAAGGTGATGAACTTCTACCTTACACAGCAACCAAAAATGCTCTGCAAATATTCCCTAGGGAAAAAAGCGTCCCCATTTAAGAACAACATCTTTGTGTTCATAAAACTCACTACTGAAGCCAAATATGAATCAAGCTTTCTGTGGCATTCAGCTTCATAAAGGAAGTGTTACAGTATTCAAAGCAAGGGTTGTTTAAAGAATAAAGCATATGAGAATTGTGATACAGGGATAATACACGATGCAAATTGCACAGTAAAACCAAGTCTTAATTTAATATTACTGATACACAATCCAAAATAATGTTCACACTGCTCAGATTGCTGTCTGTTCTTGCTGCCTACGAAGAGAAATTTTCTATATCGAGAAAAGCTTTCTTGGACAGAAAGAAGCTTCCTCCTGTGGAAGATATCATCTCTGTATTGGCCATTGATACCCATTAAGAATACAGTCCTACCCTTCCTCCTGCCTGGACCAAAGAAGCAGTACTCAATTAACTACATCAGCCACTCACTGCTAGTGTAAGAGACTGTCAGCAGTTGAAATATTTTTAGAATGTTTAATGTAAATATTGTGACATTGGAAAGAACTTTGTATTCTTTGAACAAACTGGATCACTTGGGGGCTTTTGAATTGATACCTCATTGCATGCAACTCTTTGAAACTACACGCAGTAGCTTCAATAAAAGATAGCAAGAGCTATCTTGCAAGCATCATGATTCTTTGGATATGCCTCCTTTATGAGTGAGGAAATTCTCCATTCCTCAGGACTTTATTGTCAATACAGAGGATGTCCTCTAGAGCGTTTTAATGAAAATGGCAAGTAAAATATAGATGTTAATTATTTTAGAGTTCCCAGGAATGGAGCTCTGTATGAATTCAATTTATAGTATGTGATCTCTTTCTTGTTTGAGATTTTGTGAGCATTGGCCTGGGTGCCTGGGGCACAGATTTCTGTTTTAATGTAAACAGATGTAGTAGTTAAGTTGCTTTCCTCTGGATTTGTCACTTGTAACACAATGATGATACAGTTATTTCAAATCAAACTAGAGTCCGATAAAAGAAACTTTTGATATGGCTTAAGTCTTTAGCTAACAAAGAATGGTATTCCAGATGCATACATTCATTCCATTCATTCACTCACACTCACTCACTCATTCTTTCACCTCTCACACATTTATCAGACATTCTATAAGTTCTTAAAAATACATGATGATTAAAGCACAATGTCAACCATCAAGGAAATCAAAGACTAGGAAGATAAGATGTATAGACAAATGATTAAAGTAGATTATAAATAGTGTCATAACAGGACTGAACAAAGCATTCTAAGAGGACAAGGTTTTTTAAAAAAATCAATAATTCTAGAAGGAATCTGTGGTTCCATTCCTAGCAGAAAAATGTACATATCCAAAGTACTGAGCAGAGTTTAGTAAAGTGACTATTTACAGAGACATGGAATATATAGTATACAACAAACAGAATAGTGAGACTTCCAAGGATTAGCCACGGTTTGTTTTTTTTTTTCTTTTTGAGACAGGGTCTCACTATGTAGTATGGGCTGGACTTGGGCTCACGTTATAGCCCAGGCTGTTATCAAACTTGCAAAGGATTCTCCTGCCTCAGCCTGTCAAGTGCTGGGATTACAAGAGTGTGCCACCACTCCTGGCTAGCCACAGTTTAAACAATAAGGCTTTATATTTGTCTGCTTTCTAATTGCTGGACAAAATAAAGAAGGAAAGATTTAATATGGTTCATGTTTTAAGGGAATTCAGTCCATGGTCAACTGTCTCCAAGGCAGAAACATCATGGAAGAAACATGGTGGAGTAAAGCTTCTTATTTCATAGTGTCTGGGAAAGAAAGCCGGGGGACAGTAAACCAGAGATAGCCCTCAATGTCACACTCCATGACCCTGATACACCCAGAAGAGTGTGTCAACAATGCCCTAGAGTTCATTCCCAAGCCAGTTAAGTTAACATTGTATTTCAACTGCCACAGACCTGAAGAGGAAAGAGAAGAATAACATTATTAGGGTTCATAAGGCCTGCAGACAAGGAGAAGGTCCATCTACAGCACCAGGCTTTGGGTAGATTTATAAATGTATAACATTACCAACCTGGTGGTCCTAGAAATGGTGGTAAGGCACAGAATAGTTAGCCTAACTGTTCTCACTTTCTGCCTCTGAGTTGGTATTGCTACCTCTTATTGGTTCTATCCAACCAGGGTATTGTTCTGTAGAAGCACCTTTTAGCTAGTAGAAAATTAAAAAATACTCGTAGGAATGGAAATTTTTATTGAGGACTAGAATGGGATGCATAGAAAGGCTGCTGTTTGTTAGGTCCAGGTCAAGAAGGTTTTTAGGGGGCTGGGGATTTAGCACAGTGGCGTAAATGCCTGCCTGGCACGCATGAGGTTGTCAGTTCAATCCCTAGTAACAAAAAAGAAAAAAAAAAGGTTTTAGGGTCTCATATCATTTCATTTAGTAGAGATTAAACAACACTGAAGAAAATTTGGTGTCATCTTTTATTTTTCCCCTTATTAAATGAGAGATTTCTGAAAGACTGTGTATATTACACATGAGTTTGCATGTATGTATTTCTTTTTCCTGTTTGCTTGCATAAATAGGAATTTTCAAAATACCTTTAAGATGACTAGAATAAAACATTTTAAAAATATTTTCATAAAACCAATTACTACTTTCTAATAAAATGTTTTAATAGGAAAAAGTACAACTGATTAGGAAAACACCCTGAGACACAGGGCGATGAATGGTTCATTGGAACAATTTTCCCAGCAGAACTTTTACTCAAGTTCATTACCATAAAAAATGCAAAACACTGCAGCTCTATATACCTTGAGTTGCCCGGAGAACTCATATCAAGCTAAGAAGTCTAATATCAAAGTAGAAGCTAATCTTCTGTTCCTTGCATTACATTTTGGGTTGATCAGAGATGCCTAGATGTTTCAGGTCCTCATTAAACCTGAGGTGCTTTCCTGTGATTTGTGATAGGCAATTTTACCCTGCTCCCATTTTATCTGGGCTCGAGAGATCTGAGGCTTTTAAAACATGCTTAGAATAATTGGCCAAATTCTTATGTATTTCCATCAGTTTTTGTAATTAGGTTGGCTTTTTTCCCCTCCAAGCGTGGTTGGAAAAATGACAAAGGATGAGCTGTTTGTGTATCGTTAATCTGCATCCTCGTTAACTAAAGTAAGATCTTTAGTCAACAGGAAGATATCAGGCTAATGATGGTTTCTGACTGTTTAATTGTTTATCATTCCTTTTGTCATTTTTTACCATCTACATCCCTTTGATTGAGCCAATTGTGAATACAGACAATCATTAAACTTCCAGGTGCTGTGATTTGGCACTTATCTTGCATGTATTATGTGAGAAGGGGAAATTGAGACTGTAGCATTAGTCCATTAATAGAAAATTCAGGGCAATTTTAAAAATTAAAACAAGAACAAAACCAAAACAAGCAAAAAATTCAAGCTAACATCATACAATCATATTTTGTGGCTATATAGTTGTATTATAAACAACTCATTTATTATAAACCACTTATTTTGTTGGAACAAATACACAATATAAACCTAGCAGCAGTATATGATTAGATATGTACTGATTATAAACCCTAAAAACAATTTCATTAATATATAGATCATATGCACATGGATGCTTTTAGTAACTGACAAGATTTGAATGATTTGGCAGATTTTATTCTTTTTCACCGTAACAAAAACAACAACAACAACGAACAGACAATATAATTTCTTTATTTCCAAAAAGTCTCATTCAGTCAAGAAGCACTTGCTACCCATGTTATCCACTAATTTATCTGCAATAAAAACTTTCCAATAGGATTCATTTCTACATAGTTTCTTCCCCATTGGTTAATAGAGAGTGTTAAACAATAGACTTACTCAAATCCAAATTAGAAAATATTATGATTTATAAGCTATTCAGAAAACAGTTGTTCTTAATTTCAAATATAACTTTTGCTTCCAAGTTATTTACAAATGGGTGCTAGTAAAAGATAAGACCAAAGGGAAGACTACTGGACAAATATAAGCATCCTTAGCTATCGTGATTGCATTTGTAGATTGACATTTAAAAGAAGTCATCAGAGATATCAGGCGAACTTCCTTGAACTTGTGACTTACAAGTTTTAAAGTTTAAGTAATGGCCATTGTTTTATCAGAGTAGCTTTATTTAGGTTTATAAAGGAAGATATTATTTTAGTCTCAGGTCAGTTAAAAGCATGTGGGCTGACACTGAACTCTGACACTGGTGGGAATCCAGAATTGGGAGTCAGGAAGATTTAGTGTTGGGAGCGATCACTGAGACTGTTCACTGCTTCCCCAGGGGAACTTCCGTACATCCTGTCCTTCTTCACTCTGCAAAGGAGCAGGGGCTCAGTTGGAAAGCAGTTGTCACTGCTGTGGATTATTTGCTTTCGGCCTTGTTAAACTGAAGGGTCCTCCAGAGACCTGCTCCTGACTAGTGATGCTGTCACCACAGCTGTGGAATGACAAAGATAATTAAGAAGCACGGAGTAAGCAGATGTTTTTATACTGTCCTTGCTGTGCAGCTTGGAATCTGAGATGAAAACAATAGAACGCCACTGACTGCAGAGCACCTGGGTTTGGTATTGCTCATGGTGCCCAAGAACCACTGATTGATGTCTATCTTTTCCCTCAGTAATTGTGACAGAAGAGAATGCAGCAGGACATTTCCCAGCCTGTTCTTCAGAAAGGAAGTCACTGATCTGCTTTTTGGACCATTTTCCTATTTCTTGCAGTTCTTTAAATGCACGTTTGTAAAGACAACGTGAGAACATTTTATCAACATGCTTAACCTTTCTTCCCTCCCTCTTATTCCCTTTCCTCCTTTTATCTATTGTCCTCTTTCTTTTCTTTTTTTTTTCTTCCTTTTTTTTTTTGTCTGTTTGAGACAGGGTTTCACCATGCAGTTGAGGCTGGCCTTGAACTCACAAAAATCCTCCTGCCTCAGCCTCCTGAGTGCTGGAATTACAGGCATGTGTCACCATGCCTGGCCTTCTTCCTTTCTTTTTACTTACATTCAAATTACTGTATCATTCCTATGTGTCAGACACTACTGGAGCACTAAGAATAAAGAAAAAAAAAATAAATCAAACAAAAAAGGTTGCCCCTTTGAGTTTGTGAGGTAAGATAAAGCACTGAAGTAAAAAATAATACATACCTGTATATATTATATATAATATTTGATAGTTATATGTATTAAGGAAAACAAATCAAGTGAGAAAAAAAACCTGTGATTTGAGACAGAGCAATTATATTAAATTTCTTGGGCTGCTGTAAAAAGTTTCCACACACTTGGTATCACAAACTCAGAATAATAACATTCTCTCATGGTTCTGCTGGTCAGAACTCCTATATCAAGGTGTTGGCAGAGCTCAGATTTCTCTAGGTTCTAAAAGATACACTTTTCTTGTCTGCTCTGGTTCCTGATAGCATCCTGTGTTCCTCAGCTTGTGGTTGTGTAACTCCAATCTCTGTCTCTGTCTTCATATGACCGTATCCACTTCTTCCTGCTTAACCCTGATTTGTCTCTTATTAATAGATTTAGGGCTCACTGGGTATCCAGGATAATCTAATTCATAATTAACTTGAATATCTCTACAAAGACTCATTCTGCAAATAAAATCACAGTCACAAATTTCAGGGATTAATAGATATTTTGTTGGTGAGAGGGACAACATTTAATCCATTACAGTGGTCCAGAAAGGCCTATCTGAAAAGTAGTTGAAGGAATGGCTTTTCAATGAAGTAATATTCAAACTGGGGCCAGGATAAACTGAGGAAATTAGTCAATATAAAACTTCTAATTAATAATAAATGTACTAACCTCTTTTTCATGCCAAAAATATTGCCATCTTTATGAATGCTTAAACATATCTAAAGAGATATGGTAAGTATTATACACTCACCTTTTTACTCTCACTTTGTAAATATAAAATAAGTTGACAGTTATTTTTTAGGCTAGTCCTGGAATTTTTTTTCTTTCTTTTTCAAAAGTTTGAAACAAGGTTTCATTAAAGTGCCAAGACTGGCCTTGAACTCACTCTCCTCCTGTTTCAGCCTGCCCAATGTTGGGCTTGCAGATATGTACCACTAGAATTTTGGGGGTTGCCAGTGATGTATCTTCAGTTTCCAGGAATATATCAGGAACTTGACTGAGGAAGTAACAGTTCTAGCAATAGGGGTCAAGCATCAATGGCAGTGCTAACAACTTCTTGAATTTTAACCACAGATTCTCATTGTGGTAACATATACCACATATGGAGTTACATACACAGTTACACTGTGTTAGAATCTTCCCCCAATCCATTTTCACCATCATGATGTAGGGGGATTTTTGCACATTTTTATTATTTTGTTCTTTACAAAGTGAAAAATATAAGACTAAGGGTTGGGAATGATCCTGAGATCAGGAGGGATGAGAACAATGAGAATGTATCAGAGTTATATTTATTTTCTAAAGTATAATTAAATAAAAATTTACACATTTAAAAAATATAGCTAAAAGGTAACTATATTGTCCACAGTGGATTTTAAATTCTGAATAGAAATGTGCATGAGCACATGAGTAAAGGAAGAGACAGATTTTTTTTTTTTTTTTGGAAGGGTTTCTCATGTCTACTCTCTAACAATGATTCTCCATGCTGGAAGCATGACAATTTCATTACATGGCAGAAACTGACATGAGTCAGGTCTGTTTTGATTCAGCAAGAAGGTTTTTCTTGCTGAAATCATATTTCCCCTATAATGTGGTTGTAAGTCATAGATGGGATGAATTTGATTGACTTTGCCCTTTCATCTGCACCAGAAGCAGCAAGTAGTACTTGGAGCAAACAGAGTCCCAGGCAGCCCACTGGAGTGACTTCCATTCCCAAAGTGAACACCAGTGCGAGCCTCTCCGCCTTCTTGTGTGATTTTGGTTGATAGACAACAAAAAGATGAAAGATAAAAAGCACCTTTTACCTATAAAAAAAATTAAATCCTGATTCCTAAATTTATTTCTTAAACTCAGTCTATTCATCCGAAATATGGCCGAATAATTGCCATTAGAGTATGTATGAGCAGTTCTGTTTTATAACCTCAATATTAAGAATGATTAAAATGTACTTTATCTCTGAGCACCTACTATATGTTAAATAAGGCTGCCAGCTCTTCCTATTCTAATTCATTTTGTCATTCTTCTCCAGTGATCCCTGGTGTCATGTTCATTTCTTTTTCTGTAATCTATTTGGTCTTCTCTAACTCAGGTAAGTCCTTTAAGTTGATAAGAGCCAATGTTGCCCAAGCTGACCAGGTAGCTTGTTGATATAACAACTGCCACTGAAAACAGTAAAGGACTTTATTGCAGCTTGGCTGAATACCTCAGGTAGACTGGAATAGAAGGAAACAGCACAGATGGTTTGGAAGTACGTTTTAAAAATCATCTGTGCAATCACTGAGAAATCACTTTAACCACTAAGTTTAAAGGAGCAGATGAAAGATAAGAACTGTGTGATTATTGTAAGGCAAAGATGACAAGCAAGACCGAAATAAGCAAACAAAATTGCCTGAAACAGAATCATCTTCAATGCAACCCTGGGCAGGATTCCATCTGGTATGCATTCTGGCTAAGAGTCTCAATTTGTAAATAAAAATGAAAATATTTCACATCAGACAGTTGCTTATCTTGCTTTTTTAGTACTCACATTTATTCTAAATCAGCTATATTGAATTCTTGCAATAGTGGCTCTTATCAGGGAAAAATGACATCAAACTAACTCTTCTTAGAAGTTTATCTGGGGGGAAAAACACCTATGATGAAAATTGTAAAGAACCTATATTCTTCGATAAAAATCTTTACAATTTTTGATGATCAGAAAATTTCCCATACTGGTCATAGTAACTGAGTCCACTACAGAACTGCTAGTACTGATTTAGGCCTAAAACTACATACCCTTGTGGCCAGGCATGGTGGCGCATCCCTGTAATTCTAGCACTTGGGTAGCTGAAGCAGGAAGATCACCACACGTTTGAGGTTAAGCTGGGCTACATATCGAGGTCAAGAAGACCCCTGAACTACATAGTGAAACTCCCAAATACCAAAACAAAGCCAGACAAAGCAAAGCAAAGCAAAGCAAAACAAAACCTTGTGTCTTCTTTTCTAATGTTTCCTCAAGAAGCAATTCTAACTGACTTGCTCCACTATAGTATCCATTTGGCTGCTCTATCCGTATCCCGTAGCATCATTTTGCAAATATAAACAGTGAAATTATTTTTAAAAATAAATAATTCTAACTAATACTGCAAAAAAATGTTAAAAAAAGTAAACATTGACACTTTCTAAGAAAGAAAGGACTTTTTCACTCATGGGCAAAAGACACAAGCAGGTCTCACTACCATCCGTAAACTTCCTTCTGTTTTTCTCATGCAAAAATCTAAATTTCCCATTGCTGTCTAATCACTGAGTCGGACTCTTAAGGTAGCATTCTATTCTATTTGTCTTAGTGTTATTTCAAAGCCTCAGTAAATTCTATCATAATGGAGAGTCTTGCGTTTGTTTTCTCTGTAGACATTGGTTGAAAAATAAATTTCATGCAGACAGAAAAAAAAGAGAAAATGAGAGAAAAAGTATGTTGTAGATATAGAAAGTTAGAAATACATGTACTTCAATGATAGAACAAATTTTTTTTTACTTTTAAAGCAAATGAAAATTCATGGTCCAGTGACTTAATTACTTAAAACACTTAAGGCTATTTCATTATGTTTTCTAATTTATTTGTAGCCATGTTATTTATAATCCAATTATATATACACATATATATATACACACACACACACACACACACATGCAGATGTGTATGCGTGCATGCATGTGTGAGTGTGTGTGTGTGTGTGTGTATTTCCTCTATCCAATACTAAGGTTTCTAAAATTTTTTTCTAGGAAGATTATTTTATGTAGTAAACCAAAGTAACTTCTTCCTCATTTCACTCATTTCCAGGTAAAGCCATTTTTTGTTTAACTTTGATCAAATTGTTGACATTGATTTCATCTTTCCCAAATAGATTAGTTTGACATCAATAATAAGTCTTCTAAATTGATGTAGCTTCAGCTAATAATGGGATTAACAATGCCAGTTTCAAGAAGAGCCATACAGTAATAAATTGTTCTCTTTCTTGGTTATAAAAATTGCCTTGGGAAAGCTTATTACAGGGAACTCACTAGTGTTTTTTTTAAAATGAGTATTAAAAAGTAATGAAAATTTTTTTGATGAGAATAAAGAATAGAAAATAGTTTACCTATAGCAATATTAGAGATTTGAAAAACCAACTACAGGAGTCTGAAATAGTATATCAAGAAAATGCAACAAGTAAATTAGGAGAAGAAATCAATTGGTTTCCCAGAAACAATTATTTTACTAATAAAGGAAAAGATAATTAAAATGCCAATAGTGGCAGTTTATTTCATAGGAATATATACATTCTTACTGCTGAAATGTATCTATGAATGACTGATGTGGTGGTCCACACCTGTGATTCCAGGATTTGGATGACTGAGGCAGGAAGATTGCTAAATATTTGAGGCTCACCTTGACTCATGTAAGGAGTTCAAGGCCAACCTCAACTACATAGGGATTCCCTGTTAAACAAAGAGGAAAAGGAGCAGAAGAAGGAGAAGGAAGAGAAAGAGGAGGAAGAGGAGGAATGTTAGAGGGAGAGGAGGAAAGGAAAAGGAAGAAGAGGAAATAAATCAATCTGGAAATAGTGAAATTCTTTGCATCAGTACCGATTATTGTATAAAATATATGCTTTGTTTAGCATTCTTCCAAGTACATTGCATGTATTCAATAATTTAATCTCCATGCTGACTCTATGGTGAAAGCTCCATTATCCACAGCCCTTTATGCGAATGCCAAGTTTCCGTGTTCTGCTCAAGCACAAACATCTAGTCAGTATGCATAAAAATATAACCACATTCAAAGAAGACATTTGAGTATCTATGTTGTGTCAGATAACATGGAACCTAAATTCACACATTATCACTTTATTCCTGCAATACACCTGTAAAGGAGATAACTTCTATTCTGCCATTTCTAAAGAAGAAACCGAGCTACAGAAACACAGTTTATACAACAAAGACTACCGGGACTTAAAATCAGCATCTAGGTTCCAAACACAAATTCCTATTCCTATACACTATTAGTTCCCTCTATATCTTAACAGTACTAGGTTTTCCAAAGTGATAAAATATTAATTTTCACTTTTCTGTTATCTTGAGGTCATATTCAGCAGTATTTAATGACTTATGCACTGGACTTCTGCCCAACAGTGCTGAAGGAAAGCAAAGGTTTTGGTTCTATTTATTTGGATGAATAATTGCTATAGGATCCAAACATTGGGGAGAAAAAAACCCTCAAACTGTGGTCTGTGCATTTTATTTTTCAATATGACAAATGTGTTACCCTTAGGAAATCTTAGTTTTATAGAACAGAGTCCAACTATTCTCTTTTAATGTTGTTGGTTTGTCTTTTAAGGTTCAGACAGCTTTTGAAAACATAGCTCTCAACAAAGGCTCACAACATTTAGAAGTAAGGTTGCTGAGGTGTCCAAACCACAAACATGTGTTGGAGCTGCACTTAGTAATCTAAGAAGTGCTTCTACAATATAAGGATTAGCAGAGTGCAATTTTCAGATTCACCTTACTGCCCACATGTGCTTTATTTTACTGGAATTAAAGAAAACAGTTAAATACCACAAAAGATTGTTATATTTCATATTAGAATCACACTGTGGAAACAGCACTTGGTTTAGAATTTCATTTCTGGGTCTACCAATATAACATGATCTTACAAACTCTCCAGTCTAGTCTTTTCACATAATAAAATGTACTATTGGTCTAACCTCCATTAAAGTCATTTCCTGCTTAAAAATTATGTTTCAATGATAATTTCTACTCTTCTACCTTTAAATGGGAGTGGACAACTAATTTAACACATCTATGCCTTAGTTTTTAGGTATGGGTTATGAAAGGTAAATGCAACCTTCTGAATGCTTTTATAGCAGTGGTATCAATTAGAAATATAATGTGAACTAAACATTTTAAGTTTCATAATCATTACATTTAAATGGTTAAAAGAAACAGGTGAAATCAAGGTTAATAAGATACCCAACTTAATATTGTCATTTCAACATGCGACAAATATAAAAATCATGTTGCTTTATGTTTATATCCCTTTCATAATATCAAGTCTTTGAAATCTGGTGACTCACAGTTAGATTACCACATTTGAAATACTAGTTATCCACATGTGGTTAGTTGCTACCTTTTTGGACAGTGCAAATCAAAAGTTAATTGCATAATTTATTGAAGAGCATCACACTTTAATTTTTAATTTTTTTATTTTAAAAGAGGATAAAATAGAATAAAACCAATCAAAACCAATCAATGTAAGAGATATAGAACTGTAAAACATTATGAAATCAAGAATAATTACCATAATGCCTTTTGATGTCTTCAGAATAGCTGTAGGTAACTTCAGACATAATAAAAATCAAACAGAACAGAACAGAAACAATAAAAACAAAACAATAAAGGACTTCAACACAAGCCAATAGCAAATCCAAAATTGCTACCATAATATATCTTGCTATTTTTGAAATAGCTGCTCCTGCCATCAGATTTGACATAATCAAAACAAAAGAGAATGAAACCCAGCCCAACAAGACAATGGAAACAATGTAGGGCTTCCAACAAAAGATCATAGGGAATCAACAATGGCTGCAACCCTCAGCAGATCCCCCATAGATGTCACACTGAATTCAGCTATCCTCTGATCATAGGATCAGACCACAGGCCGTACACCTACAATGTTAGTGAAACAACAAGGCACCACACGCATCCAATTGCATTTCACTTCCATAACTATCATCACAGCCTGTATCTCTTCAGAAACATGGCGGGGGGTGATACTTCTTGTTTGCCAGCCTGCACAGGAGAAGTGGCTGGGGTCTGTCTGTTCCAGTTTACTGGCAGCCTGCACATGCCTCAGGTTCCCAGACTGGTTTTACTTGCTGCTGTGGCTTTGTTCTCTTTACTCAGTCTGCGAATAGCACTGACTCATAGGGAGAGGCTGGGTGTGTCTGCTTCACACTTTAATTTTGCAGGAATATAATTGTTTTTATTGATTTTATAATCTACCTTGTATTGTTTATACTATTTATTAGTATGCCATGAAAAATAATCTTCGGTTAAGATTTAGAGCTAGAATTATACCTCAAAATCTCATGATTTCTTTTTTTTTAAATTTCATTTTACAGAGAATAAAACAAAAGAGGACAGACCAAAGCAGATCAGAACAGAAAAATGTAAACAACACAGCACTTCACAACAAGACAATTTGATATCAACAGTAGCTACCATAATATCTCTTTCTTTGAAATAGTTGAGCATAGCTACACACGCAATAATATCAAACATAACAAAATAGAATAAAAGCATTCAAGAGAATGAAACTATTATAAGGCATTCTGAACCAAATAACAGAAGATGAACAATGGCTACTATAATATCTCATTTTCCATAAAAATTTGTTTATACTATTATACATATTAAAATCCATAAGACAAAACATGATAGAACCAATGGAAATAGAAGAACAAAAGCATGGTAGGACTTCAAAGCAAGATGATGTTAAATCAGCAATGGCTGCCACAATGTCTTGTTTTCTTCCAGTAGCTGTTCATACCATCACACATAATAAGGTCAAACAAAACACAATAAAACCATTCCAGCCAATAAATGAAAACATTAAAAGGCTTCAAAGGAATATAATGGAGAACCATGATTACTATAGAACGTTAATTACTCTTACCATTTCTTACACTAGGGAGACTATATCATATTTATTCATATGAGTTTGATTTATTTCACTTATGAGTATGGTCTCAAGTTGCATCCATTTATTTAATATCTCAGTGTGGTCATTCTTTATAGCTGAGTAGTACTCCATTGTATAAAAGTACAATTTTTTTATCCATTCCTCCATTAAAGGGCACTTAGGTTGTTTCCTAGATCTGGCTATTACAAATTGTGCTGCTATAAACATGGGTGCACATACATCACATGGTATGATGTTTTCAGTTCTGGGAATATGTCTAGGGGTAGAATAGCTGGGTCAAATGGGATTTCTAATCCCAGCTTTTTGAGGAATCTCCAGACTGATCTCCACAGTGGTTGCACCAGTCTACACTCCCACCAAGAGTGCAGAAGAGTTCCTTTTTCCCCACAGCCTCTGCAGCATTTGTTGTTGGTAGTTTTCTTTATCCTGGCCATTTGTTTTGGAGTGAAATGGAATCTCAGTGTGGCTTTAATTTGCATTTCTCTAATGACCAGTGATGACGAACATTTTTTCATGTATTTATTTGCCATTCATATTTCTTCATCTGAGAACTGCATGTTCATCTCAGATGCCCATTTTTGGATCAGATCTTTGAATTTTGGGGGTCTGATTTTTTTTTTAATTCTTTATAAGTTCTACACAGGAGTCCTTTGTCTGAGGGACAGTTTATTAAGATTTTTTCCCAGTTTGTGGGTTTTCTTTTCACTACACTGGAGATTTCTTTCAACATGCAGAAACTCTTTAGTAAGATGTGATCCCAGTTATTCATTCTGGGAAGTAGTTTGGTTCTTGAATTCTCTACCTACCCCTTTCTCTTCAAGATTTTTACCTACTTTGTCTTCCAAAGATTTAGTGTTTTTGTTTTAATATTTAGATCTTTGATCCATTTAAATTTTAGTTTAGTACATGGTGACAGGCATGGGTCTAGTTTTAGTTTTCGCCATATGGATAGCCAGTTTTTCCAGCACCATGTATTAAAGAGACTATCGTTCTTCCAATGAACATGTTTGGCCCCTTTATCAATGATAAGGTCGTTGAGTGTATTCGTAGTTGTAGTTGTATCTTCTAGTCTATTCCATTGATCTTCACATCTGTTTTTATTCCAGTACCATGTTGATTTTATTACAGTAGCTTTGTAGTATAACTTCAAGTCAGGGATTGTGATACCTTCTGCCTTGCCTTTGTTGCTTTGAATTGCCTTTGTTTGCTATTCTAGGTCTCTTCTGGTTCCAGATGAATTTTAGGAGTGATTTCTCTAGATCTATGAGGTATGTTAGTGTTATTTTCATTGGGATTTCATTGAATCTGCATAACAATTTTGGGAGAATGGCCATTTTCACAATATTTATTCTTCCTATCCATGAACAAGGGATGTCTCTCCATTTTCTGAGGACCTCTTCAATTTCTTTTTTCAGGGTATTATAATTTTCCCTGTATAGCTCTTTTACTTCTTTCATTAGATTAATTCCTAAGTATTTCATTTTTTTGGATGCTAGTGTGAAGGGTGTGGCTTCTCTTATTTCTCTCTTGGTGATTTTGTTGTTAGTGTGTAAGAATGCTATTGATTTTTGAGTATTGACTTTGTATCCAGCTACATTGTTGAATTTATTTATTATGTCTAGGAGTCTTTCAATGGAGTTTTGGGGTCTTCTATGTAGAGTATCATGTCATCTGCAAATAATGGTAATTTAACTTTCTCTTTTCCTATCTTTACTCCTTTTATTTATCTCTCTTGTCTAATTGCTCTGGCTAGTATTTCCAGTACTATGTTGAGTAGGAGTAGTGATAAGGGACATCCTTGTCTTGTGCCTGATTTTAAGGTAAAGGATTTCAGTTTTTGACCATTTAGTATGATGCTGGCTGTTGGTTTGTTATAGATGGCCTTTATCATATTAAGGTAGAGACTATCTATTCCAATTCTCTGTAAGGTTCTTATCATGAAAGGGTATTGGATCTCATCAAAAGCTTTATCTGTATCTATAGAAATGATCATGTGATTCTTACTATTGGCTCTATTGATATGGTGGATTACATTTATTGACTTATATATGTTGAACCATCCCTGCGTGCCTGCGATGAATCCACTTGGTCATGATGTATAATCTTCTCGATGATTTGTTGCATCCTGTTTGCCAATATTTTATTGAGAATTTTTGCATCTATGTTCATTAGGGAGATTGGCCTGTAGTTCTCTTTTTTAGTTGGTTCTTTCTCAGGTTTTGGTACTAGAGTAATATTTACTTCCAGGAATGACTTAGGGAGAATTGCTTCCCTTTTGATTTCATTGAAGAGTTTGAGGAGTGTTGACATTAAGTCTTCTTTGTATTTCTTGTAGAATTCTGCAATGAATCTGTCTGGGCTTGGGCTCTCCTTTGCTGGTAAGAACTTAATTACATTTTCAATTTCATTAATAGAAATTGGGTTATTCAGCACTTTTACATCTTCTTGATCCAGCTTTGGTGGTTCATATGTTTCTAGGAATCTGTCCATTTCTTATTTGAACCTATGAGAGTAAGAGGTTTTCTAAATAACTGTTGATGATCTTCTGTATTTCCACAGAGTGAGTAGTGATTTCACCTTTTTCATTCTGGATTGCATGAATTTGAATCTTTTCTTTCCTTTTTTTAATTTTTTTTTAAATTAGGTTTTAATTAGGTTGGCTAGGGGCTTATCAATTTTATTTATTCTTTCAAAGAACCAACTCTTTGATTCATTGATTCTTTGTATTGCTTTCTTAGTTTCTATTGCATTAGTTTCTGCTCTGATCCTTATAATTTCCTCCCCTCTTTTGGCTTTGGGCTTGGCTTGCTCTTCTTTTTCTAAATGTTTGAGGTGTAGCATCAGGTTATTTGTTTGTTCTGTTTTCCTAATGTGGGAACTCAGTGCAATAAATTTTCTTCTGAGGACTGCTTTCATGGCATTCTACAGATTCCAGAAAGTTGTATTTGTATTTTCGTTTGCTTGAGATATTGTTTAATTTCTTATTTAATTTACTCTGTGACCCTTTGATTGCTCAAGAGTGTATTATTCAATTTCCATGTGTTTGTGGGGTTTTGCAGTTTCTTTTGTCATTAATTTCTAGTTTCATGGCACTATGATCCGATAACATGCATGGGATAATTTCAATTCATTTGCATTTACTTAAATATGTTCTGTGGGCTAATATATGGTCTATTTTAGAGAATGTCCCATGTACTTCTGAGAAGAATGTATATTCTGATGTTGTTGGATGGAACACTCCATATACATCTATCAAGTCCATTTGTTCAGAGCTGTGATTTGGTTCTGTTATTTCTTTGCTGGTTTTCTGTCTAGTTGATCTGTCCCTTTGTGTCAATGGTGTGTTAAGGTCTCCTGTTATAATTGTGTTATTGCTTATTTGGTTTTTCATTTCTGTTAATACTTGCTTTGTATAGCTGGTTGCTCTGGAATTTTGTGCATATATATTTAAGATTGTTATCTCTTCCTCTTGAAATTTTCCCCTAACTAGTATGTAGTGACCTTCTTTATCTCTTTGGACCATTCTTGGTTTGAAGTTCACATTGTCTGCAAACAGAATAGCTACCCCTGCTCTTTTTTTTCAGTTCCTATTGCATGGAGTATTGTTTTCCATCCTTGGACTTTCAGTCTGTGAATTTCCTTTTGGGTTAGATGAGTTTCTTGTAGACAGCATATGCTTGGACATTGTTTCTTGATCCATTCTGCCAGTCTGTTTCTTTTAATTGGTGAATTGAGGCCATTTACATTAATGGTTATAACATTATATATCGTGTTATTGTTGACATGTTATCTTTTTGCTGTTCTATCTTTATCTTTCCCTTCTGTTTAATTGTCTGTCTTGCTTAGTGGTTTTTTCCTGTGTACATCTAGAATGTCTTTGAGTATTCTTTGCAGGGCTGGTTTGGTGATCATGAAGTTCTTCAACTGTTCTTTGTCATGAAAGAATCTTATTTCTCCATCCATTTTGAAGGACAGTTTTGTAGGGTACAACAGTCTGAGTTGCAAGTCATTTTCTTTAGGATCTGAAATATTTCACTCCATGCTCTTCCTCACTTCATTATTTGTGTTGAGAAGTCTGCTGTGATTCTGATAAGTTTTCCTTTATAGGTGATCTGTCTTTTCTCTCTAACAGCTTTTAATATTCTGTTCTTATGTTGGATTTCTGGGATAAGGATTATTATGTGTCTGGGTATAGTTTTATTTTGGTTATGGCTATTTGGAGTTCTATATGCTTCACTGATCTGAATGTCAGTTTCCATTCTCATGTTTGGGAAATTTTTAGCTACTACTTGTGTAAATAGCCTCTTGATATCATTTGTGTTGTTCCCTTCTTTTTCATTTATCCCTATTAATTTTATGTTGTTTTTCTTTGCATCATCTTGCAACTGTTGAATTGGTATTTCCTGATTCCTTGTTATTTTTAAAAGATATTTCCTTTCCTGTTCACTAGCTGCAATCTTATCTTCGAGATCTGAAGTTCTATCTTCACTTTTGTTGAAATGGTTTTGGCAACTTGCAACAGAATTTTTGATTTCCTGTATATATCTTTGAATCTGCTTCATGTATTCCATTTGTTTCTTATACTGTTCATTCAGGGATCCTGTATTTTTGCTTTGTTCCTCTAATTTTTTAGCTGTGTCTTCTTTAGACATGTTCACTATTTCTTTCACTACTTTTATCATTTCTTATTTTACCTGGGAGATTATTTCTGATTTGAGTTCCTTCATAGCTTCCTGTATTTGTGTCTTTATTTCAGTTGATATCATTTCAGGTATATGATTAGTATTTTCTTCTATGTATGTGGCTCCCAGGCTTTCTTGGGATGGGCTGGAGGTTTGAGATTGTATTTTGGTCTTATGTTTTGTCATTTTCCTATATTTCCGTGTTTTGAGCAATGTTCCAAAACTTTCCCTGGGCATGTTAGAAATCAGCTCCTGTGCCCTTGGCTCCTGGGACTCAAGTGCTTTGGCTCCCCTGGTTGAATAAAGGTCACTGGGCATGATCCACTCAAGCCCAAGAAACCTCTCCAGGCTAGTCCAGTATCCTAGGTGGCTGGGTGGGCACTGAAGCAACAGAGGGATGTCTCAAAGTCTCCCGGGCCAGAGCCAGTGAGCTGGAACTCCCCTCACCACTGTGAGTGCTTAACTCCCCTCTCATCTCAGGCCTGGTCCCCTGGTTGAATAAAGGTCACTGGGTGTGGTCCACTCAAACAGGAGAAACCTCTCCAAGGCTAGTCCAGTGTCCTAGGGGGCTGGGAAGGCACCCAAGCACTGGGAGTGATGTCTCAAACTCTCCCAGGCCAGTGCCAGAGAGCTGGAACTAACCTTGCTGCCGCAAAGGCCAAGTCTTGTGATTTCAGAGGTGGAACTTTTAGAGAGTGATTGGACCATAGAGACACATAGCTAACTCACTGTTAGGATGTGGGATCTGGTTGGATGTGGTTCACTTGGTGCGGGACCTAGAAAGGTGGTCTTGTGCATGACTCTTTCACTCTCTGCATCCTGGCTGTCATGAGTTGAGTACTTTTTTTCCTTGTATACCTTTCTCCCATCCTACTTCTGTCTTGGAGCCAGCCAGCCATAGTTTGAAATTGTGAACCAAAATAAACCTAGCCCCTTTGATGAATGTTGGGTACTTTGTTGCAAAATTGAGAAGCTGACTAATAAACACTCGATATAGTAAAAATATAAATATGTAATAGGTAAAATAGAAGAAATATAAAAATATTAAACACCACTTTCAATAATAAAAATTTGTGCAACTCCTTGAAAATGAGGGGCCTGTGAAATATGGGAGATGGCATCAGGCTTTACAATGAGGAATGGTGGATTCAAGGGCAATCCATGCCACATAGGAGTTATACACTTTGTTCATACATATTGTTCATACATATTGCATTTCATAATAGTTTTCCCTTTCAGAACTTTATTCTTCTCATTTATGAGATGAACTAGCAACAAGTCCTATGTGAAGATGAAATATTGCTTGCTCATAATATAAGTAATTTTCTTCAAATATGACTTCCGTCACTCTTTTGCATTTCTTTTGACTCAATGGTTGCAACTCTCCTGGATCTTACAGCTACCTTTAGATATACTAAGCATAGTTGAGAGGTATTATATCATGGGGCAGGGATGTAACAGCAGCACAATGCCTGCCTGGCAAGCATGAGACTCTGAGTTTGATTTCCAGTACCAAAAAAAAAAAAAAGTTATTATATCATATATTCGAAGTGCACTGGAGAGTTGTTTCACAGAATTTTAATATGGTTTTTATTAGAATATGTTTATCATGTGTAATAATTGAATTTATTTTAGGGAATTGGTTCATATACATATCATATCTTAATCATTTTTAAGGGCTAGTATACTTCATCCATAAGTAAAAAGCTATTTAATTACATCAATCACCTATAGCACATAACTCCTTTTTTTGTCATAAAGGTCCACAGACATGGGTGTACAAAATTCACATTCATTTTTTAATATTTCTATTAATTAATTATTCATTGTTATAAGTTATAGTATGTTAAAATTAAATGGTTAATAGGAAAGGATCACAAAAGTTAAATATTGCATTTTTATGATTCATTGCTTATAAAAATGGATCAAATTTATCAACATCAATTATTTTTTGGTGTATGATTGTTTTTTGATGTACAAACTCTAAAAACTAACAACAGAAATAAATTCTTATATGAACCACAATGAAAATACCAATAACATTCTACAAAAAAATTAACCTTTATCCCACTTGTTACACCAAACACAGTCTTCACACATGACAACAGCACATTCCATACACAAATATTGCTAACACTGACACCCATGTGTCTTGCCTTCCTGGCTTTTTTGTAGGACACACTTCCTATCTCGTTGGTCTTGCTGTTTTTTCAGGAGCTTCTCATCCTATTATGCAATGTGTAGAGAACAGGGCCATAAAGGGCCAGTAAAATAAAGTATTAAATTCCTAATGTATATTGCACATTTAGAAAAGAATCAACATTTTCACATATCAGCTGTGTATTTGCTTACTAAACATAACTTCAGGAATAAAAGCATGTATCAGCTACAATGTAAACACAAACAAAAATCTATCACAAAAATAAACTTTGCTTCAGTTGTCACACAAAATGCAGTCTTCACACATGACAATTGCATATTCCATGCACATGTCTTGCTTATACAGACATAGTATATGGTTAGCTTTCGTTTTCTGTATAGCAGACTGTTCTCATCACTGGTCTTCTCTTCCTGTTTTGTCAGGAGTTTACTAATACATTGCAGAATATGCTTTTAGCAGGGAAATATCAATAAAATAAAATAAAAATCAAATCTATAATGAGTGCTTAGAATAGACAACATTTTCACATCATCTGTGTACTTGCTACAAAATCTAACTTCAAAAGTAAAGATCTTTGTGACATTCAATCTAAATAAAAACAAAAGTCTACTACAGAAATAAGCTGTGCTTCAACTGACACAACTAAGGCAACTGTATATTCCATGCACAAGTATCCCTTACACTGAGAGCATACATGTTTGTTTTCATGGACTTTCTTGTAAGACACAGTTTTTTTGTTTTCCTGTTGACGTAGTAGGGCTGTGTAATGCTGTATCTGCCTGTTCACCTGTCAGGTCACCAGTGTGCGCCACGATTTTTTTGTGTAGCTCCCTGATCAGGAACATTTTGTTTTTCCTGTGCTGTAAATGATCTCTTAGGAGCTCTAGTCCCAATCCTCTAAGATTTTTTCATGATATTTTGCACTTGTTACTTTCTTTGTAAACTATCAAACTATGCCACACATGTTTAGGATCAAGAAAAACACAATCATTGGCCAACGCTTTGTGTTTTAAATGACATCATAGTTGCTGCATAACTCTTAAAAAAATGTACACCACCTTTGGTTTTTCTGTAGAAAGTTTACATCTCAGGCTTCTGTTTTGTGCAACGTTGGTATCAGTAGTACCAATTTGTTTTACTTTGCTATTTACAGGGCCAATGTTATATCTTTCTATATCCAAACATGGTACTATTCAATATTCTGTTTTGACACTGCAAATTTCTTTGGAAATTTCTGCTTATTCTTATGTATTCCTGTGCTGATCAACTTGTGCTGTTTTAGCAAATGAAACATCAGTTGAATAATCAGTAAAACAATAGTCAATATCACATTCCTGTTAGTTTAGGAGATTGGAGCAATGAGTTTATTCACAACATCATTTGACTCTTTTCTATACGAATGAGGACTTGATGACTGGGTTTCAGGGAAAATGTCTAAATTGTCATCAAATCTACAAAAGCTTAAATTTTTATGCCATTTTTTGACCCATTTCTTTTCACTAAGTCTTTTACATTCCTGTGATCACCATGAGAAATCTCTGCTAAGTACAGAACACTAATGAATTCTTTTAGTTCAGCTAATAATGTGACATAATAAATACATATTTATTTTTTAAATTTTTTTTATTTCAAAGAAAATAAAACAAAACAAAATGAAACAGAACAAAGCATTATCAGAGGAGAACAATATAAGCAACACAGCACTTTACAAGACAGCATGACATCAGCAGAGGCTATCATAATGTCTCTTATTTTTTTCAAAATAGTTGACCATACTTTCACATACAATGATAGCAATCATAACAAAATAGTATAAAACCATTCAAAAGAATGGAAAGCATTACAGGACTCAAAACCAGATAACAGGAAATGAACAATGGCTACTATAATGTCTCATTTTCCTCAAAAAAGTTGTTATACTTCCACATATAACAAAATCAAATAAAACACGACAGGGTAGAGCCAATCAAAACAGAAGAACAAATGCATGATAGAACATTAAAGCTAGATGATAAGAAATCAGCAGTGGCTACTATAATGTTTCATTTTCTTCAAAATAGCTGTTCATACCATCACAATAATAAAATCAAATAAAACAAAACAGACAAATTGAATGAATGAAAGCATTATAATATTTCAAAGCAATATAATAGGAAACCAAAATTACTATAATACATCCCATTATATTCAAAATAGCTGTCCCTATCATCAGAAAGAGAATAATCTAACAAAACAAGAAAGAACAAAGTTAGACCTAACAAAACTGTGAAAACAGTACAAGAGTTCAAGACAAGACAATAAGAAATTAGCAGTAGTTACCACATTTCCCTCCCAAATGTTTCCTCCTCTATCACTCTTACAATAACTATTTTGCTTTTGGATCCCATTAACTCCTTCAGTTTCTTATGCCAGGGTTCACACATATGAGTTCAAACTGTTTCACCCATGAACATGATCTCTAGTTGGATCTATTTACCTACAGGAGCTTTGAGATTATTCTGCTATATAGCTGGATAGATTTCTACTGCATGAAAATACCATATCTTTCTTATCTATTGTGTGGTTGATGGGCAAGTTACTCTTTCTTTTTTTAATTTTTTCTGGTCTCCTGTCACTTGGAACAATTGTTCTCTCTCCTTTGATTTTCAGTCTATGCATTTTCTTTCCAGTTAAATGTGTTTCTTGTATACAGTATATCAATGCACCTTGTTTCTTGACCCACTCTCTCTGTGTTTCTTTTTATTGCTGACCTGAGGCCATCTACATTAATGGCTACAACCAGCATGCATTGGTTTGTTTCTGCCATGCTATCACCCTGCTGTTGACCCTTCATTCAATTGCCTGTCTTGTTTGTTGATCCCACTCTGCTGCTATTCCTGGAAACATGGTCATCTTTATCTCTCTCTAGAATATCCTTTAGCACTCTCTGTAGGGTTGGTTTGGTAGTCATGAATTCCTTCAGTTGTTCTTTATCATGGAAATATTTTCCCATCAATTTTGAAAGATAGTTTTGCAGGTAGATCAGTCTGGGTTGGAAGTTGTTTTCTTTCAGAGTTTGAAACACTTCACTCTAAACTCTTTTTGACTTGATGGTTTGTTGACAAGTCTGCAATGATTCTGATTGGTTTTCTTTTATAGGTGATCTGTTTCTTTTTCTCTAACAGCTTTTAATGTTCTGTTCTTATGCTGAATTGCTGGGATCTTGATTATTATACGTCAGGGTGTAGATTTAGTTTGGTTATGTCTAGTTGAAGTCCTATATGCCTCACTTATCTGCAGTCCGAGCTATTTCCCATATTTGGAAAGTTTTTGCTATTACTTCTGTAAATAGCATTTTAATTTCATTTATGTTGACCCCTGCTTCTTCACCAACACCTATCACTCTTGAATTGTGCTTCTTTGCATCATCTTGGAGCCACTGAGTTATTATTTCCTGATTCCATGTTGTTTTTAAGAGATCTTTCCTTACACAATCACTAACTGCAATCCTATCTTCAAGGTTTGAATGTCTATGTTCAGTATCTTTCAAGCAGTTTTGCCAGCTTTTGATTGAATTTTTGATTCCCTGGATCTCTCTTTGAATCAGTTTCATGCACTGTAATTCCTTTCTATATTCATTCAAGGTTCCCATCATTTTCCTATGCTCCTCTTTTTTTGTCTATGTCTTCTTTAGACCTGCTGAACAATTCTTTCAGTATGTCTGTGATTTCTTCTTTTACCTGAGACATTATTTCTGATTTGACTTCTTTTACAATCTCATGAAGTTGTTTCCCTACTTCAGTTGCTATCCTCTCAGAGATTTCAGATGTGTGACTTCTAGTTTCTTCCATGACTGTATCTCCCAGACTTGTTCTGTACAGCCTGCAGTCTGAGGTTGCCTGTTGCTCTTTCATCTTGACATTCTCTTAGGTTCCTCCCAACAAGCTGGTTGTGGGGCCCCAGGTATTTCCCACATTGGCTGCCCCTCCACAGTGTAGGGGGATGTGACAGACACCTGGGTTCCTGTAGCCCCAGATTTACAGGGAGGTAGCAGGACATGGAGAAGGCTTTTCCAGATCTGTGCAGTACCCTGGACCTTCCCTGATGATCAGGGGTGTGTGGAGGTGGGCTGCTTCTCTCAGCCTGTGTGTCTACACTGGAACTCCTGTGATGGTATATTTGTATGATTCTGCTATTGGGTGATGGTTGTCCAAAGGAACCAAGGGCCTCCAATGGTGGCCTACAGGTGCACAGGGCTTAACCAGCTGTGTGTCTCTGCTGACCACTTGCAGGAAGACTCTCTTGGTGACAGTTCCCTGCAGGCAGAGTCAGATCTACTGGTTCTTCTGACTGTGCTGAGCACCCACAGGAAAGGGGCTCCCAGTAGTGTCTCCCAGCAGGCAGAGCCGGATCTGTCTGGCTCTCTCTGCCCGTGCTGGACACCCATAGGAAATGGCCTTCCAGTGGCACCACCCAGCAGGCAGAATCTGGCTCTCTCTGCCTGTGCTGTGCACCCATGGTAAAGGGCCTTCTGGTAGCAACCAGCAGGCAGAAGTGGATAAATACATTTTTAATGTGGCTATTGTTACATATAGGACATTTTACTTGTATTTCAGCTTTTGTGCATTTCGTAGCATCTTGTAGCATTTCATCTATTATAATTTCCAACTCTGAATGGCAGCGTTCATCTCTGCCAAGACACTTACTATACTTTTGGACCTATTTCTAACATTGGAACCTTCAACTTGGTTGCGTGACCATTCCACAACATTGGGACTAGTCAAATATGTATTCATATTGCTTTTTTGTCATCTGAATCAAAGAGGTATGCATTCCCTGTGTCCCTATCAATCCATTTTTGCTCCATTTAACTGTCACAGGAAATTTGTCTCACATGGCCAAATCATCACTTTCAGCAGCAGCAGCAGCAGCAGCACAACCACACCACTTTTCTCTTATGGAAACATGTATTTAACCATAATGAATCATCTTAATCGTCGATATAAGAATAAAATGATTATTCCCTTTGGACCTACTCTAAAATTGCAAATTCTGGTTCTTCATTTGGCATTATACTGAACTGGGCTACTTCTACTAGAAAATCAAAGAAAACTTTTAAAAAGATAAATCCTAGTGTGGTGTGGTTGTATGATATCCTCTGTGAAGCTCAGGTAGACACCCTCCAAACCTGTTAGACTGAGACTTATGTCTGTGGAAATTCTGGTTTGACACTTTTGCACATGTGCATATACCTTGCCTTTCATCCTACCAAGAACATAGATGGAAAGACTTTTTCCTGTATCGCTCAGGCAAAGGCACTACGATGCACAGCCAGACACTAGTTCATCAAAGTAAAAATTTACAGTAGAAAATTAAGAAATGTGTTTGTAGAAACCAGTATTGTAATTTGGGCTAATTTCAGGAATAGACTGGGGAATTAGTAGCAATAACACTGACAGTCATACCTATCATTGATAGTATACATCTATATCTATCTAGCCTTAACTCTGTGTATGTATTAAACACTCTTGGGAATTTTCCAGACATTACATTGGATTCATAAAATGCACATGGTAATGTGTGCATTGTTTTTTTATTTTAGTAATTTTGAAACTAAATTTTACAAATTCTGTCAGTTTTATGCCTCTAATTTGTAAGTTCTAAATTTTGACCTCTCAACTTTTCCTGACTAGAGAATTGCATCAATATATCTTTTTTTTTCCAGATAGAGAAAAAAAGACTATAAAATTCCTTTTAATTAATTAATTATTCAATGTTGTATCAGCCCTTCAACAGTCTAGATATTTGGAGTTTTTGTTTGTTTTGTACCAGGAATCAAACTCATGACCTTGCTCTTGCCAGGCAGGCACGTAAGCCACTGAACTACATCCCTGGTGGGAAGAAAGTTGTTTTGTTTTGGTTTGGTTTGTTTTGGTTTGGTTTGGTTTTAATAGCAGGGATTGAACTCATGACCTCGTGCTTGCCAGGCAGGTGCTTGTTCCACTAAGCTAAACCCCCAGCCCTCATTCTAGATATTTGGTAATCTAAGAATGGACAAAAATAATTTTGAAAACACATAAGGAAAGTTTGTAATAAAATATACATTATATAAAGGGAAGAGTTATTTAAAATTATATTCTTGAAAATAGTGTTATAGAAAAGAAAATATAATGAATAGTCCAGCAACCCAAGGAATATACAAATTTGATACATGATGAAGTCAGCACATTGAGTTTGTAAAGAAAAGAAGGATTTTTAGCACATGGTCTCTCTTGCTGAAATAAGAGTTATTTGAGCCCTTTTCCTTAAGGATATGTATTTTCTACACATTGTTTCCTTTGGTCTCCACAATGATTATATGATTTTAAAGTGAATGCTAATTATAATATACAGGCAAGGAGAAAAGCTTAGAGAGGTTTGGTGATTATTCCATTCTTTTTCAGATAGAAACTTATGAAACAAATATTTTTACATAAATCTCTATAATAATGTTTCTTAAAGTAACATCGTCCTTTAAGAAAATGTTCTGAAGAAAACTGGAAGAATAGTCTGAGTGTACTGATGTGTACTGCTTTGTAGGCCTCTTAATTTTCTTCTTTAAAAATTTTAAGTGGGACAGACATAGTGTTGTTTGCATTTACTTCCAGCTTCACTGGAGAGGCCAAGGTAGGAGGATTGAAAGTTTGAGATCAGCCTAGATAACTTAGGAAGACCTTGCCTCAAAATTAAAAATTTGAAAAGGGAAGTGAGGTCGGTTTTGTAACAAAGTTTTAGAGCTTTTGCCCGGCACATGTAAGGCCCTGGGTTCAGTACTTAGTGGTACAAAGAAGACAAACAGATAGATAGATAGATAGATAGATAGATATTTTTTCATTTTTCTTGTCATTTTATATTTCTTCTTTCTCTTTCTCCTTTCCTCTTCACACTCATGCTCCTAAGTAAACATGACCATCATCTTTTTATTATTTTTATTATTATTTGTTTAAGGAAACTGTGGGACATAGAGTTAAACTATGATCCTTGCTTGATGCCTGGGAAGTCTGGATGGATTTTGTTTTTATCAGATATATCAAATCACCTGTTGATGGTTTCTCCTCTCTGTCCAGTCATCTTTACCTTCCTCAAATACGAATATGAAGCTTCTGCCATGAGGATGGAATGCTAGGCTGCATTCACTAAGCATGGCCATGTAGTTTTCCCAGTTCACATGCACCTTCAGAGTCACAGAGATCTCAGGATTTTATCCCCCTTGCCATGATCTGGGTAGGTTGAAGTAATAATTCCTATGGATAAAATGTGACAGGAACTACTACTCTGAATGATATGCAAGGACTGATCATAAAAGGTGATTAGCTTTTGCCAGACTCTCTATTTGCACAGCTGACTTTGGAGCATTGAACCACTATATAAAAGTTCAGATACCCGAAAGTTGTTCTTCTGGAGAGACAAAGCAGAAAGATCACTGAAGCTGAGTCACATCCTGACTCAATGTAATCAGCCTCTAGAGTTTTCATTAAAGATGCCCGACATTTGGGTGACTGAGTCTGCACAAGACCTAGCACCTCCACAGTCTGACTGCAAACTCAGGAACCGTGAGTGACAGCTACCACCCTGAGCTCCGTCAACTTCAGAACCATGAGAAATAATAACATAGTTGCTATTATTTTGAGTGATTAGGTTTGAAAGGTTTTTTTTTTTTTTAATGAACCAATAGTTAACGGGAACAGATGATAACTTCCCAGTGTTCATGCAGGGGAACACTTCTATTTTTAAAAATTAAGTAGCCTAATAGTACTTCAATGGAAACTTAGCAGGAGTGATTCTTTTTAGGTTCCCTGTACCTTATACATAAATCACTTTAGTTTGTTTTATTAACTAGGTAAAAATAAAAAGGTGTTGATGCATTTGCTATCTGGACATCATTGAATGGTAATTTGATGACTGCCCAGGATTCATGGTTTTGTAATTAAGCTTTTTAAATTAATTGGATCAATAAAAACAATTAAATCAGAGATAGACATCGGGTCACTTCATCCAAGTTCCTTTTTCACATTAAATAAAGTTTTTAGAGAGAATGCACTAACTACGAAGTGTCAGTATATTTAGAAGTTTTCATGGTCTGGGACAGAAGATATGGATCCTAAATTATGCAATTAAATTTATGAATGCTTCATAATTTTTTGGACTGGCCAAGCCACAATTTCACTAAACAGTAGTAATGCAAGAATACAGACACACAGTGATTTTTGTAAGCACATACTGTGCTTGTGAAATTAAATGCTGAATTACAAGTTTATATGTAAAGTCAAGAATCCTAAAGAAGAGAACAAACAGTATTTCCATTGTACTCATTGCAAAAGAGTAATTTTAGTTGTGAACCTGACCTTGCTAGTGACTTCATGGTGTCACACAATGAGTCTAGGTTGTTCTTCTTAGCCCTGATCTGTCACATTTGCTCTGTGTGCTGCCCACTTGACACTCACACAAGGGTCCTGAAGTTCTGTTTCCATTTTCTCCACTCAGGCTGCCTTAATTACACAAAACCTGCACAAAACCTGTTAAGCAACGCTCGGGCGATGTTAAAACATGATGATTGTTATAGATTTGGCTATCATGGTGGTAGGCTATGTTTTCTAAATGCTTGAGATTATTGAGTAAGTATAAATTTTTTGCTTTTTAAAAACTCTTAAATTTCAGAAATTCAGAAACGAGCAATATCTCAAGCTGGAAACATCTCTGATGCTCAGATGAATCTATCAACTCCAGCATGTTGTATATAAATTTACATCTACAGATTAGAAATACAGTAACATATCAACTTTTTCAAGTAATGAATGTGAAATGGAACATCATTTTGTCTCACACTATTTTAGTTGTCATTCCATTACTAAAGGAAATCTTCTCTTCAGTCATCCTAAAATTTCTAAGATTTCAGCCATGAAGACACATGTAGTAAGCTGTCCAAGAATCATACAGTAACCTAGACTGGAACAAACCATACTTCTACAGATTCCAGTCAGTTTCTGAGTAGACATAATGAATGCTAAGGCTATGGGACTATTATAACCTAAATAAATCTAAAGCATTAATTATAGTGGAAATTTCCACTAAAAAATAAACAGCAATAAATTGGAGAGATAATGTGTTCTTAGCTAACTATGAATCAATTGTGCCAGGCTTCCAAGCTTATAACTCAGTAATACAAACAAAAAGACATTTCCCCAGTTTGAAAAATATCTTTGAATAAAGAAGTAAAGTATAGATATAGTTCTCCATAATGTTACAGAATTCAAAAATCTCTGTTTATATTTATTCCCTTGGTGAGAGAGAACTGTCATTTTGTACATATTATTTTATATCTTTCAACTGAAATCATTAGAAGAGCTATCTTTTAGAAATATTCAAATTAAAAGAGCAAAACTGTATGAATTTATTTTAAAATTCAACTACATTTTTTTTTTAGTCTAGTTTAAGCATGGTATGCATTATCATTTTTTCAATTGCAAGAGTTTTTATAGAGATTCTGTTTGTGGTGTTTATTACAAAAGAATAATAATAAATATAGAAATACCAGTTTCTCCATGTCCCATATTGTCTTTTTCAGATTTAGATTCATATTCAGACTCATCTAGTAATAACTGATTTGGAGAAGCTCTATGTGCTTGTACATGTTTTCTAATTGAATCTTTCTACTACGAAGCTGAGGTTTTTCTTATATTGCTAAAAAAGCAGCTTAGGAATGGAGGTTACATGATTCACCACTGTTATCTGTTCACTAAAGGCATGAAGTACAAATCATACCCACATTCCCTTTGAAGTCCAGGGCTGTGCTGTATTACCTAAACTACATTGTCTTTTTAGATAATGAGTTACCTTAATCATGTTTTCAGTATTATACATTTCCAAATCTCTTTATTTCAGTGCAGCTACTGACATTCTGTAAAACATTAAAAGTCATTATGCATAAGCACACTGCAAAATCAAAACAATACATTAGTGCTTAACAAATGGTGAATGTGATTCACCAAATCTTTTGAGTTGACTCAAGTCTTGTCACATAACATTTTTTTGCACAGAAAGAATTCCCAATGATTTTTACCTCCTCCTCATCCCCATGGTTTTAGTTGAGGCAGTGGCTTCTTAAACTCACTTTTAAATGCCAAACTTATTTTTGTAAGATTTAAAATTGTGTAAACCTAATCATTGGTATTCTTTAGGCATAATTTATTAATAATAGTTTACTAAGTTATCTTAAAAAAACTGACATTATTTATTAAAATGAATTTATGGATCATCCAAATGCTTAAGGTGATTCATTCCTAGAGATTCAGTCTAAAATGACTCAAAACAGAACTATAGATTTTTTTTAATATTTTCCAATTAATATTTTCCAATTAAT
Source organism: Hydrochoerus hydrochaeris (assembly GCA_004027455.1). NCBI lineage: Eukaryota > Metazoa > Chordata > Mammalia > Rodentia > Hydrochaeridae > Hydrochoerus > Hydrochoerus hydrochaeris. Next base: position 822,934 of record PVLA01000023.1, on the reverse strand, counting down.
ATTTTCAAAGAATTGAAAATAAAGCAAAGTAATTTTACCAAATGTTGATAATTCTTTAGGCTAAAATGAAAAAGAAAAAAAAACAGTGTATGCACTTTTGTTTAATCAACTAATAATCCTCTTAAATGATTTTTAACTGAGTGTGATTTTGAATCCCACAGGACATTTGGAAAAGTCTGGTTATTTTTTTTTTTTTGTGGTGGTTGTTTTATTCACAACTGTTGCTTCTGGTATTTGATAGCTAAAGCAAATGATTTAAAAGTTCTAAAATGTATAGGACAGTTCCCACAACAAAGATTTATTCAACCCAAATGTCAATAATACATAACTATGTCCATATGAATATATGATGCTTAAGACAAGTATTTATACAATAAAAAAGGGCAATTAATTAATATTGTCCTGAATAAGGTCACTTATTTTACAGTACAGAGGACAGAAAAATCCCATGAACTTTACAGACTCATTTAAGAAAAGATGATCTCTGTCAATGTTTAAAGGTAATACACTCCATTACCAACAGACTCTGTGGGATGTAATAATCGTTCATGTTATGGTTTAGCTCTGAGTTGTTCCCCAGATGCCTCATGCATTTGGAAGGTGACTGTATTATGAGAGCATTATACCTTTCAGTGCTTTGGACCTTAGTGAGTTCAGCAGCTAAGTGTGCAGTTAGGAGGTGAGTATTGGTGACAGGCAAGTGAGGAGTTTATCTCCCTATCCTTCTTCTCCCCTCTCTCTGTGCTTGCTGACTACCACGATGTAAGAACGTTTCATCCTACATTCTTTCTACCCTGCTGTTTCGACCTTGGAGTCAGCCAGCCATGTTCTAAAAACATGAGCCAAAAATAAACCTCGCTTCTTTTAAATTGTGTTGGGTAGTTTGTCCCAGTGATGGGAAATGACCAACACAACTCACTAATAAAATGGCAAATATTGATTGTAATTGATTTTCTAACATTTATGTATCTAAACTTGAACTTATATATTTGTCAGTGTTTTCTGTTGATAGGAGTGCTTATATGATGGAGAAAACTTGAATTAGAGGTCATTAATTCAGACAATGTTTATTGTATAGAGTGTAGAAACCATTCACTGCTTTAATGGTGATTGTTAAGAGTCTATTATATGCAAGAGCTGTGTTAGAATCCATACAAGAATTATATCGAAATCTGCTATACCCAAACATAATCAAATTGATAACATGTTTTTGTAGAAATATTTAATAGAAATGATTATTTCCTGTCCCTCATTTCCTAGGGTTGGGCTATAACCTTTTAATGTAAGCTGTCAATTTGCTTTAGTCAGATATAAATTTATTATTATTGTTTTTATTTTTCTGATATAGTCTCACTATGTTGCTTAGACTAGCTTGCAACTTACTGTGTGGCCAACGCTGGCCTTGAACTCATAGTAATCCCCTGCCTCAGCCTTCTGAGTGCTGTGATTGCAGGTGTGTACCACTACACCTGAATACTTATGACTATTGTTCAATATTGTCTCTTACTCTCTAACCCAAGCTGACTCTTATTTTAAAATTTAGACAACAACTACCATCTATACCTTCCAGATGTCTTTTCTATTATGGTCATAATTTCCTTAGCAACATATTAATAATTCATTCTCATCTTGGCCTCATAGTTATTCAGGTTGAAAATTCAGTGACATCTCAACCTCAGTGTTCATTCTCATCTCTATACCACTTCTGCTTAACCTCAGCAAAACTTGGATCTACTCTGCATGACTGCTTCTAATAAAACAACCTCTATCCCTTTCTCTCACCTCTGACATTACCGAAATTACCATTAACCTCATTGAACTCTTTCTTCCCCATGAATTTGTCACTTAAAATCTAATTACAAATACTTTTATGCCAGTCTGCTTTCTTTTACATCAGATCTATCTTCCTGTATACTCCTGCACTAGTTCAGAGATCGTCACCCAGCCTGTATTGACCATCTGTGACTCTAGAATAACTGTTATTTCTTGTGTCAAGCCAGGAAGTAGTACTCACTGCCATGGGCTTGTGACCATTGTTTTTGGCAAGTGTGACATTTATCTTTATCTTTTATTTTTTTTGTTTCACTAGAATAAAGTGGTGTTTAAATACAATTTATCAAAATAAAGAGATTCAATTAGCTAGATGAAGTATTGTTATATTGTTTCCAAATTGGGCTAAAGTTTGGGGAAAATGCACTGAGATGACTAGTGGGATAAACACAGCTGAAGGGGGATGGGATTTCCTGGGGGAAGCGCTACAATGTTCACTTTCTGGTGGTGACTGTTTACTGTCACCCTCATCCTCTCACCCACCTCTGTGCAAGATTCTTGCCTCCCTGCTTCATCACATGGAGACATGAGGCCCTCAAATCTTTCCTTTGTTTATTCTTTGGCAGAGCAATTGGGCTGATGTTTGTATGCTTGAATGTCTTCGTTTTACATAGATTTGTTTTGTTTTGTCTTTTGAAGTTTTTTTCACTTATTCCCTGTTGCATGGCAAGAAGATTATTATTGATACATACGCGATGCATAATTTTTGCAAGGAACTCGCCACCATTCCTAAAACAGGCAAATTGTCTCAGCTCTTGGACTCCCTGTTGTATTTACCTGCTCACGTATGATTAAGTGGGAAGATGATGTACTGGTTCTCACAGTCAACACTTGTGCCTTTAATGACAGGAGACTTTTCTTGGCCTTTGGAAGCACTGGCAATTTCAGCTGGAGGCAGGAAAGAACAGAAGCAACTGAATTATTGTCAAATGGATTTCTTGTAATTGGTTGCCTATCCATGTACACAGGAGAAAGGGAGTAATGCTGAATGTCAGGGTAAGATTCTGGGAGGAATTCTAGCTACTCCTTCTTTTGCTGTAAATAGAGTATTTTTATGGATTTATGGAAGAATTAAAGAATTTTCCCTTTTGATCAAAGCTCACGATCTCCTTCCCTTCTCATTCAATTTACTATTGGAACTAAGCTCTTTTATTACACATGTGCTCCTATTATTATTCTCAAGAGAAAAATCAAAGCTGGATTAGATGAAGTCTATCTGAAGCTTTCAGGTGCTATATGATGCAGCCTATATTTAAGGAATAAGGATCTTAATGCTGAAAAGAGTTGGAGGATGAGCTCAGACTCTTAAGGGAAAAACCCTGATGAGTCAGGCAAGGTGAGAACAGCTGTGTACTAGGTGCAACAGAAAACACAGAAATTAGTTAGAAAATATACAAAAAGTGTCAGTTGATCTCTTACAAATGAAAATGATGTATTTTAAAGCTATTAGCTACATATAACTATGCATGAAGATGAAGAAATACACTGATGAATGTGTGGATGTATGTCTCTTTATCAGGATTCTGGATATTATTATGTATTGTTATATACAACATCCTGATAAGGACCAATTTAAAATTTTAGATAAGAGTAATTAACAAATACATTCTCCAAAGGATGAAGCTTGCTTTCAAAGGCTTATAAACCATCAAGAAGTTGCTAATCTCTCTTGTTCAATTAACCTTAATGAATAGAAAAACAAAAGCTTAAAGTAGTCTAAGATAAATTTTTGTCCATATGGCAATAACTTTGAAATTACAATACATCTTATGGCCAAAGTAATAGAAAGGCATCCTGCCTGACATTAACACTGTTTTATCTTGATAGTAGTAAAATAATTGCGTCCCTTTCAGATGAATGACAGTTGAGGTTCAGTGAAATGTTATGGTGTTATAAAGCTAATGTAATATTGATACCTATATTCATGGTGTATTGCTGCCTTACCAAATTACTACAACCTTATGCAACATAAATCTACAGAAATTTCCTTATTTTTGTAAGCTGGTTATAATAAACACTCAAAAGGCAAATTGTCTTGCTCATTTGTGGGAACTAAGAAGTCCCACAATAGTTCTGAAGACTGCAGAACCAGAGAAGTTGGAAGCATGGTTCAGTATTTGTGCAAAGTGCTCAGAACCATGGAAGCCTGCAGTGTAAGTCTCAGAGGTTCACGGGCCAGAGGGTGCTAGGACCACAGGTTTGAGTTCTGTAGTTCAAAAGCAGGAACAACTGCAAGTTCTTCCTTTCAAGAGAAGGAGAAATGCATTGCAGTTTCAGAATACAAATCAAGAATTAAGTCTTTCTCCACCTTTTTATTTCATCAGAGCTCCTAGTCCTTTGGGTAATACCCACCCACACTAAGGGTGTACATTCCTCAGTCCACAAACTCACATGTGAATTTCCTCTAGAAGAAAACTCGTACAGACATACCTAGGACAGCTTAATGATTTTAATCAAATGGCAAACCACCTAGTTTCCTTTTCAGTGGAAGAGGGATGGGTTTATGCTTAATAAGGCATTGAGAAGAATTGATGTGATGATTGAAAAGAAATAATGTTTTATCAGCTGTCTGGGTATCCTTTAATTCAGTCATGTTAACACTCCAAATCAATTGCCACACACAGCAATACATAAGTAGGTCAATAGAACAGAACTGTGAAATAAGAATCACATCTAAACATGTATAGAGATGATATATGGCAGAACTGACATTACAAATCATTTGAAGGGATTGGAACTATAGTATCTACAAAGTAGTATTATTAGAGAAATATTCAAACATATTTTAAATAGCAAATGAGATAGAGATGCCTACAAAAATTACTTTTAGTCAGCAATATACTATGGATTTAGAACCATAAGAAAATAAAACAGGAAGAAAATAGAGTTGAAAAGAATACAAAAACTCATTAATTGCACATGATGTGATTTGTTTCCCAAATGGCAAGAATATACAGGTGAATTTCTATAACTAATAATATAACTCAGCAAATTTGCTGGTATATTAGTTTTTGTCACTGCTCAAAGACATAAGAAAAACAGCTTAAAGGAAGAAATACTTATTTTGGTGCATGATTTCAGAGGTTTTATGGTTGCCTGGCTCCATTACCTTGGTTCTGAGGGGAAGCAGAGCAACATGGGGGAAGGGAAAGGCAGAGGAGGTTGCTCATCCTATGGTAGCCAGGAAGCAGACAGAGAAGGGAAAGAACCAGAGAGGAAGGCATTGGTTACAAGATGTAGTCCACAAGGTCTTGTCCCCATGACCTATTCCCTTCAACCACACTCCACCTCAGAGTGGTCATTATTTTTCAATAATGCCATTGAATTATGATATCATCAATTAATTAATCCACTGATGGAGTTAGAGCATTCATGGTCCTATCATCTTCCAGAAGCCCCATATCTGAGCATAGGAGACCTTTGAGGGACATTTTAGATCTAAACCATAACACTGCTATAAGCACACAACAAAATTTTCAGTTGCAAGAATTATAAGGTACTTTAGAATGCATATGGTAAATTGCATATGGGATTTGTGTAAAGAAGTTGTTAAACTTTTTTGAAAGACATTCTAAAAGATAAAGTTAATGAGGATATTTACTGTGATAGTATTTTTAAAAACCCAATATCATAAAGATATTTATTCTCTCTAAATGTAATGCTATTTCAACTAAAGCACATCGGGAATTTTTATGCAAGTTGATAAATTAATTCTACAGTGTGTGAAAAATGATAAGGGACAGAATTACTACGGCATCCCCCATGAGAAAACAGTTAAGAATACTCTCTCATCCATCAAAATTTTTATAGGAGAATATTAATAAAAACTATTGGATTGATTCAATAATTATTTATAAATATAAAATAACTAGGGAGGTAGGCAAATAGGTACATGTCCACTTGCACTTGTATGGGTTTTAGTTTTGTGTAAAGCAATAGGAAATAACATTTTCCTAAAATCAGATGTCTGATTTAAGAAACTATTTATGTGGTGTACTGAGACATTTAATATCTAGAGTTGGAAGGATAGTTTTAAAGGCCATGGGTCATGAAAATATGTTAATTAAAAGTTTACTTCATGTTCTCTTTACTAAAATTTAAAATATAACTACGTCTATATATCTGCAGCTACATATTCATGTATCAGTGTAGCTATGCATAGAAACTGACTGAATATACAAAAAGGACTTGTGTCTGTTTTTGCATGTATTTTGTGGGATTAGAATACTGTGTATTTTTTGTTTTACTTATAATATTTGTTTTTCATGTTTTCCTTTAAAATACATTACTTTTATGCCTGGAATGGTGGTGCACACCTGTAACCCCAGCACTCAGGAGGCTGAGGGAGGAAGATTACCAATAATCCGAGGCCACCCTGAGCTACATAGCGAGTTCAAGGCCAATTTGAACTACAGAGCAAGTCTGTGTATCAGACCAACAGCAGCAACAACAAGAAAAGCCAAAACAGTGACATAATGTATTACTTTTCTAAATGAATTAATGGAAGAAATTCTTTTAATTGATAAAACATATAATGCCTGAAAAGTGACAGTAATTTAAAGCTTTAAAACAGAACTATGTAGAGCTTATTGTTTAAATTTTATATAAGTATGATTAAAATATATGCACGTACACATTTGAGTTTATATTTTTTGTAACTTATTTTCTCTTTGATAATTTTAACTTTTGTATTTTTTATTTCCTTCCATTCTTTCTATAAATGACTGTGGCAGCAACTTTTCTCAAGAGTATGTGTTGGCTGTCTATCTACACAAGCAGAGTGCATTCATTTCTACTGGATTCTTAGTTCAAGTTAATTCAAGTGATGCAGTTCTTGAGTGAAGAGGCAAAATACTGAAGAAGCAAAAGACAAATAAAACCACTGAATTTTAAATGCCTAGTAAAGACTATACATATTTATGAACTTTTCACTTTATGACCCTGAAGAAGAAGCAGTCACAGACAAATAGGCTTGATTTTAAATTAAAAGTTCTCTCTGTATTTGTAGCCATGAATAGTTGAAATCTGAATCATATTGACAACACAGTATCCCAGGCTATGCTTTTCAATGTTTTGCTGCTGCTAAATTTCCGTGTGTAAAATATAAAATTAAAAGCAATATCAAAATACCTATGGTTCTTTTGGACATCATTAAATGAACTCATGGAGCTCAGAGTTCTTAGTTTTCTGAAATTGGGCCCATTTTGTCTGATGGTAGCCTAAGCCTTGTCAGAAGAGTTTATAGGTTTAAGTGCCTGCCTTGCAAGCGTGAGGTTGTGAGTTCGATCCCTGGTACAAAAAAAAAAAAAAAAAAAAAAATTACAGATAGAAGAGTTTATCAGGATGTCTAGAAAATCTTTTTTTTTTTTCTTACTTTGTGGCAGAATGTCATCAGGGTTGGAACTGCATGTGTAACTAAGCTCATCTAATAGAAAATGTTGTTGATGACATTTCATACAGCTTTATCTCCTATTTCATGAACCTTTTCTTACTATGGGGGGGGGAACTCTTCCCATGCAATTTTTGCTGCTTGGAATCACCTCACCCAACTTTAGAGAATGAGGGCTAAGTGAAAAAAAAAAATTCTAAGAAATATTAAGTCTGCAATTTGCAATCAGAACTCTAAAGAATTAAAATCAATGAAAATTATACAGCCACATGCCTTATCTCCATTTTGCAGGCATAGGTCTTTAGTCTCGGTCTCTAAGCTTTAGGAGATCTGTACATCATATTCTTCAGCATCTGCCAGGTTTTCTGTTGAGCATTAGTGTCCACCTAAAACCATAGCTTATCTCACTTGTATTGCAGCATTAGAAGTTCAAAGTCTCTGATGTTCTACACATATCAGTTTTCACTGCACATCTTGGCTGTTAGGAAAATATTCACAGTCCTATGTCATTGAATCCTTTTTGAATTTTTCCTGATTTTTTTTTTCAAAACAAAGCAAAGTACAAAAATACTCCCATACTTTCTTCTTTCAAATATATGTATTGTAACTAGATTCTCTTTGTCATAGTCCTTCACTAAGCTAACCTTCACTAAGCATCACTGTTAACAAATGCTTAGGTATATCGCAGGGCAGGATTGGAGAGAGGCATGAGTAACAGAAAGCACCTCAGTTTTTTAAAAATGAATACTTATTTCAATACTGATTTTAAAAAAAATACTGATTAATCTAAATAGTCATCAAATGAATGTTTCTATGTATTGCAGCAGATGGGGCAGTGTGTCAGCTTCACTGACTTTAGCATTCCCCTGAGGGATTGGAGAATTGGTGGAACACACTTCTGGGTATGTCTGGGTGGGTCAGGGAGTTATCACCTTGGGCTCTGTGTTTGACCCTTGCCCCTTTCCCTAGTGAACACTTCCCCTGTTCTGTTTCCCAATCACCGTGTACTAAAATCAGCTCCACCATGTTTTACTTTGTTCTAGTTTGTCTTGGCCCCTGCTACCCCATGAACTGAATCCTGTGAGACCATGATGCAAATTAAATCTCTCTTCCTTTAAGCTCCAGGTATCAGATACTGTGCCTCAGCCACACAAAAGTTGACTAATATATATATATATATATATATAGTCATTTTCCTATTTCATAGATAAGAAAAAAAACCATGACTTTAAATTTAAGTTGTTCAAGGTGACCGTATCAGAGAAAAAACTTTATTTCTCTTAATTATGAACTGGCTATGATGGTCATTAAATGACATAACGGATGTTTGGCATCAGCAGTTTTCTCCATAATGTCTGGCACAAAGTCAAGCTGGGATTTAAGGTGCACCCTCGCTCCGGATGGTACGACAGCTCTCAAACTTGTCTGTAGGCACAGGTCTGACACACTTTACCCAATTTCAGACATTAAAAGCTTCCTACAAGTAGACGATCTAAAAAGGGTGGTGAGGAACACCCACAGGGACACCTTCCTCTAGTGAAACTCACAGTGCGTCCCGACAGTACTGGTCCCATCCCTCTCACAGATGATGCCAGCTCAGGGAATCAGAGTGCTGGAATGGCTCATCTTGCTAACCTGCTTTTGAGTTTCCTTTGTTTTAACTTCTGCTAACTGTAACAGATTTCTTTTTTCTTTTTTACTTCAGACATTATAAAGTCTTATCAGAGACTAGAAATTATTCATTGCACAGGACAGTTCTGCTTATTGTAGGGCAACAATACCTCTTTCTTTCTTAAAGGCACAGCTTTTGCCTGCCATCTGTACTAGAGAATGCCATAATTACTTCATGAGCATTGACAATTGTAGATGGTGTTATGTAACCATAGAATGAATTGTTAACAGGAATTTTTAATAGGTGTTACCTATACCACTATGCTAAGGAGGTTCTATGTGTTCTTTATTTTGTTGAAGTCCTTATACCTTTCACTGGAGAAAACTTCTATACCTTTCTTAAAACCCAGCTAAAGTTTTATTCCCTCTGTGACTTTCCTGACTGATTTAGGCACTCATTTTCCTGTACAACTATAATATGCCTCTGGTGAAAATACACCTCAATATTCTATGTAAAGACAAAATTCCCTCAAGAGTTTCCCAATGAATCCTAGTAGAACTAAGTGTCTTTCTTTTGGAATTACATATACAACATCTCTCTAAACAATATAATATATTTCTTTTTTTTATACTGTTTGTCATTTTGTTTAACCCTTTATTGTTCTAGAGAGTTTGCAGCACAGTACAGTATGTGACAGATGCATAGAAGACACATTTTATAGCTGTCAGTATGAACTTTTTCTCAGTGTTTCAAATTATCTTAAAAAGAATTAATATATTAAACAGGACCTTATAGTTAACTATAATGACTGTGAAATTTCTTTTTAAAACCTTTCAGAATACATATCCTTTTTCTCCTAATGCAAAGTAATGCCATTTATTTTATATTGGCAGCACATTTGTGAAAAAATAATCACTCTTGCAATAATAAATACAGAGACTGTTTAGCTGTGGGCATATGATACGTTCTTTGCCAAGGCTCTAGCATAACATTTGTTATCATATTGATTTTTTCAAATCAACTTAAAACCCCAGTACTATCAGAAATATATTCCACTTCTTTGATACAACAAAGAATTATTTCTAACTGATGAAAATCAGGTGGGAAAGTAGTTGTTGTTTTTATTCTTTTGCATAAGCATTTAGGGTTGTAAAGGAAGATATAAGAAAATACAATTAATTAGATAGCTACTGAGTATCAGAATTTATGTTAAATAAAGCTTGTTTGTATATACACATGAAAGAGACAACAGACAGAGATAGACAGATGGAGGCTTTGATACCTCAAATATCATGATTAACATTGTCATTGAAATACAATGTTTTGAAATGATGGAAAAGAAATCTTATTTTCCAAAGACCAAAGTTCAATGTTCTCTAGATTTTTATGGTAATCACCTTCTTGAAAATCAGTACATATTAATATAATGAAAAAATATTATTTGTGTGTACAGTGGGGCTCAGATCCATAGAAGAATGTTTTGGAAGCATTTTCCTTCCAGATACAGCTCCACCCAGGGCACATGGCCTGACTAAACTTTGGTCTGATACCTGGGGGGGCAGGCATCCTTGTGCAGTAAGCAAATAATTTGAGACCTTTGTTTTAACTTCTGCTAACTGTAACAGATTTCTTTTTTTCTTTTTTACTTCAGACATTGTAAAGTCTTATCAGACTAGAAATTCTTCATTGCATGGGACAGTTCTGCTTATTGTAGGGCAACAAGCATCAGTGACCTCTACACATTCAGTTTTAATGGCTCCTCCCATCGTTGTCCACTAAAAATGATACACAAGGCTCTTAAACACATTCTGCTGTGTAAAAAAGCACCATGGAGAACTGATGCTTTAATATCACTGCACTGGAGAGCCATTGGCAGTAAGGCCTTTAAACTGTCCTCTCACCGTATATACATTGACACCTCCTTGAGTTTATCTAGAACTCTGTCTTTCCCTCCTTTGAATTTCAAAACACCCAGACAATTAGCAGAGGAGATTTCGTTATTTCCAATTTAAAGAGGAGGGAAATAAAAGGACTTATCTAATGTCAGGAGGTTGGAGAGTTTCAGAACCTTGATAAGATCCCCTTATTTTGAAGGAAGATTAGGTCTTGTTCTGTTTCCTTACAGATACTTTTCCACCAGAATAAATTACTGAGATCTAATCATCAGGGATTTCAGTCCTTGGCTGGTCAAATATTCCACTAAAGAATATTTTGCATTCTATCATTCTCATTTTCAGTGTTGTCTGTGTTTTAATTTGATCAACTTTACTTGGTCCTTTTTAAGCCGGTGTCTGCAATTATTAGCAGTCTGCAGCTGTTAACCCAGTGAAAACTGTTCTTACATTTGGATTTCAAGAAAAAGGCAGCTGTGGCTGCTGCTTTGCACTTGGCTGCTGATTTGATCCAGTGAGAGCAACATTTTTGATCCCATCCTTGTTTTAATTCCATAGCCCTTCTTTCCTCTTATCCCAAATTTTGCTCAAAAATATTTCTCCTCCCTATTCAGATTAGTCCATGGCTTACTTCCTGCCTGGGAGAAATTAATTAGTGTAACTATTATTTCATTCATTCAAGTTGTTGCTGCTGATTTACATTTCACTCCTAGGCAGCCATTATGCTGAGTATAAGTGTACAGGTCATCAAGACATTGTCCCAGCTCACAAAGAAAGTGTTGTCTGGAGGAAAAGACAGAGACATAAATAGTAATATGCTAAGTAACAACCACTAAGGAACTTGGAAAGGTTACCCAACTTAGACTGGCAGAGTTCAGAAAATTCTCATCTCTGAGGAAATTGTGGCTACACTGGGACCAGAAGAATGAGATCACTTTCTTCCTGATGAAAGCCAGTGTAAAACTGAAGACTTTGTTAAAATAAGACAAATTATTTGTAAAAGTGCAGATTGTGCATCCTGTAGATGTTAATTAGCTTGCCAGGACTGAGGGAGCTAAAGTGAGAGGTGAGGCTTGGGCAGCAAATTAGCCTGATATCATGGGCTATCTGTTCCATGGGCTGTCAAGGCACTGGGGGCTCTGTCCTTAAACTATGATAATAACATGGATGTATTACATTTGTTGTTTCTTAAGTCTTTATTTCTGGACTGTGGAGATTATTATGCAGAAGTTTGTATTGGAGAAACAAACCCGAAGGTCAGTAAAGTAGTGTAAGCACAGTGTGTGTCCTGACAGGAAAAGTCATGGCAGATATGAGGAAGAGAGAAGCAACGGCATCTGGGGTTTAATTAGACAGAGGCTGGGCTGTGGATAAGGCAGAGGGAAGACAGAAAGGAAGGAAAACAAATTTGGGATCCAGTCAATTTAGACTGAGAGGCATTACATTCCCTGAGGTGAGAAGCCTAGGGAAAATTGTTAAAGTAGACGTTGAGTTAATTTTGGCTATATAAGCTGAGTTTGAGCTGAAGATTAGTCCATGGCTTACTTCCTGCCTGGGAAGCATTTGGATGTAGTGATAAAGAGTCCAAAGGAGACATCCCAGAAAGAACTGTAAATCAGGATTTAGAGAATATACCCCTCAGTTACAAGCATGATATTTGGATCTCACTGTACTCTGAATTTTTGTAAGCTAGGGCACAATAATTAGATTTACTTTATTTTCCTCATCTACAAAATGTATATTATCATTATATCTTCCTTGACAATTCTCTTACATTGTTACTAATTTAGTATTGAACAGTAATTCATCTACAGTAAGTTTGAGAAATATTGTGTTCATGAAACATAACTTTCTGTTTCTATAAATCTGTGTTGGTTTATTGGTACAGCTCCAGTGTCTAGAACAATTTCTGGTATATACTAAGATCTTGGTAAACAAGGGTTCTAAAAAATCAATGAGTTCTCCTTCTGGTATGACACTCATTCTGCAGGGATGGGAGAAACTTCATCTCCAGCAGCCTTCCTCCTGTTCCCTGAAGCTATTTCTGAGTTCCTCGAAGACCATGAAGTGTCAGGGCACTAAATCAAGCAAAACTGGGTAGAAATGAGGGAGTAAATGGTTCTCATGACTGGTGAAAAAATATACTAGCAGGTCTGTATTTCTATCTGGCTTTAGTTCCTTTGGTTCTCAAGATTCATGTGATTCACATCTGGTTCTTGGGTAAACAACATAATTTAATAATATATCAGTTTCCCAACATTCTCAAGGCCCTAAATTCAATCCCAAGTGCTGGCCAAAAACATAAAACAAACAAACAAAACAGCAGTGATATCTAATTATTATTCACATTTACTGAATCATGTATTATTCAGCTAATATTAAGCGAACTCTTACTATGTACCTGACATGTTCGAGGAATGGGGAAATAGGGAACCACAAGACAAAGGTCTTATCCATATAGAGCTTATGACCACATGCCCCTTTCTTTGTCATCACGTGCTCACTTTAGCAATGCTACTATGAAGTGGTGACATAGAGTGTGCTTGGCAATATCCTGGCACTCAAGAACCTTCACAGAATTGTCTGTGGACATGTGGCTGGGGGAATGTGGAGGCATCTTGTCTTATTTAAGGTTCTTCTTTCCTCTTCATTGCGAGCATACTTGTGTCCTACCTATCCTTGTTTTTCCTTGCCTGCCTCCAGCTAAAGTCTCTTCCCACCCAGTTTTCCTGATATTTTGTGCAAGTTTAAAATGTGTTTTCCCAAAGCTTGTGAAATAGCAAAACCAAAGATGTGGGTACATTTCAGCTGTCTGTGTAACTCTACTTCAAGGAACTTTACCCAGAGCCACTGTCTTCATGAAAGGACATGAAAAGAAAAATGCAAAAACACTGAAGTTAAAAAAGGAATTGGGCTTGGTGTGCCTGCCTGTAATCCCAGTACTTGAAAGGCTGAGGCAGGAGGATTGCCATGAATTTAAGGCCAGCCTGGACTACATAGTGAGCCCATGTCTCAAGCAAACAAGCAAACAAAACAATAACAACAACAAAAAGGAAAATACATTCATTGCTTTATGCATCAAAGGATTATTCTATTATTAGCATATGATTGGAAATTTGAACCTGAAAGCAGGTGACAGTAGAGGTCAAATTCAGGTTTACCAGCTCTCTAATTTTATCTTTTTTTTTTTTTGCCTTATGACTAATTTCCTGTAAGTTTTTTTAATGTGTTAAATACTAAATTTTATGTGTTCAACACTAAATTTTTCATATTTTGCCTACTTACTCATTAAATCTAGTTCTGTAAACTTTTTAACATGACTGTCTCTATTCTGGTTCTTTTGTCTATCATCTTCTCATCCTCTCTCCCTTTCTAGGATTTCTGTCTCAGTGTTACATTTCAGTAAGTTTTGTAGCCTATCATTGAATTTAGGTGGTCAAATACCCTTGGAAAACTTGATAGCATGAGATGTGCAATTCCTTCTACATTTTCAGATCATGAATTAGGCATTGATCCATCAGAGTTTTGGAAGTTTTTGATCCAGTGAGGGATGAGTTTGCTGATGACTGCCTTTGGTCCTTGACATTTCTGTTGGGCTTTCCTCTTGTCATTGGCTCTGGAGAGAGTAGGTAGCCAAATGTCTACGTCAGGGAAAACACTTTCCACTAAGGTGAATTGTTTCATGATCTGAAAACAGGAACTCCAGCAGCCATACACAGCTTAAAGACTGGTAGAAATTCTACCCTAAGATATGCTCTGCATGTATGAATAAGTGGCACCAGAGGCTATGGCTCTGTCTGTTTAGTAGACATCCCCAGGTAGTTTCATTAACTGGCATTGCTTCTGTCTCCCAACTCACTGGCTTTTGTTGAGCAGTTGTTACTACACATATCCTCCCTCTCCAGGTGCACATCTGTTTTCCTCAAATCTGTTGCTTTCGATTTGTGAGGAAAGCTATAATGCTGTTTCTTGGAATGTGAGAAAGCAAATCTCAAATAAAATGTTCTTAATACATCTCTATCCACTATTGTGGAGAGTTAAGCCAGATTTGGGGATTTGTTTATCGTCAGGTTTTAGGCAGATATTGGGCTTTTTCCCAGCACTATCATAGAAGAATGTCTAAGCATCATTCAAGCTTGACTTTTTAAAGCTTTTCCTTTTGTAAATTAGTAAACTGTGCTTGCTCAAGGTTGAACCCATTACTGTGAAGCTGGGAACCCAAGGAGCCACAATTCAAGTCAAAAGAAAATTCCAGTGTAACAGGGAAATAAAGTTCCTGCTGTCAAAAGGGACACATATGCAATTATACCACTGCTGTGCCACCCTTCCAGCACATGTAAGATTGTAGAAACAGTGACGGGGGCTTGTGTCAGTCACTTTTCTCACTGCTGAGACAAAATACCCACCACTCACAAGTGAAGGGTGGAAAGGTTGATTTTGGCTCACATTTCTAGAGATTCCAGACCGCAGTCAGCTGGCTTCAAGGCAGGGGGAAGGAAGATGAGAAATAGTCCATGACAGGGCAGGCAGGAAGCAGCAAGCAGCAAGCAGCTTCCTGCCTTCTCTCTTTCCTCTTTATATTCCATTCAGGATATAAACCTACTGATTGGTGCCACCCACATTCAGAATGTACTTCTTCATTATCCACATCTACAGCTATGTTAAACTGATCAATGGACCGATTTAGCTATTGCACACCCTTAATCTACATTTACATATCCTGTATCCAACCTATGTGCTCATGAGGCTTTGAGGAGATGTGTCGATACAAGCCATCACGCGGCTCTGGGTGCATGGTGTTACTCTATGACCACACTGTTGTTTGTTTGTGGGTTTTCATTTACTTGTTTGTTCATTTAGTTTTTTGATTGCTTGGTTTTTTTTGAGACAGGGCCTTGATGTGTAGTCCAGCCTGGCCTCGAACTCATGGAGATCTTACTGCTTGAGTCTCCCAAGTGCTAGGACTATAGGTGTGCACCCAGACAACACTGTTCTAATTTATATAGATTCAGTCATTACAACAGTCTCCTGAGGGAAAAATATTAGTATTTTTACAAATTTTTACAAATGAGAAATCTAAGCTGCAAAGAGGCTAAATATCTTTTGAAGTTTACATTCTGTCAAGAAATGGAGCAGGAATTTGATCTCAGCTAATCTGTTGCTGAGCATTCATGCTCTTGCCTGCTATGACTGACACTAACAAAACGGCTTTAAAAGGGCTTCATTTATGAGACAAACACTACTCTATGCTCAATTGCTTTTTAAAAAAGTATACTTCAGTTTCTGATGGTAGCATAATATAAAATATATTAACCAACAGGGCAATAATTCTTAACAGTAAATAATAGTCTTAATTTCAGTGATTTCTATAGTATAACTTTTTAATACACTAGAATATTTCTTTGGCACTGTTTTTGATTGGACAATTATGCTAAGTGTACCTGTTAGTAACTAAGTTATTTGAAAGCTTTGTTTTGAAAAATTTCCATCATCTGAGGTCTTGGTTTTGATTTGTGAACTTAATCCTTTAGGCATTTTGTTGGACGGCAGTGACCCATGCCACATGCATCCCACCAGCTCTTCCTGGTGACTGGTAGCTGGGTGATGCCTGTATTGAGTCAGTGATCCATGCTGCAGAATGATGCTCCATGCAGAGAATGACTCAAGAACAGAGACAGTTGGACCCCTTGCTGCTGGTGATGTTAGCATTAGCCTGTAAGCCCTTGAAGTGGGCAGACTTTCTGCAGGATGATTCTAGTCTTCCACCCTGCAGAGCCATCCAGAACATTTCTAAAAATAGCCAGATGTGGAGGCACACAGTTGCAATCCCAGCACTCAAGAGTCAGATGCAGGAGACTTGAGGGCACCCTGGGCTACATAAGGAGTTCAAGGTCAGCCTGAACTACATAGCAAGAGCCTGTCTCAAAAACACTTGAAAAAAATGCTATTAAATTTTTAAAAATCACCTTTTCTGTTTATAGCAACCAGAGTAAAGAACTGTTATGGCTAAGGTCTATGAACTTACAAGGAATATTGTCCTTGCTTAGTGAATAGCCTTTAGCTTATAATATAGCTTTAGGATTTATTTGCTTCACAATTTGGAATTTAGCAGTCAGTGCTATATCATTTTAGCTTTCTCCAAGGTCAGGTCAATAGCAAATATAAGGTTTATGATTTTCATACATATATATTTCAGAAATTAAGCTTGAGAACATCATACTATATTTCTGTTTGTTGCTTTCACTGCTGTCTTCTTTCTTGGAAGTTGGGGATACCCAAACAAGTATTGCTGGGTTAAGTCAGACAAAACTCTTCGAGAAAGAATATTTTAAAATAACCTGCAGATTGTGTTGTTGGTATATATATATATATATATATATCTTTAAAAAGAGATTATCCATAGTTTAAAATAATTTTGTTCCTACAGTGTTTATCCTATGTTATAGCCTCTAACTCTCACAGAATATCTTAAAAATAGAACAAAAAGGAAATAAACTGTATAATACATTTAGCATTTTATTAACAATGGACCATAACATTTGTTTGTAGTGGTAGGATAGTCTTAAATAAAACAAATTACACAAATAAAACATCCCCCCCAAAAAGAAGCATTCTAAGGGGATTTACTTTATCACATAAAGCACAAGTCTATGAAATTATTCTACCACTGTTGAAATTATAACTTTGCTACCCCATACTTCCAGAAAATGTGAAATTATTCTAGAAATTTGTTCCCTATGCTGACTTTGCCTCTGGTTACATATATTTTGTATGTTTTAAGGTCACCAAAAAACCTGTGAGCTCATCCTGCATAAATTTTAAAATATAAGTTTTTATTATTAATGTAAGTTTTTGCCTGGTGTACATTAACCATTGCTAGCTTTTTTAAGACTGTAAAAAGATACTTGGGAATAGATAGGATATTAAGATTTGCCATTTCAACTTGGGTTTTCACCTTATTTTGATAACAAGCATTACTTCTCATTCATTCATGTATTCAACAAATATTTAATTGGTGGCATCTGTGTGACACTATCAATAAAACACAGATTCTTACTCTTGTAAAAAATTCATTCTAATCAAGAGAGACAAAAATAAATCAAAAGCATATGGATAAGTAAATAATAAATTTGCTAGATGAAAAAATCCATCAGGAGGAGGACTGGGCATGTACTGGGGGAGTGAGAAGATGTACTTTTATCTTGGAATTCACATCTGTGACAAGATGAGACTTTAGGAGCTCTTTGGGGTGCATGGTTAGGTATGGTTAGTGTCAGGATAAGACTAATTGAAGCCAGTTAGTGCAAAAGCAATGAGTCTTAGACATGTTTGGAGACTAATAAGGAGCCTAGTGTGACAAGATCTAGAGAAGGAGGAGAAGAGATAAGGATCGAATCACACAGGGCTGGCTAATGATTGAAGCTGAGGCGTTACATGATCTGCTTTACTGTACTGACTTATGTTTTTAAAGTAGATTTTTACCGCAGTGTGAGAACATATCTGGGGAGGGGGGAGCACTGTAGAAACGGGGAGACCAGTGATGCAGCTATTGTAATAGGTCAGGCTGGAGAAAACTGCTGATGGAATGGATGGTGGCTGTAGAGACAAGAAATAATCAGACTGTGAGCATATTTAATGAGTGCTAACAGGTTTTTCTGAAGAATTGTGAGTGAGATGCAAGAGAGATGTCAGCCTCAAGGATTCTGGCAGGAAGAACTGAAGCAATACATGTTGAAGACCTATTGGAGGACAACAGATATAAATTTGTTACATTAATAGCTGCCTAATGTGCCATAGTATGGATACATCACCGTTTATCCATTTCCCTACCGAGGGAAAGTGATTTTCATTTTCTCTAATACTATAAAGAAATGCTTTAAGAAAACTTTGTGAGTAAAAATAAATCTGCAATCTTTAAAAGTAATTGAAATATTATCTTGTTGTTATTCACTTCCTGAGGTCTATTTAATGTGATTTAAATCCATGCCATCATTTAGTTTTCCTTTTCTTCCTGGGGTAGGGGAGATCTTTACAAAAGATTTTCTTTATAGATGTAAATTTATTTCAAAACTTCTCTGCAGTTTCTCAAAATAGCCTTTTCACTAAAATGGCATGTTTGTTCTGGCATATTTTGATTTTCTCTAGTGAGATTCTTGGTGTGGCATGTTCTGAACTTCATCAACAGTGAAATATAGTCAACTTATATATACTAAATTGCTTTCAGATGCTAATTTACCAGTTTATTTTAAAAAGTCATAATGAAAGTTTGTGTATGTATGTACATGTCCAATAATTCTTCTGCTGTTGGAAGAGTAATTTTCTAAGGAATAAAAATTTATGAAGAATTATATAAGAAAAACAACTATCAGAGTATTAGAAGTTGTTCCCAACTGGATGCTATGGGCCACCAGCCAAGTAACATCATGTTAAAACAGGGGCTAGGTTGCTTCTGTTCTTTTCAAGTAAAGGTTACATTTGTAATCATTGTTCCATAGTATTTTTTATAAACTGAAGTCATTAAATTGTTTGTGAACAAAACTAAAAGACCTTTTATACAAAAAATAAATGGTTTGTTTTCAAAATACAAAGTTTATTTTTGAAGTAAAGGTTTATGTTCCATGAATTCTCTGAGCTGCAGAATGCTTTTAGCTTTGGGAAATTCTTGTTAGGGCCCCAAAGTAGCAGCTATAAGCATTGAAGTACCCTCCTGGGTGTGACATTCCCAGCTTGATGACTTGATGGCTTAATTTACTTATATGGTGCTCTTCAAAGTGATTTTGTAGCATTGGGTAGGAAACTGAAACCAGAGTTACTGAACCACAAATAAGTGAAATTTACACTTATGAGCACTGAAGATTGCTATAATCATTTTCAGGGTGAAAGAAATTTAACCACTGACATCAAATCAAAACTTGAAATGTAGAAGTTTTACTCTGGTTTTGCAAAAGCCAACAAATAAAATGAGTTTAGTTCATAGGAATAACTACTAGCAAACGGTTTAATTAAGGTCATGTTGAGTGCTGACAATTCAAATAATTTGCTTAATTTGAAAGCTTGCTAGAATAATATGACTATTGCTTTCTGTTCTTAAAAGACAATTACTGATTTCTGCATCCAAACAGTATCTGCCCAGTGATCTCCAGTGACATTCATTGAAAATCACACTGGATAATTCAGGATGACACTGAAAGGAAGAACTACAAAAAAGCTTTAAAGGAAAACACAGATGAAAGTAATTGCTGTTAATTATGGAGCAAAATTAAGACTATAGCCCATTCAGTCTATTGCCTTTGTTATTACCTAGTTTGTTATTTGAGGTAGTGATTACTTCAAAAATATGTTGCTTTTATTAATTACTAGAGCCTGCCACACTCAGCAAGCATAAGCCCCAGCTCTTTCCCTATCTACCACTTGGGTGCTCTACTACACACTGGGGCAAAGAGGAAAGTGCTGCTGCCTCTTGCCCTCATTTTGCTCACAAATTTATGGTAACAAACATGGTACTAACTCAGCCTCCAAATTGTGGGCAATGCCTGATAACCAATTAATGAAAAGATCCACCGTGCAATAAAAATCCGTGGACCACCCAGACTGGAAGTTGGAAGAGAGGATTTTCTATATATCATAGGTTATTTTACTGCATTGCATGGAGTTCTGGAGAACTGGAAGTTATTCTCAAGAAACTGAAGGAAATTTGATGAAAAATTCCTGTGAAGGGGTGACTCACAGTCAATATTAGGATCTCACCAGTTCTAGATAACACTTAGAAGGAAAGTTGCTCATTAAGCAATTAGGAACTAGGAGCAATTATATGATGACAGATATTATACATATGAAAAGTCTTTATGTGGAAAAGAAAAAAAATTGGAGGGTCTTACTTAAATTATTTTTGTATTAAAAAAAGGAATTCAGAGGCGTAAATGTTAGAGATTTGGAAATGAACAATAATGTGAACATTTACCAGTGTGAAAAAGATATAGATGTTTCAGTGACAAAATGAAAAAAGAAATGATGAATGTTAGAATTTAGGAAGTGATGAACTAAAAACAATCTAAAGAAAGCAGAAGAAAGGATTAAAGAAAATTACTGAGCTATTAAGTATTATGGTTTGTATTTAGATGACCCCCCAATCCCTCAAGCAGATAGTTTTGGGCTTTTCAGAGCTGGCTGGATCTAGGGTGTGTGATACTGGGATTAAGGGTATGTGGTGCTGGCTAGTCCATTAATTGATTAGCATCGCTGTGTGTGTGAATAGTAGGAAGGCCCACCTGGGTGTGGGAGCAACCCAGATGGAATGTAAAGGGAAGTTTTGCTGCTACTTTCTGCCTTCTCTACCATGAACTGTTTCTCCTGTTCTATGCCCTTGTGTCATGCCACCCTTCCTTGGAGCCAGTCAATACAAGGTGACCTACAATGGTTACTAAGATGTCACTTGCTATCTTCAATAGAATTGTCTATATCATCAGTCATAGTAAAATTGAACATAGCAGTACTGAGCAATATCAATAAAAACAAAACATTGGGGACATTATAGGACTTCAAAAGCAGGTAATAGTCAAACCAGAATGGGTATCCTAGTGAATCTTATCATCTTCAGAGTATTTGCCTATATTCTCAGACTTGATACTATCAAACATAACAGATTCGGATAAAATCAGTCAAGACAAGACAGAGATCTAACAAACTAGATTCAAATAAGATCAGTCATATTAATACAGTGTAAGTAATAAAGAGCTTCAAATTAAGTTAATAGGAAATTAAGGACAGTTATCAGTATATTCTACTATTTTTGGAATAGCTGTCTGTGCCCTCAAGTCTAGTACAAGTAGACAGACTGGAACAGAATATAACCAAACTAAACAGAGCAATGAGAATAATGTGGATTTTAAATCCTAATACACTATTAACAATGTCCTCTGCCTTCCTTTTTTAGACAATTCCTCCCCTTTCACTTTCACAGGGTGCGTTATACATGTTGGATCCCACTAACTCCTTTAGTTTTTATATTAGGGAGGCAACCCACTATTTACCTAAGTGGTTCTGAACCTTTTTACCCCTGAGCTTGATCTTAAGTTGTATTCCTTTACCTATAAAAGCCTCAAGGGTTTCTTTCCTTATAGCTGAGTAGTTCTCCACTGCACAAAAGTATCTTGACTTTCCAACCTATCTGTAGCTGCTGGACGAGCTGCCCCTATTTCTCTCTGGTTCCCTGTCACATAGAGCATTATTTTCTCATCTTTGACTTTCATTCCATAAACCTTCTTTCAGGTTGACTACGTTTCCTATACAGAGCATCTCAATGGACCCTACCTCCTGATCTACTCTGCCTGTGTTTCTTTTTGAGGTTAAAAGTAGTGAGCTAATTAATCTGGCAGAGAGAATTTCAGGATAGTCCAACATTCAGGTTGTATATAGACACTGATTGCTGCTTTTAGCTAGAATGATAGTAAGAGCCACAGGTAAAAAGGAGAGCAGTAAACCTAGAAAAACTTAACATTTGGCTCAGAATGAGTCATGTATATAAACTTGGAGTTGAAGGATGAGGCTGTTAAAAGAGATTAGCAAGATTAAAAACAAAACAAATTTTAAAATGCCAGAAACTCTGTATATATGGGAACAAGAAATAATAGCCTTGAGTATATATCATGAATCACCAAAACCTCACCCATGGCAAGCTCAAGGATAAAAAAGCATTAATCCTATGTTTGAAAACAGTTTCTGAGAGCCTTACTTGAGAAGGTCCTCCTACAACAATGGCTCCCTGAGCTTCTTTTCATGCTCAGACAGTATCAGTATCATTGCTCTCAAAGGATATTGCAGCATGGTTCAATAGACCCTGTCTACTGTTTCTGAGGAAACTGATCCCAATGTCATTCCCATGATGCTGGTTTACTGGCACATAGAATGCAAAATTTGTAGGGTGAGGGAAGCTTTCACCCAAATTTCAAAGAAAAATCTGGAAGGTCAAGCAAGAAGCCCTCGTGATGGCAATGCAAGAGGCTAAAAGAGCGAATGAAGGAAAAGGTGAGGATCTCAGGAGAGAAGACTTAACAGGCTACTGGGTGAGAACACAGGGGTGGGCCCACCTAAGCCAACCCTTCTTGAACTTACATTTATCACCATGTGCCCCTAGATGTCTCATCTAACACTATTTTATGACTTAATGATTTCCCTGCTGTGTATTTGGCTTGCTTTAGTTTAAGTTCTTTTTATTCTCTTATTTTTCTTTTTTGAAAGAATATTTTCTCCTTTACCATTGTATGTTGGAAGTAATTAACTTTATTTTTTACTTTTACCGGGACTCCCAACTTCACATCTAAGGTTTTGCCTTGGCTCTCAGAGGAGACTTTGGATTTGTACTTTTCAGAAACACTGAAATTCTTAAATTTGGGAGTTTTTATGGGGTGATAAAATGCATTCTGCATAAGATGTACGTGAGCCTTTTGTGGACCAGGGGTGAGATGTTGTAGTGTAGATCTAAACTCTTTCCCAAAATTCTCAGGCATTTGGAGGGTGACTGGATCATAAAGAAGCCCTATTCATGAGTGGATTAATTCATTGTTGAGTTCAGTAGCTGAATGCACTCTTGTGAAAGGTGGAGCCTCATGTCAGGTAAGTCACTGGATGTGTAACCTGCCACCATGACCCGAGGACCTTTTCTCTGCCATGTCCTTGCTGTGCTATTTCTTTCTTGAAGCCAGATGACTGTAGACTGAACCTATAAATCGTGAGCCAAATAAATTTCTAAATTACAAATGTTGGTTATTTAGTCCTAATAACAGGACAGTGGCTACAATAGGCAGTGAATCTAGCTTAATATTCTGTCTGCTGTTGCCATCTTAAAATTCCAAATAAGTTTTGTAAACAGTAACTTGAACATTTTCATTTTGTATTTGGCCTGGAAAATCATGGATGCGGCCTGACCTACACGAATGTAACACTACCGTGTGTGCCTGTTGTAGTTAGGGGTTGTGAGGAGGACAGGTAAAATCAGGACATGGAATAATATTATGATGGTCATCCAGAGTTAACACAAGAAAGTGCAGGAAATCTATCCACAACACCAGATATATAGAATATTCAACCAAGGGCCTGAATCCCACAGCAATGTCCTACATGAGTCCAGATGAAGACCCAGAGCTCATGACAATGCCTCCCACAAGTTCAACTGGAGGCCTAGAGCCTACAAGAAGCACTCACGCCAGTCTCTTTTACAGATCTGTGCTGGGAAGGTCCAAAGGTCAGCAGTGCAAGCTAGAAAGTCTATGCCAGCAGAGTGAAGGAGCTGTGGTTATAGGTTGAGGATTCTACCCTGGAGTCAAGAAGTGACAGTCAAACCAAAGAACAGGGCTGTCCTGAAAAGTACCACAGCCATCCTCAGTGACATGGAGGCCCTGAGCTCCTCCAATGGTAAGCACAGTAGAGTACATGCCAGGAAGCCAGCATGACGAGTTCATCTTGGAGATTAAGTGGCACACTTCTTCCCCTCCAGAGCCAGGAAGCAATGCTCGATGTGAGGATCAGAGCTTCTTCAGGAGAACCAATGACTCAAACAGCAACACATAGGAGAATCCACAACTCTTCAATGCCTACAATGCCTCAGTGCCTTCCTTTTCCTTCTCCATGTCTCTTTTTATGCTGGGAACTTTCCTCAGGTGAAACATCTACACTCAGAACCATGGTGATTTAATTCCCCTGGCATTAAGTTGACCACTAGTTTTAATCTATAACAGTGCCTAACACAAAATATCTGACCAAGACAGCTTTAGCAGTCCTCTCCACTAGACTAAATGTCAGACAACTGTCTTCTTTCTGGTTTTAGGTCTCTTAGAAAAATTCTCACTTCAAAATTTTCGTGACAATTGAGATGTAAATATTTTTTAAAAAACCTTCTTCCAGTTTTCTAACTCAAGAAAATTTTCTTGGAGGATTTGGGAAACCATCATTTAAAATGTAGATGTTAAGAAATATGGAGCCTTCTGTTTTCTGTAGGAGGGAAGATTTTGGTAGGGGTGGGAAGAGTGCAAAGGTAGTGGGGAGGATTATTGCTCCAAATTGTAAACCTACATTATGTTGTGAAGATAGAAAAAAGGTTACATTTCTTCTAGATGAACTGAAAAAGGAACCAGGTGGCTACAGCTTCTCTATTGCAGTTCTTAAAACTTCTCTCATATTTTTCTGGGCTTTCTCTTCCTTATTGCAGCAAGAGTTTTGGAATAAGAACAATTTCTTTTTGGTTATCTTATTACTTGTGCATTTTTCTTTAACAGGTTCTATACATTACCACTAAGGTATTTCTTTTGCTGACCAGAATATTTTCATAAGCTAGGGCAAAAAATAATAGGAGAAATATAAATAATATTTATGCATGTATGAAAGTACAAATAATTTCTGTAATTGTTTCTTCTGATTCTTTAAATGCCTTTATGCTTCCCAAAAACAGTATGATGACAAAAACTTGGAAATTAACATTGATTCAGTGCTATTGTCTAGTCCACTGGTCTTGTTTTCACTGATTCCACCACTGTTTCTTTTTTCTATCACAAAATTCATTCCAGATCACAGCTGCATCTTATTGTCAACTCTACTTAGTCCTCTTTAAAGTGAAATTAAATGTGGGGTTTTTAAAAGTGGAGTTTTCTTTCTTTGCATTTCAGGACCTTGATACTGTGGAAGAGTAATAACCAGTTGTTCTGAGAATATTGTTCATTTTGGGTTTGAGAATATTGTTCATTTTCCTTATCATGAAAGTCACACTACACATTTTGTAAAGTACCAAAGAAGAGAGTGCATTCTCCTAGTTCAGCATACTATAATGTTGACTTTTGTCATTCCTGATAATTAGATTGCTTAAGATTGAATTCATCATTTTTTAACTATAAAATTACTAATTTCCTTTTTCAAATAGTAGCTTTTGAAGAGATATTTGAAGTCTTTGGAAATGTCCTAGTTCTCATGACGTGTTTGCTCACTGATTTTAGCAAAACATTGGTAATCGTGGCTAAGTTTGAGACCAAACTAGTCTACAAAGTGAATTGCAGGCCAGCTCTAACTGTATAGTGAGACTCTTGTCTCAAAAAAATAAAAAAAGACCATTCTGGCATGCAATAAAAGAAATGCAATATAAAAGTATGGGGAAGTAATATATCTCATCAATTAATTATGCAAATATTCAAAAATTTAATACACTCACTGGACATGGTGGCTCACACTTCTAATCCCAGCACTCGGGAGGCTGAGGCATGAGGATCATTGAGAGTTTGAGACCAGTCTGGCCTACAAAATGATTTCTCAGCCAGCCTGAACTGCAGAGTGAGATCTTGTCTCCAAAGGAAAAAAAATTAATAAACTCTGCTGGTTAGTCTGTGAGGAAACTTTAGAATTGCTAGCACTAAGGCAAAAACAGTGCAAGATCTAGGAGGGAATGGACAGTAGCTACCAAATTACATATGAATTCTTATTTTAATTAGTAACTGCACTTCTAAGAAATCATCCCAACTATACCAAGTTAAAAAAATAAAAAGCAAGCAAATGGTCACATATAACAGGCTGAATGAAGTGTGATGTGGGAATTAAATGGCATAGTATGATGTTCTATGAAGAGAGAGGTATTTTATAAAATGTGATAGAAAGTTGATGTTTAAATAAAAGAAAATTTATTACAGTAAAAGACACATTTCTATCAGTGCCCATCAAAAGACACATTTCCATTACCCACACTGCTTCCATTATTTTTCCATTTTCCAAATCAGGAAGTTCTCTACCCTAGTGTCTTATTTGGACTGTCGTGGCAGCCTCAATGTTCTAAATTAGTGCATGAAGTTTACCTGGCATGACCATTTGGCTTTGGGAACAGCCAGGAGTTTTTGGAGCCAGATCTGGGAAATAAGGTGAAAGAGGACACATTTTAATTTTTTCCGGACTACATTTCCTTTAGATAACACTTGGCTTTTGGAACTGCTTCTGAAAGTGGCAAAAACAGTCAGGAAATGGGAAGGGGAACTGCAGAAAGAGAGAAAGGAAAAATGGGGGGAGGCATTAGATAAGACCTTGGATAAGCAATTTGTGTAAACTGTTAGATGACCCCGGAAAAGACATTATTTTGATAATCATGTTTGCTGTCTGGACCCTTTTCCGTATTGTTAAATCCTCATACATCCGCCATCTGTTATCCTGACTGTATGCTTCTTTTGTTAGCACCTTACCAAGTGTCCTCCTTAGCGGCATGCTTTAGCCAAAAGTAAGCTCAAGCCTTCTCTATATTTCTCGTCTACTAGTAATTATTTTATTTTATTTTATTTTTTGGTGTGGACAGTTGAACTCAGGACCTTGTGATTGCCACTTGACATATTCTTTTACTAACCCATTCCAATCAGCCTCGTTAAACTGTCAGACAGCAAATTTTAAAACATTTAAACAATCACCATATCTTTTGAACATCTTTTGTATTCTTGGATGGAATGAATTCTAAGATAATTTTTTTTATTTTAAAGAGAGTCAAACTAAGCATAACAAAACAGAACAAAGCAGATCAGAAGAAAACAATGTAGGTAACACAGATTTCAAAGCAAGACAACAGTAGATCCATCACTGGCTATCATTTTGTCTCTTGTTTTCTTCTAAATGTTGTCCATATCTTCACACACAATGAATTCATACAC
The DNA here is from genome assembly GCA_004027455.1 of Hydrochoerus hydrochaeris. NCBI lineage: Eukaryota > Metazoa > Chordata > Mammalia > Rodentia > Hydrochaeridae > Hydrochoerus > Hydrochoerus hydrochaeris. Next base: position 795,550 of record PVLA01000023.1, on the reverse strand, counting down.
AACAAAATAGTATTAAACTGATCAGAACAGAATAATGAAGGCATTATAGGTCTTCAAAACCAGACGAGAGGGAAATCAACAATGGCTGTCATAGTATCTCTCATTCTCTTCAAAATAGCTGTCCATACCTTCATATCTGTTGAAATTAAACAATACAAAACAGACTAAAATCACTCTGAACAAAGAATAATACTATTGCTGGATTTCACAGCATGATGCTACAGAATCAGCATTGGATACCATAGTGTCTCTTTTTTCTTCAAAGTACCTGTTCATTTCATCAGGCATTATATAATCGATTCTTATAAACTGTTTAGGAGAAGTTCTATGCATGTATGAGTCTCTACATGTATACCTATCCTTTCTGTATTAAAGGGAAAAACAAAACAAAACAAATTCCTAGAAAAACACGAAATAAAAAAGACAAATAACAATGGCAAAGGGCCCAGAACACTGACAATATAGGCCTTCACAGCAAGGTGGGATGAGCATAACTAGGGTTGTTATTTTACATAATGATCTTCGAGAGTTCGTCAGATCACCGCACAATAATATGTACAATTGTTCCAATCCTATGAATGTTAACTTTTTGTTCCAAGAACTTATAGAATTTATAGCACAATCATCTTAGCTATCCTGTGTGTTTATATAATTTTAGATATTTTTTCTTTTCCCTTCCTTTTTCTTTTTCCTCATTTTCCCTGAGATATTATTTTTTCCTCTAAGGTAACTTGTAATAAAAAAGCAAAGTAGGTAGTTTAAGTTATGACAAAAACAAATTATATTGAGAGCAAAATTCATAAATATCAAAAGCGAAAGTAAAAGGAAAGAAGAAAATCAAAATACATATCCAGTGTGTTGAATGAGCTAATTGCTGAGATGAACTTTTCCAAGAAGTTTTAATAGCAAACATTTTGATTAACTTCTTATGGCATAGATCAAGGAAAAAAAAAAAAAGAACTGAGAAAACAAATCAAATAAAACACTATGCCCTAATAAATATTTTTAATGTTGAACCTGTTTTATGGGATAGATTTGAATTAGAGCTACCAGATGAACTTATAACATAGTTTATCTTTAAAAATCAAATCTATTTTACCTTTAAAAATTATTTTTCAACTTTTTCTAGTAAAAGGTCTAGAATCACTGTCCAGAGCAGCAACACTGAGCACCCCTGATATACTGAAGTCTCTGAATATCTCTTTCCACTAAAAATAAACTTATGCATACAAAATTGTAGATTCAAGTTTGAAGGCAATAAAAATAAATGTACAATATAAAATTAGACAGCATATCAGCACTCTCTCTGGTTCTCTCTCTCTGTCTCTCCTTTTTGGCTATTATTGCCTGGAATGGTGGTGCATACACATAATTCTAGCACTCAGGAGATAGGCAGGAGGATCACATAGCCTGTGTTATATAGTGAGTTCAAGGCCAATGTGAACTACATAGTGAGACCGCAAAAAAATCAACAAAATTATTATTCTTTAAAGATCCATTTTTGCCCAGTTATGTGTAACAGCAAGCATATCCAATTTTTGTTTCATGGCAGCACAATGGAAAATTAAATGGAAACCATCCATAGCATAATCTTTCCTCTAACCATTTTTCCCTTCTGCCTTGCTCCAGAATACTTTGGTATATGCCATTTTTTTTTTTCAGTAAATGGAGCTGCTAATATGGAGGGAAATAATGACAGAGCAATTTTATCTCAAAGAAACAGTGCACTTGCTGATTACCAGTGTAAAGCTCAGAATTAGATAGGTAAAGCACACCCACACTCATACAAACGCAAAGAATACAATAAAAAATTCATGTAATATTATGAAGCTCTTAGTTTTAGAAGGTATTAAAATAGATAAGTGAACAGTACATATAAATTTGAATAAAATAGACTATTTCATAATCTCTAAGCAACAGAAGAAAATTACTGGTAAAATTTTAAAAAATCACAGAATTCACTGAACAATATAGTCAAAGGCTTATTCTAACATGACATGCATCTAAGTGGGGAATTTAAAAAGGGAGAAAGAGAAATATCTTAAAATTAATAGACAATTTCCATTTTTCTGAGTTGTCTAGAATACAAATAATAAAGAATTTATAGGAAAATTTTACAGTATGTCACCTTAGAGTATCAACAAATAATAATCCACAAACTCCTTTAAAAACACACTTCCTGCCACAGGGTGTCATAATCTGGAGACTACATAGCTACTTAGAGTCTAAAGTTTTGTTTTTATGTTCATAAATTCAACTCAATAATTTTCAGCAAATGTTCACATCCCTCCAATAAGTGTTTTTATAATTTTGTAATTAGAATTAATAAATCCCTAGATGGAGTTAATATGATTGGGAAAGAAAAGACAGGAGACTACTTTCAGTATTTTACAGGATCCACGTGATCCTTACTTCCAGAGTGACAGCACCAGGTACCCATCGATATTTGTCTCTGTCATTATGAAGATAGGATCAGTGAACTGATTGAGATATTATCACTGGACTGGATCAGAGGAGGTTCCTGAGGCTGAAACCAAGAACTTAATCCACTCTAAACATAGAAATGTTTGTGTTGTGGGAAAATTCCCAAACCAAACCAAACCAAACCAAACTGAAAAGAAGACTCTTTGCAACGGAGGAGATAAGAAGGCAACCTTTAATCTTCATGCTGGCAGACTGTTAAATCTTTACACCAGCAGGCTGTTGCAGATAATTCCTGAAAGGCAACAGCCTGAGATTACAGAGAACTTAGTTTACCTGGAATTTAGAAGTGGGAGGTACCAAGCAAGTGACAAATGTTACATAATTGGTTACAGACATTGAGCTATGTATTGACAGGCAGGCTAGACTTGTTGAAACAAAGGAATTGTTTATCATAATATAGAAACACTCCAGGAAGAAGGGGAGAGGCCCTTACAAAGTGAGCATAGTTAAGAGTATTAACATAACATAGAAACCTTCTGGGGAGGGAGTCCTTACAGAGAGAGCCAAGTCGAAGTTAAAGCTGACTAGCCCCAGGGTGCCTTAAAGTATAGACAATTACTCTGATTCAGTGCTCACCAGAGATATACAGCTGGGCTTTAGACACTGTAGACACTGTCAAGGTCAGTTGAATTCAGCACAAGCAGCAGAATAGAAACTTGGTCAGAGACCTCTAATTGATCATGAAATATCTATAACTCTGCTATTTTATAAATGTGTTCTTACGTTGTAATTGTGCGCCATCATTTGGAGGTTGACTTACTCTCATTGCAGAAAAAGAATGTCCAAGACATGTCAGTAAGAGGCATGGGAAAGATTTATTAAGGTAGAAATTTTAGTATATGCTTAAGAATGGAGTGTGGGTTTTCAGGAGAGAAAAAAAGCACACTACAGTTTGGAATTGGGGAAATTTAAGTATTTGGGAGGGTAGAAATCTGGAATTTATCCATCTGTGCTCTATGTCTTGGTTTGTTGGGTAGCAGAGGATGGTCCAAGCAGAGTAAGACAATGGTTTTTTCATAGGGAAAGTCTCATTTATAGATGTAACTGTGGTCTATTCAACAGGTAAAAGACCATTTATAAGTTAAAAAAGGGAATGATTGAAACCATTTTAGTTAAGAGTGAATTGTTTAGGGTTATTGAGTTTGGGGAGCAGAAAAGAAAAAATAAATTAACTGGGCTTTTGTCTTGAAGTTGCAGTATTCATTTTTAAAAATTATGATTTTCTTTGCCTCCCTTTCTTCTGTCCTACTTCACTAAGAAAATCAAGGCATAAAGAGTCACCATACTCAAGAGGATAATGTTTGTTAGGTAATAGTGACACAGGGGAATGAAACTCCCAACCTACTAGATGTCTGGTAAGAGTTCGTTTTCTCTAAGATCGAAGAATGAGTTTTAGGGGCAAGGGAGATTAAGAGCAGAATCTATTTATTGAAAGAAAGAAAGCTTCTGTCTGAGAGACAGAAAGTTTCCTGAGTAGGTTGCAAAAGACTTTTTTCTAGAAACTTCTATAGAGTAAAACCATGAGGTGAGTCAGGTCGAAGATAGGGAAAAATGGAAACTCACGAGACAGGCAGGCATGAGGTGGGATAGAACTATGGCCAACCAATAAGATATGAGTGTAATTGCTCAACTAAAACTGATTATATTGGATCAAATGCAGAAGTGGGTCTGCAGCAAGCAGGTATAATACAGAATAGGGTTTTTGATGGTAAGAGTTTGGGTTAATGGTTCCTTCTGTCTTCCTCAAGGTGATTGATATCTATTTAGACAATCCCTGATGTTTATACATAGGGTGTGGTTGCATTTGCTTTGCCTTTTGTCTTGAGATCTGGCCCACAGCAGAGGTTTTGTTATCTGTCTCCTCGAAGGTTGCAAAATACCTGATTATCTGCACTGGCTCCTTGAGGGCCTAGCCCATAATGGTGACTGCCTATAATATTTCTACTTAACTCAGCTGTCTGTAACAATAGAATTTGGACATGGATGGTGACAGAGATCATATGGAGGTGGCTTTAAGCAGCTTTTAGAATTAATCACCTGATTTTCTGTATTAACTTATGAGTCTATCCCAGGCCTAAATGACTTGCCTGATGAGCCAGCAGTTGGCATGCAGAATTCTCCATGTTAACACTCATGATAAAGGACTGTAGTGGCCTGCAACACTGTGATGTCTCTGAAGATAAGATAACATTGCAATGGAGGACACTCAGTCTCAGTTTTCTAGAGGAAATAACTGTCAGCTTTACAGATGAAACCATTCTCTCATTAAGCAAAGATTTTCTGCTTGAAACATCGATGTTCCATTTTCTCAAGGCCTTACTCCTGCACTTTTCTACCTCAGCTATTCCACAGACTTCTCTGCACGCCTGGCTGATATGGCATACCCAATAAATAATGGGCAATTCAAAAAAGTCTCTTTCTTAGCCACAAATGCTCTGACCTTCCTGGACCCTCATATACCATATTACTCTTGTCTGTTGTCTTCTGTCCTTCACTATACATGTATCCAGGGATTTGGAGACTGGTCTGCTCCAACATATGGCAAAATCAATGGATAAATGCACATTAATTAATTAGTGGTGGCACAGGGAACTGTTGCAATATCTGAGGAAGGTTGTGCATCATGCCACATTATGTGATGCTATGATGTCCAGGGGTGGACAGTGAGGCACTGTCCTGCCAGGTCATGCCACTCCTCTGCTGGAAGACGCAGCTCCTGGTAATTCTAAACCCAGTGTCAGCAGACAACTCAAGAAACAGTTCAAAATAAGAAAAGACAATTTATTGGAAGATGGGTAAAGAGGAAAAGGGATGATAGAAAGCTATTTTGGAAAAGTAGGGAAAATTTGAAAATGAACTTCTCATGGATCTCTTGTCTGCCTCTCCTTTTATTGAAATACTGGACTCTGGCTCCCTGGCTTGCCTTTCATCCTAATCTTGAATTTCTTCTGGCCATGTAACCTTTCCCTGTTTTGTTTTATTTATTTATTTATTTGTTTGTTTGTTTATTTATTTATCTATTGACAGACGTGGAGGCCTTATGTTCTTGTAGTTTAGACTGAAGGATTAAGTACAGGGGAAGTTCACTTTTCTTAGGTCAATCCTACTGTTATAAGCAACTGAGTTAGATAGAGGTATTAAAGGCAGTCAGACAAGGTTGGGCCTTCAAGGAGCCAGTACAGAAGATCAGAAACCTTTCAACCTTGAAGGAGACAGACACCTCTGTTGCAAGCCAGATCTCAAGACAAAACGCAAAACAAATGAAAGGACACGTTAAGTGTAAACATCAGGGATATTCTAAATAGGTGTGGATCACCTGGAGGAAGCCTGGAGTCACCATCTCGACCTGATATGGGAAGAGTCACTGCTCTTTAAGCATGCCCACTTGCTACATGACTTGCTTCCCTATTTGTCCCTGATTTAATCAATTCTACCTGAACAATTAATCATATTGGTTGACCATAGTTCTGTCCCACCTCATGCCTACCTTGAGAGTTTCCAATTTCTCCCCCGCTTTAGATCCCTCTCTCCTCATGGTTTTCCTTTATAAAAGTTTCTAGAAAAGACAGTCTTTGACAGCCCACTCAAAACCCCTTCTGTCTCTCTCAACTAGAAGCTTTCTTTCTCCTGATAAATATATTCTGCTCTTAACCTTTGTTGTTCCTACAATTTGTTCTTCAGTTTTAGAGAACACAAACTCGTACCGGACATCTAGTAGGTTGGAGTTTCATTCCCTTATAACATCTATCAACTTCCTGGTCCTTAGTTCTTCATCTTTTTCTTTCTAATTCCTCAGAGTATAGCTGCTTTTAGTCTTCTATTTGCTGGAGGTTGACTCTTGAGGTCAAAGTGGTCTTATACATCTCTAATAAGCCTCAGTGATGCTTTCATCCTATCTTTACCTTACCTACCTACCGTGCCTCATGTCCCTACACTAACAGCTTAATCTTGGGATTTATGTACAGTCTAAAACTGGTAGGTTTTAAACTTAGAAGCTAAAAGAATTAATACTGAATGTACAATCTTAGGCACTCTGTGAGAGAGCTGAAAACCCTGCTAGCAGAGTTGTTTCTTAAGTGCCTTGCAAATAAACCCACTTAGGTGAGTACCTAATCCATGTATAAATGAGGCTGCCTTGCTCTGGCATTTATACGACAGAATAAATTTCTTGAATCCTTATTTAGCTCTCCTTATGACACTGCATAAGACCATTTTTGATGTTTATTATGACAATTTGAATAGTCTATGAGGTAAATGTGATTAACTATGATGCCCATCTTTAATAACTCAGAAGATAAAAGATAGTGATGACGGTTAGAGCAATTGGAAAATATTAAAGGTATAAAAAGTAGCAGATCTAAAAATTTGTTAAACCCAGAGTTATTTCACCCATTACCATATGAAAACACTTAGCACAAATTAAGGCTGGGTAGTTGTTGCTTCTTCCTGTCAAGAGGTTTGTATAAATATCACACTGGGAGGAAGTCGTTAATTATTTCCCTTCATTTCATTTTATGATTATCTGTAAGAAGTCACTTTGGTGAAGCATTTTTCCTTTCCTTCATTATGCATACATAGATACACACACACAAATTATGCTCTAGTAATCACGATTTGTTTTTTGCATCTTATTACGACCTTCTCATAGTCTATATGCTTTGAAATATGAATGTATAAATATTTTTATGGTTCAGTGTGAAGTCATTAAGGTGTTAAAATATTTGAAAGTATAGTTCTCAGAAGGGCAGTTTGAAATTTATATGGCTTTAAATGTCACAATACAAAATAGAATGTCACTGAATATCATCAAAAGGCAACAAATAACATGGATTTAATCATCTTAGTGATACATATTGAGCTGTAGGTATTTATTTTATCTAAACAGGTAAAATTGACTCTCATGCAAACAAAACAATGAAATTCACTTGCTACTTCTTTATTATTTACCTTAAATTCTGGTCTTGTTAAATAGAAATTTACTGAGAGTATCAACTAAAGTTAAGATCATTGGGGCATTTTTGGTATATAATAAGACTCCAAAGATCAAAAGAGATGATGACTGGAAAAATATCTTTCCATATTAATATGTATATCAACAATTTCCCTTGATTATTTAGAAGGCTCCATTAATTGATTAGATTTAATTAATTATTTTTTCCATTAATTTTGCCTTTGGTATATTTTTGATGTTACCATTGAATTAAATTATTTATCATTAAAACAGATAAAATTAATTGCTGGCAAATTAGTAAAATATTTTAAATTAAACTTTTACACACTTGCCTTCTCATAAGTCTAAAATATTTGTATAAAACTCTGATTAAATTATGTATACTACAGTTTCCCTACCTTTCCCATTGGTCTGATGTACACCTATATCTATAAAAAGGACCATGGATATAGCTTAACATTCTTTGGGTTCAATCATTAGTACTGAAAAATAAGTAAATAAACAACTTTTGACTTCAGCAATATAGAACACTAAACTGATGTGCTATATCCATGAATAATCAGAAAAGTTACAACATATATAGCAAGACTCCAAGAAAAAAGAATGTATGTATGATTATTTACAAAGCTGAAAATGAAGAGAGATCTCAACGTTACAATGGGAAGCTCTTTCTTTCTTTCTTTTTTTTTTTTTTTTGTCTTTTTGAGACAGGGTCTTGCTATGCAGTTCAGGCTGGCCTTGAGTTCACTCCTCCTGCTTCATTCAGCCTCTGGAGTGCTGTGATTACAGGCATGAGCCACCACGCCCAGCTGGGAAGCTCTTTCTTATTATTACAGGCAATTGAGTTAGTTAGAAATATTATAGGAGTCAGATAAGGTTAGGTCCTCAAAGGACCCAGCACAGAACACCAGATATCTTGTGACCTTGGAGGAAACAGACACTCCCATTGTAGGACAGAACTCAAAACAAAAGGCAAAACAAATACAACCACACCCTAAGTATAAACACCAGGGGTTGATATTCTCAATAGGAATGGATTATTTTGACAAGCCAGCAACCACCATCCCTACAGGAAGAATCACTGCTCCATAAGAATGCATGCTTACTACGTGACTTGCTTCCCTATTTCTCCCTGATTTGGTCAATTTTACCTCAACAATTAATCTTATTGGTTGCCTATAGTTCAGTCGCACCTCATGCCCATTTTCCTTGTGAGTTCCAGTTTTCCCATTTTGGACCTGTCTTACCTCATGGTTTTAATCTTTAAAAATTCCTAGAAAAGACAGTCTGGCAACACACTCAGGATCCCTTCTGTCTCTCTTTCAGACAGAAGTTTTCTTTCTCTCTCTCTCTCAAAAAAATATTATATATATTCTACTCTTAACCTCTATTGTTCCTAAAATTCATTCCTTGATTTTAGAAAACACAAATTAATATTAGACATATAGTAGGCTGGAAGTTTCATTCCCCTATGTCATTATGACTGTAGATAACTAGATGCTGAATATAAGACCATGAATAAAGGTGAGTTATTTTTAATCAGAAGAAAACTACAATCCTCAAGTAAAATTAGATTCTTCAAGGTGAACAGAAAAGTCATCAGAAAACTAGGAATGTGAATGAAAAATTTCAATCTGGTAGATATCATCTAAAATCTTATTTAAGATTGTATTTAATTGTTACATGCTGAATGTTTCTCCCCAAGATCAATAACACAACATTTGCTATTTATTCAGCAGTGTACTGAGTTCCTAGGTTACAAAGCCAAGTATATTAATAACTTAAAATTTAGAAAAAAAGAAATGAAACTATTCAAAATCAAAATTAATGAAAACATTTCAGGAGTCTATCAGAAAGCTCTTAAAACCAATATTTGGGGTTAAGGAAAATTATTTTCTATGAGATCTGTATGCAAAAGTAAGTGTCTTTCTATATGTTACTAGCAATGAGCAATTAGAAATTGAAAATTAAGCGTACATATTATTTAAAATAGTATGAAAGGTATGTTCACATATTGTTATGTCTCCTACCTAGATATTCCCCCAAAACTCATTCAGTCATGGGTGGGTTTCTTCAAAAGTGCTGGTTCTAGGGTGTATGAATGTGGATTATGCATGTTATACTAGAATTAAAGGAGTGTGGTACTGGATTAGTTCCTTAATAGGTTTATCGTAGTTCTGTGTATGGATGGGAAGCCCCACCCTGAATGTGAGTAGCACCTCCAGAAGGCTTTTAGGCTGAATGAGATAACAGAGAAAGGAGGACTTGCTTTGCTTGCTGCTTCATACACAAATAGTCAACTGATTTCAGGTAAAAAAGATATTCAACAGTGGAAAAAAAAAAAGTCTTTTCAACAAATGTGATGAAATAATTGTATATCCACATGCAAAGAATAATAATAAAAAATTAAAAGACAAACCTTAAGCGCCTGACCTAATAAAAATATCAACTCAGAAGGAATCACAGAATTAAGGAAATCTTAAAATAAAAGACTTCTAAAAAAGTCGTAAAGGATCATTTTTTTTTTCCTTGAAATACAGTATCACTTTGTGGTACAGGTTGGTTTTGAACACATTGTATAGTCCCAGCGATCTTCCTACTTCAGCCTCTTGATCGTTGGAATTTCAAGAGTGCACTGCTATAGTTAGCATAAAAGGACATCTTTTTAACATTCATTGAGTTAGCTAAATACTTCTTGTATGCAACTTCAAAAACATAAACTGTAACAGAAAAATATAAAGAATTGTGCTTTATCAAAATTTTAAGCTAGTACTCTTTAAAAGTTGCTAAAAATGGAGAAATAAACATGAAGTGAGAAAAAATATTTGTAATGTTTGTATATAGCAAAGAATGTGTCACAAGAAAGTATAAAGAACTCTATGCAAACAAACCTCAGCGAAAAATATTCAGATGGAAATTAAACAGGAAGATTTGCTCAGTATCATCAATCATTGGGGAAATTCACATTTATACTTCTTTGAGATATCAGCTTTGGGTACATCTTATATAAGTGATAAATTAAAGACAAAACAAAAAAACAAAAATTCAGAAAGCAAACAAAACAAAAATCTGACCACAGAAGTGCCCCTGGCTATCCATACGTGTGGGCTCTCATCTGCCGGTTCAGCCAAACACAGATAGAAAATATTTAAAAAATTTGTATCTGTGCAAGATATACAGGCTAATTTCTGTTACTATTTTCATTATTCTCTACACAATACAGTGTAGTAGCCATTGACATTGCATTATATATTGTAAATAACTTAGAAATTATTTAAAATATATATAAAAAGATGTGTATAGGTTACATATTGATAAATACTGTATCATTTTATGTAAGAGATCTAGCATCTGTAGACTTTGGTGCTTTTAGCAGTATTGAAAGCAGTCCTTTATGAACACTGAGTATTAGGATGGAAAGAAAGGAAGCGAGGGTATGAGCTCAGCAAGATAGGTTTATTTCAGGGCAAACCTGAGTGAGACCGCTATGGCTCTAGCGACCAGATCTGCTAACTCTCAGACAGGCTATGAGCGTTTCATAGGGTCATGAGCATAAAAAAGGGGGGTCTTGGAAGGTAAAAATCACAGGGATTTCGAGAAGGGAGAGAGTAGTACAAAAGAACTGTGGATATCTGCCCTGGTCAGTGCTTGAGGATGTACAAGGAGTTGTGTGTTATTTGTCAAGAGCAGTGCTGAACAATGGTTGGGATTACATGCTGTAACTGTGCTTACTGGGCCTTATTGACTCAATACCATACATCTGTAGCAGGTGCAAAATCATAGCAGGGGGAAGGGATTTAGAGTGGTCTCTGCTTAGACTAGGACGGCAGTGGTTTGATTTCTTCACTGAGGGGTAACTTACTGTCATGTGTGGGAGACAGGAAATACCACTTATTTTCAGAGGAAATGTTATACTGGGCCTCTAGAAAGCACTGTGTCTCTATCTTGTAGAATTAAATGTAGAATTAATAACCTGTGAAGTACATTTAGTATTTTAGTATATGAAAACATGAGCTCTGTATGGAAATTGTGGAATCTGAGAAGCATTATTCATATTATGTGATATAAAATTAATGTAATTTTTAAGAAGTTTAAGATCAAGTAATTATAAAGTCAAAACTCAACACATAAAATATGTATAATTAAAAATAAGAATACAAACCAAAATGGACTTAGCCAAAGAATAATTTGATATTCTATCCTGACAAAACAAGAGATTCTAGCACTAACCAAAATATTAGAAATTCACAAAAAATTTAAAAAAAAATTAAAACATGGAAATAGTTATATTTATTCAAATAATATGGGAAAAATTAATGAAAGGGAACAGATATGTTAAGAAATAATGGCCATCATGAATTTGATACAAAGAAATGAGAGATATACCACATTCAATGTTTATCGATTTCCCAATATTTAAGAAAAAAAAAATTATGTTTACATATTATAGTGAAATGTAAAACATCAAAGATAAGAAAGTGCTAAAATTTTCTTAAAATAAAAGCAGAATACAATAAATTAAACAGAAAATGAAATAATGTCGATTGCTTAATGAAAGTCCTAGTCATAGAAGGAAATATCATTAGAGTTTCAAAGTTTCAAATCCTATCCTAACATTTTCTACTTAGTTTTCTGTCTTTCAGATGAAAGGTTGAATAACAGCATTTTAGACATATTGAAAATGTAGGACAAGTAGAAGAAAAGGAAGCAAGAAAAAAATCCAGTAAGAAATCTCGCAGCAATTCTTCACCCTCTTCTCAAATCCATATATAGAAATGAAGTTTCGTATGTTACTGATAAGTCTGGAAAACAGAAAGTTGAACATGTGCTAGGGGATATTTAATATTTTGGGAAGTGTTACAGATACTTAAAATGTATAGAGGAAAAGTAAATGCAAGTCTGATTTGTTAGGTGAAATAGATAACTATAGATGAAATGAATACATTTCAGCCAGAAATCCATATATCTGAAGGCAAGAAAGAAGAAAAAAAGAGAAGTAAATGGGAATTAATAGACTACAAAACCCAAACTTAAAAGGCAGCTAATTGCAACAAAACAAATACCATATGCAATTAAATGGATTAAACACAATGTAGATACCCTTAGACTGAATAATCGCACAAGATTTTATACTTCATAGTTTAAACAGACTGTAAGTAAAAATGATTTTAAAGTTTAAATATAAAGGGTTAAAACAAAGGGCAGAACGAAGAAAGCCTATATAAAATTTGATCTTACAACAGTACAATTTAAAGTGAGAAAACATCGTGTTACCTATAATCTCTTATAATTAAAATGATGAAGTTAATATACATCTAACAGGCTTCCTTCAAAACATGAGAAACAATAACTGCCAAATTTGCAAAAGAATAAGATGAGGTAATATTTGCATTAGAGTTTTCAATCATTGTCAGGAAAAGAATAGACCAAGCAAAGAAAAGGAAAGATATTATGTGCATATGTGTGAGTCTATGTAAAATAGGATTCTGCCAATGTATATAAATGATAAGGTAGGTAGGCAAGTGCGTAGATACTGCATGAGGTTCAAGGTAAGCACCATATTTTTATAGGTAACATTCATAGTTTAGCAATCCACGTAAGAAAATTTCAGAAGTAGATATGGGTAGAACACAAATGACAGGTGAGTTATTTTTCCTTACAATGTGTGGAAATAGAGGGTATTCTAAAAGTTGTAGTACCTCACAATTTTAACACCCAAATTTCAGGCCAAATATTGGAATGAACAATAAGGCACAGATGTATATTTTTTAGTCAAAATATTCTGATACCCATTTCTACAGAATAGGATAACATGACAGTATTATTCTTTTATGCAAGAACAGATGCCCTGCGTTTTAAGTCATGCCAACACAAATTCTTGCTTCATGTACTTATAAATGATGTAAATAAACACAATATCACAAGACATATTCTACAACAATTTCACTATTTTGTTTTATTTTTAGTGATAAAAATTTTTCCAATGTCATATCTACAAATGTTATGACACCATCAGCCACATTGCTTGAGAAAGTCATACAATTCAGGATGAGTCCACACAGAATACATGGAGATTACTATTTTATGTGTATGCCAACAAAAGAGAGATGCACAAAGAGAAGGAATAGGAGTAGAGTAAGGTTGAATGTGAGTTTAGTCACTGACATAGCAAAATAAATTAGTTGTTTGTATACTAAGTGATAAGCTTTGCTGCTCAAACAAAAGTCATAGGAGATAGAATTCAGAAGATTGTTACTATCAGCTGAAATATGTTCTGTAGTTGCACTGAATTCATATAAGTTCTAATAATACTCAGTTTTCTGCTCACAAAGCTTCCATCAGAATCAACTTTTTATAAGAGAAGAATAGGTAATCTATAAGCATGATAGCATATTATTTGGTAATCAAGTATTAGAAATTTTTTTGTGACTGTATTTGTCAGTTTGGACAGGATTGGTGGCCTTATACTATATTTTGGGAGTAGAGCTGTTTCTACTCAGAGCAAAGCTACTTAGCTAGAACTTCAAGGCATTCTTTCTAAGACAAATGCCAGTAAACGGTGAGAGGTACTATGAACAATGAAAGATATTTAAAATTATGCTAATGAGTTTAATTCTGCCATTATCCAATGTGTATATACATAGAATGTGTTTGTTATTAATTTTAAAGAAGGACAATTTATTTTGAAATTTATTTACTTCATATTATTAGTATAAAACACAATACCCCTTTCCTAGTCTGGCTTTCTAAAAAGGACATCACCCTTTATCCAAGTTGATATTCTTGGCCTCTTTACTGGTTGGTATAATGAAATACTACTTTATGAATTCTGTTAGTGGTGGAGTAATTTTATCATTTAATAATCTGAAGAGGATTGTTGAACTTTAGGTCTGGTGGCTTGCTCAGAAATACAAATTCTGACTGTGTTAAAAATTATCCTGTTCATCATTTCCTTTTCTTTCTCACTGTAGCCACAAATGCAGCTTGGTCTATATTTAGAAAGGAGAGTGAATGGGTTCCCCAATTCATTCTAGGATTTGCTAACCATATGTGACTAGATTGCTTTTTAAATTAACTCTAATTACAACATCACTGTCTTTATTTTAGTGTTGGAAGAAATAACTTCATATCCTCTAGCCTTTGTTTCCATGCTTTAGCAAATGTGGGTCTTAGTTTTTTTTTGTTTGTTTGTTTTGTTTTGTTTTGGTTTTTTTGGTACCAGTGACCAAACTGACAACCTCGCACTTGCCAGGCAGGCACCTACGCGCTGAGCTAAATCCCTAGCCCCCTGAGTCTTAGTTCTTAAACGCATATCCAGAGTCAGTTTTGATAATTCTTTTGAAGTTGTTTCCTGTTTATTCTTCTTGAGTTACCCTTTGTAAAACTTTAGCTCAAGTGTTGCCTCCTCTGTGATTTCTCCCTTACTGAACATAGACTGACTCAATGGATTGCTTTCCCTCTTATGCTATAACTGTACTTTATACATATTTCTCTTTCTCTATAAATGTATTATGTTATTCTTAATGTTTTTTGTTTCTGAATTTCACTGTGAGCAACTCAAGAGTTGCCAGTATATCTTACATCCACATTCCTCTCTTGGAGTCCTTAAGGCTTAGAATAGGATAGACTATCCACTGAAACACATTTTTTATTGAATAAAGCATATAAAATATAAAATAATTCTTTTCCATATATATATAATTATGAGTGGAACGTCTTTCATCAATCGTAATTTCTTTTTCTTTTTTCTTTTCTTTTTTTCCTTTTTTTTTGTTTGAGACAAAGTTTCACTATATAGCTCAGCCTGGCCTTGAACTCACTTTGTAGCCCAGGCTGGCCTCAAACTTGCAGCGACCCCTCTGATTCAGTCTCCTGATGAGTACTGGGATTATAGGCATGCACTGCCATGCAGGGCAATTTTTTAAAATTTTTTTTTATTTTAAAGATAGTAGAAATACAACAAAACAAGACAGAACAAAGCCAATTGAGACAGTGCAGTAAATTTGGTACAGAACTTCACAGCAGGTTACCGGGATAACAGTAATAGACACCATAGTATATCTCATTATCTTCACAATAGTTTTGTAGTCAATTAGGTAGAGCAAAATCAAACCAAAGACAGAACATTATAAAATCAATTGAAAGAGAATATTGAATAGAGTAAAGCAATTAATCATAATGGAACAAAACTGAAAACAACACTTGCTTTCAAAGAGAAAATAGAGGAGACCCCCCCCCCATTTGCTATGTTGCATGTAGTCATCCTGCCAAGAGATGCCCAGACCTCTGTCTCCAGTTGCTGATGGGGGAAGAGGGAGAGTTTGGGATGCTTGATTTTAAGCCCACATACCTGTAAGTTCACATGAGCCACTTACTGGGTCTCCTCCTGGCTCACGCTGGAGGAAGGGGCTTACCAAGAGGGCGGTGGGCAAATTGCTTCTCTGTGCAGCCTCCTGGGTTCCACCATGGCCGTGGCCGGCTTTTTGTTTTTTTTGAGATAAGGTCTCACTGTGCAGGCCAGGCTGACTTTGAACTTACTATGTAGCATGAACTGGTCTTGAACTCATAGTGATTCTCCTGCCTCATCTTTCTGAGCGCTGGGCCCAACCATAATATCTTCATATTTCTCTATATATAGACAGTTGATACCCAAAACTTACTGATATAATCACTAAGTCTGGAAAGCATTTTTTTGATATTACAAATGGAGGGGGAATAATAATTTATTTCATCTCTATCTAGAAATCTCTTCAAAAATTAATGTTGCCATAAAGGGATATACAGCTAGGCATGGTAATTATATGCACATCATTTCTTCACCTGTTTTCCAGAGGAAATATATACAATTCAATTTATAATTTAGAAAAATTATTGTTTCTGTGATAACATATATTTTAAAATAATTTTATAAACATAATCAGATTAACAGAATCTATAATTTAGTTTACATTTTTAATTGTATAATTTAGATGAAAACTAAACCAACTGTATCAAATTGGCAAAGTCTAAAAATATTCTACCTAAAATGAAATATTCTACAGTGACTAGTTTGTCCCTGACAGGCAGACTTAAGGGTAATACTGAATTCACCATAAGAAGGCAGAAGGAAATTGAATACAAGGGCCTTGTCCTGAAAAACTAACAAAATCTAACAAGCTTGTAATTTTGAGTCATGGTTTTATTATGTTTCTAAAAAATAAATGTGACTGATTATCATTGCTTTTATGCATTTTTACTAGTACTGGGAGCAGAATAGGAGGTTGTAAAATAGATATTTAAACTTTTCGTTCAGCCATAAGTCAGGCACCACTAATTTAAATACACTTTCCTGTTGCAATCACTTCCTTTCCATATATCAATTTAAAAATCATACTTTCAGGCATAATTTCTGCCTCTGTCCCTCTTTCCTTTCACGATAGGGTATCTGGGTGCAGGGAAAAGGAGTTCCCAAGCACGAGTGCTGATAAGAGAGAGAAAGTAAAAACCCTGCGTCCCTCTGCAGAGCTCCACTCACTTATCTTGGGGAAGCAGCCCTTGCCTGTGCTGCTTCTACTAGTGACAAACAGGTCCTGCCTGGCTTTGGGACATGTGCTTGTGCCCAGTGTTCCTGACAGCTGAGAGTAAGCTTGTCTGGCATTGTCCCTCGTCATTTAGGTTTCCACATATAGTAACATCCTTTTCCCAAGCGCAGGTCCCTGCCAGACATCTGCATATTTTTACCTCCTGTCTGAAGCAAAAGAACAACATCACATTGTCCTACAAACTATATGCAGGGCATGGGTGAATTTTACCAGGTGACCTAGCCTGCCATCTCTTTGTACCAGTCATGCTCTATTGCTCTGGTTCTGTTTAAAACATGACATGAAGTAAATATGGAATTTCTCCTAAGATCTGAATCCCACCCAAATTCCAGGTTATGCCCAGGAAAGTTAGACTCTTATTCAGTATTTTCAGAATTCCTACATATATCTCAATGTTTTCACCAGTTACAATTCTTTACTCCTCCTTCACATTGTACCTAAGGCTGGAGAAGAGGATGTTTTGTCTTTTGTATGGTTCACCAATTTTGCCTACGTCATGCAGTAATTTACTCCTGTTTAGGGCTGGGGATTTAGCTCCATGGCATAAGTCCCTGCCTGGCAAGTGTGAGGTTGTGAGTTCAATCTCCAGAACCTCCCTCAAAAAAAAATTATTTCTGTTTATCTACCATCATTGGTCTTAAGAGCAACTTTTCTCAAACTTTCCAATGTATGAGAACCTCCTAGAGGACTTGATGAATCACAGATTCCTAAAACAAATTCCTAAAGTATTCATTTTATTGAGAAGCCACCCAAGAATTCACATTTCTGACAAGTTTCAGGGTGCTGATAATGCTGTTGCTCCAGGGACCACACTGTGTAACACTGATTTATAGGAAATGTGATATTCAAATCATAAACATTGCTTTTGATAGGTGAGTGGTAGCCAAGGAAATTTTACTACTCTGAAAACAAACAAACAAAATCTCAAACAGCTTTCAACAAAATTGCTTTGAAAAATAAAAGAAGAGATAACAGTTGAAAAATGATTCTCTTTTCACAGCTGGTGATTCATTCTTCCCCCGTATTACTGAAATCCATTGCTTTAGTGGGAAGGAAGCCAGAGGAGGGAAGATTTGCAGGGCAGAAATATTTCAAAAGCATTATCCTTTCTAAAAAATGAACACAAAATAAGAGGGAAGCTAGCTAGCAGCATCTATATTACTGAAGCTAAACAAGGGTCACAGTCTTAGGCCATAGTATTTAAAAAGTTGTGATCAGGGAAAGAAAAAACATAGCAATAGTCAAGGTTTAGCCTTCCCAGAAGTAGTCCAGGAAAACTAGTGAGTCCAGTCTCAGAAATGCTTCACATTTGGAGAAAAGCAAATGGAAGAGATGATTAGGAAACAAGAGGGAAACATTGAATTAAAAAAAGAAGTCCTCAATCCCCACAGAATTCACCAGACAGGACATTTACGAGATTTAGGATTTGTTTTCCTGTGAAGAAAAAGAGAAAAAGAGGTAATTATTATAATCATAATCTCTCAGATATAATCTTTCCTAAAAGCCAAACTAAACATCAAACACAAATCGAACAACACATAATCTAAAGAGAATTGAGCAACCAGGGAGGAGGGAGACAAGAAGGCTGCTAGTAACAATGTGGTCCAAACTTACATGTTCTTTTAGTCTTTTCACATCTTTGGCACCTGCCAGAGAAAAGTAAAGGATCAAACAAAGGGAAAAAATCAGGGAATATTAGTGTATTAATTTTGTACCCCTGTGTAATAAAATTTTCAGAAAGCTAACAGATTACAATAAATTGGATGTATTCTCTCTCTGGTTTGGGAGGTCAGGAGTCTGAAAGGAGCTATATCAGATCCTCTGTTCAGAGTCGGTTTCACAGACTCGAGGTCCTTGGCCTGGCCACATTCCCTTCAGGAGCTTCATTTCAGGAAGAATCTGCTTCCATCAGCATTCAGAGAGTTGGCAGAACTGACTTCTTTTCTGCTGTATGAGAGAGGCCTCCAGCTTTTTGCTGAGGGTCTGCCCTTAGGCTGCCTGCAGCTCCTGGCCATGGGACTTTTTCCATGTAACCATTTACCTCGTCAAACATGCACAGGAGGTTTTAGTCTACTTAGCTAATAAGACACCCCACATTACAAGATTAATCATAGAGGTGGGATCCTGTCACCTTCACCATGTTCTGTTGGCTTGTGAGTAGTCACAGTTTCTTCACAAACTCAAGGGAAGTAATTATACAACTATGTGAACACCATGAGGTAAAAATTATTAAGAGTCACTTTAGTCAACCACAAATGGTTTTCTTAAAAATGCCACAATAAATTGGGTGAACAGTACTTGTCACTATCAAAGCATCCTCACTCTGTAAGAAAAAAGAAAGTCAGTATCCCTATATCCCTGGTATAAATTGTTTAAAGAAACGGAAGAAGTCATATCAAGCAATCATTAGCAGATGCAGCTGAGCTTTCTCTTGAATTCTCACTCCATTTTCTCAGACACTACAATAGTGTATACTACAAACAATATTCAGCCTGCAAACTGAAACTACTAAAAGAAGAAAACTGGTAGTGATTAACTTGGAATGGAGGGAATGACATTCATACATAATAAATTGAGGTCAGAAGAAAGTCTAGGAAAACCGCGGGTCCATTTTGGAAGAAAATGTCTTAGTATATGTGCTGCCAAAGCGAACAGACTGAAAGAAGAAATAACTCAAGGAACAAAACAAAAATTTTCTTCAGAGACATATTGAACTATGGACAGTTTCTCCAACAGTTTCAGAAAGAGGAAAATGTCAAATGCCAGGCAGTGCTTCTCAAACTTGAGGGACTGTTTTATGTAGATCTAGGATGGGAGCAAATAAATGCATTTCTAATCTGCTTCTTAATGGTCTTGAGTCTGCTGATCAAAGATCACACTTTCAGAATTGTTGTACCAAGGGAAATTGTACCAACTTTCCAAGGTGTTTTTTTTTTTTTTGGGGTGTGTGTGTGTGTGTTCTAATAAGATAGATCCAATGTTAGGTTTTTTGAGTTGTATGTTTTTCTGACATATGTAAATATCTTAGTACTATATTTTGGCATTCATGGACACTCAATAAATGCTGCTTTGTTTCCTTCATACCTGAATGAGAGAGGAATAAAAAATGGCATTATTCATCTGACCCAAGTAATTATAACCCTGACTCACCTGTAATTGTATCAGTATCTGAAATCAAAATATCAGCATTTACTCAAAATTATGGTAAAACACCTTGCCTCCAAGATGTGTGCTTTTCCCTTCAAATGCCCTTTGATACTGTTTTCTGGCTAAATATGTTGAACTAAAGTCCAGTTTGCATTATGTGTCAGAGAATGTGGCAGAGTAAGTAAGTAAAATGACTTAATGACAAAATTATCCATTATCAACTTCTAGGATCAGTCCTATTTCTGCTTATCCTGGCACTCCATCATAATTTAATTTGTAATATATTTTCAGTGTGATTATGTAGTTTCCTCTGCCAGCTGCCAAATTAAACTTGCAACAGAAGCAACAGTACCTCTAAGATCTGACTTAAAGTAACAAGTTACAATGTAGGTAAGTGTGTAAGCGATGGTAAAATAAACTAAGGAAGGTTCTTCTATGAATCACCTTGTACTGTTCCCTGCTGTTAGCTATGGTAACTGGTTGAATGTAAAGGCACTGATGGTGTGAGAGGGAGAGACTCTGAGGAATTTGATGCCTCTGTAGAAGGAAGAAAGTGAAAACCTTCCTACCTGTGAAGTGAAGAGTCAAATAAAATGGTGCACATAAAAGTTATCTGCAAAATATAAATACTTAATTTTTGAACAAGAGACTTTTCAGTATACATCAAGAATATCTAATGGTTTATAAAGTTTTTCTTAATTTAAGATAGCAAAAACTAATGTAATATATGGGCTAAAAGGAAAAAATAACCAGGAAAGTTAAAGCCATATATATATATATATATATATATATATATATATATATGCATGGGTAAAGCAGGCAGAACGTGATAAAATATGAGTATGATGATTAAAAAGTAGAAAAGTTCAATGTAGACCAAATATGTGTAAACAAGGTACAATAAGTAAGTGAACTAAATATTCTATGTTTTTAAAATGCAATCTGTGAAGCAAAATAAATGTATTCTAAAAGACATAGCTCCCTGACAGAGTGGGGAACATTCAAAATGAAGACACAAACAAAGATTGTCCACATACATAGGCATGGATGGGGCTGGGTAGAGAAGATTGTTGGGGTCACCTTACCACTAGTGATTAAAATAATGTAAACCGTGATTTAAAAGGCATTTTTTACAAAAACTCTCTCATACATTTATATTAATTCTTCATTTCTGCTATAAAAAGTACTACACATTTAGTTACTTAAAACAACACAGTTTATTATTTTACAGTTCTGGAAGTCAGAAGTTTGAAAATGGATTGAACAGAGCTAAGTCAACATATCAGCATGGCTAAATTCTTTCTGGGGATGCTACAGGACAAACTATTATCTTAGCTTTGAGTTGTTTAGCTTTGGCTCTTTCCATTTTCAAGCCCAGCAAGGTGACATCCTCCATTCTTTGTCTCTGTCCTGTCTCTGTCTCTTTCCTTTATGTGTAGTCATGGCATTTTAAACATTCTTGCTTCTCTTTTTTAAGAACCCATGTGATTAGATTGAGCCCTTCCAGATAATCCTGGTTAAGCTCTTCAATCCCAACATATTTAAAATTAATCACTCTGTATAATCCCTTTTGCTGTAAAGTAACATATAACAGGCTCCTGGATTTGCAGCATTAGTGGGGCATTATCTAATACACCATAGTGTGCTAAAAAGAGCTGAATGTCCTTTCACTTTATGTACAAACTTTACTTTTCTCATGGTCTGAGTGTCTTTTTCCATATGAATAATTAGAAGTCAACTGTTCTCATGTCTTCATAACCTCATCTGCAGGATCTGATACTCATTAATTAATGGGCTCAATTCAAATGTGTAACTAATTATCATATTATCATAAATCTTTTACTGGTAAACCATGTTAACTTTGTGTTTATTTATGAAAAGTGGATGATAGAAATAAAAAAGAAAAACAAAAAAGAGGGAAAGAGGTCAAAATTTTTAACTTGGTTTGTAGCTCTCCTATGTTAATGGAAGGAAAACAACAAATAATTGAATGTTTAAAAGAGGAACATACTCCGACCACCTTGTTTTGAAGGTCTATATCATCATTGCTTGGGGCTCTTTGCAATTGTTATTTATTTGTCCTTTTTGTTTCTTGTTTTTCCAGTAATTTGTTTTGTTTTGTTTTTCCCTCTAATGCAGAAAGGATAGATGTACATGTGGAGTCATATACATGCCTAGAACTTCTTCTAAACAGTTTACAAGAATCGATTGTATTATGTGTGATGAAATGAACAGCTACTTTGAAGAAAAAGAGACATTATGGTGTCCATTGCTGATTTCCTATCATCATGTTGTGAAATCCAGTAATGCTTTTATTCTTTATTTAGAGTGGTCTTAGTCTGTTTTGTATTATTCAATTTCAACATACATGAAGGTATGGACAATTATTTTGAAGAGAACAAGAGGCATTACAGTAGCCATTGTTGATTTTCCTATTGTCTGGTTTTGAAGGCCTGTGATGCCTTCATTATTCTGTTTTGATCAGTTTTATATTGCTTTGTTCTGCATGAATTCATTGTGTGTGAAGATATAGAAAACCATTTAGAAAAAAACAAGAGACATTATGATAGCCACTGATGATCTCCTGTTGTCTTGCTTTGAAATCTGTCACATTGTTTTCTTCTGATCTGCTTTGTTCTGTTTTGTTTTATTTTACCCTCTTTAAAATAAAAAAAAGGAGGAACATGCAACAACATTTACCATGATAATAATGCACTGTCTGTCCTATGAAGTGGTCATGTTTAAATAGCTTTAAAGATTACAACGGCCCAAATTAAATGATGGAATTAATATGGGAGAGAAAGGGAAAATAAATGAGGATGGCTCTTGCACAATAGTAGGTCATTGACTCTTTTTTTTTAATAGGGTGTAACACATTTTTCAAGAATTCTGTCCTGAAATCTCACACAGCTAACCAGTTGCTGAAAAAAAGATCATCCTATCCCTCTAATATAGCTTTGCCAGTTTTGTTATAACTAAGCAAAATTAAATGTTTATTTACCTTTTTAGCTAAAAAAGGATGAGAGGAAATGTTATTTTGATAGCTTTTCTTATTTCTCTCCAAGCAGCTTTGCTGTATTATCCAAGACTAGGGGTTTTAATAGCGAAACTACTACAAACTGGTCAAACTGTCAATTCTGCTTCTGAGCACAGCCATTCTTTCACCACGGTCAGTGCAGGTCTACCCCTAACCAAGAGATATTTAGAAACAAATCTTACTCATACTCTGACAGGCTGCAGCAGCTTATGTATCTCCATGGCTTAGTATTGTACATTTAATACATTTATTACTGCTTATACCGAAAGTACTTCATAGTAAATCTTGCAATCAAGCATTGAAACCCTGTCCAATTTTAGAAATTATTTTGGACTTTCTAATTTTTTGCTATACATTTTGGAATCATCCTATCAATTATGAAAGAAAGAGAAGAGAAAAAAAAATCAACTTCTAGAATTTAATTTGAATTGTGTTTAACCTATAAATCAGTTTGATTGTTATTGTAACATCTTTGCAAATTATGATTTATAAACTTGGCCTACATCTACAACTGCCTAGGGTTTGAAAAATTTTCCTATGCAATGTTTTATACTTTTCTGCGTATAGGTCTTTGATAAATTTTTTACTGAATACATGTGATACTGATATAAATGATAACTTTTAAATTTTCTCTTTGAATTGTTTATTGCTAGCATAAAGAAATACAATTCATTTTATATATTAAAATTTTAGCTGCCAAATTGATGAATTCACTTAATTATTTTAGTAAGTTCCAAATAAATTTCTTAGCCTTATTTATTTATATATTTTTGTCTTCTTGAGACAAGGTTTTGTTATGCAGTTCAGGCTGGCCTTGGGCTCACTTTGTAGCCCAGGCTGGTCTTGAATTTGCAAAGATCCTGCCCCAGCTGGGATTATAGGAGTGTGCCACCATACCTGGCACCTCATCTATTTAAATAATCATTTTATCTACAAGCAGAGGCAATTTTCTTCTATTTTTCCTTTAAAATTATGCCTGTCCTATCTTCCCTGAATTATTACAGCAGGTAGGGTCTTCAGTATAATGCTGAAAGTGTAGAGAGCTTTCATCTTGCCTTTTTTCCTGATCTTATGAAGGAGGAATTCAGTCTTTTTCAATGAAATGTGGCCCAGTACAAAGCAAAGATGCAGACCTCCAACTTAAAAAAATTATTAAGAATTTCAAGACAAAGCCAGGCATGGTGTTACGCTCTTGTAATCCCAGCACTTGGGAGGCTGAGGCAGGTGGATTGTGGCAAGTTCGAGACCAGCCTGGGCTACAAAGTGAGCAGAAGTCCAGCCTGAACCGCATAGCGAGACCCTGTCTCAAAAAGGAAAAAAAAAAAAAAAAAAAATTCAAGACAGCCACAACAGATCATTAATGCAAGAACACGGCCCTTCAGAGCCAGGTGTCCTGTGTATCTGAACAGATCATTCACCAGGGAAGCTGACCTTGACTGTAAAGGTGGCTGTGGGCTTCTCATTAATGCCCTTTATCAGCTTAAAGATAGTTTGCTGAAAGTATTCATTAGGAATGAGTGTTCAATTTTGCCAACTGCTTTTTCTGGACCTGCTGAGATAATCAAATTATTTCTTTCTGTTTTCAGTTGATTTCCTAGATTAAAATGATTACCAACATTTGCCACAAAATTGAATTCCTGTGAAAAGCTCTATATTATCACAATATATTATCTTTTTCATTTATTGCTGAATTCAATTTGCTATTATTTTGTTGAAGACAATCACATTTATTATTAATGACCTACA
The DNA here is from genome assembly GCA_004027455.1 of Hydrochoerus hydrochaeris. Taxonomy (NCBI): domain Eukaryota; kingdom Metazoa; phylum Chordata; class Mammalia; order Rodentia; family Hydrochaeridae; genus Hydrochoerus; species Hydrochoerus hydrochaeris. The sequence continues at coordinate 770,604 of PVLA01000023.1, read as the reverse complement.
ATTTTGTAAATTCATTTTTTGTAATGTCTTTGTCTAATTTTGATACCATGGTTGTACTGGTCCCAAAAAAGTGAGTTGAAAGCTGGGGATTTAGCTCAGTGGCATAAGGGCCTGCCTGGCAAACACGAGATCATGAGTTCGACCTTCTGTACAAAAAAAAAAAAAAAAAAAGAGTTGGGACAAATTTCTTTCATTTTCTGAAAGTGTATGAGGATGGTGTAACTTACATAAAAATTTAATAGAATTTATTAATGATACTGGCTGGGCCTAAAGATTTCTTTGCACAGTAGTTTAATAAATATCTTTGTTATATATTTAAATTTTAAACAGCTGTGAGATACTCAGGTTTTCTTCTTTTCATTATTTCAGTGTAGCAAGTTGTACATTTAAGGAATTTCTGGTATTTAGTCTAAAGACAACATTTTTTAGAAGGGCCTTTGTGCTTTACCTCTTAAATTCTAAGATCTCTATTTGTTTATAAGTTAAAATTCAAAAAGTTCCATTAGCAAACAGGCTGGAATCTCATATGACAAGAAGTTAAATAGCCTGAGAAGTCAGCGACAGCTGCTGTGATTCAATTCATTTTGGTTTCAAATGGTGGGGAATTGTGAGTTCAGGGTTCAGACAACCTCTCCCTCCAGAGGGGCCGTGGGACCATTCACATCAAAGATGCTGGGTCTCAAACCAAAAAACCCTCAAGAATACAAGACCTTAAACTGCCGGCCAGCCGTGCAGGCAGTTTAAGACCCAGAGGCCACATTCTGCTGCCCAGCCTTGCTTTAGCCTCTTTCTGCTGCCCAGTTTGTTTGAAAACACCATTATTTAGTAGAAGCAGTGATCTTTGCCACTTAGGATCCTCCATTTCCACACCTGACAGATCAGTTCAAAGGTCTCTTGCGCACCGGGACTCTTCTCCTTACGGGAGGAGATGGCCTGATTTGGTGAGCTGACTGTTTCTACACCTGCCTCCCACTTCAGCCTTTACTTCAGGTCTGAAAATGTCAGTAATTCTCAGCTTCAGAAAGGACTTCTACTTCTTGAGGTGGTTATTTTAGTCTTTGAGTCTGAGGCTTGTTGCTGGTTTTGTAACAAAAAAATCATTTTTTTTTTCTTCTTTGTTAGTCTGGTAGCTTGTTTTTATTTTCAGCAGAAAGGACAATCTATCACGTCTTTCTACATCCTAACCAGGAAGGGAAACCCCTATTATTATTTTTTTGTCACTGAGCTGATGCCTCTACCAAACTCAACATTTTAAGAAAATTTCTGTAAATCATGTTGTCAAAGTAGTGCTGGCAGATTGATAAGAATATGATTAAAAATAATAGATAATTTTTTCTGAAAATGTGAAAAACATTCAACATGTACATGACACAAATAAGAGTTACTTTATTTTTCTGTGTATAACTTTTCAGGACAATTTCTTATTATAAAACCATTAAACACAAGTAATAATGTCACACTTAAATTGGAAGCAAATTATAGCCAGAGTGTGATGCACATCTGTGATCCCGGCACTCTGAGAAGGAGGAATCTTGAGGCAGGATTGCAAATTCAACGCCAGGATAGGGGATTTAGCAGTTTAGCAAGGGCCTCAAAATAAAAATTAAAACTGAAGGATTTAGCTCAGTGTGAAGACTCTGCACTGTCTCCCGTACCACATACACATTCTCACACACACAAACTGAAGGAAATTATTTCAAATATTACAGAAATATGCTAATTACTAAAACCATATTTTTATGCAATTATTTATTGGGTTAGTATTTTGGCACCAATGTGCTAGTGCTTCTGAAATTATTTAAGAGTCATAACAATGATCTTATATTCCATCTGTTATGATAAAATAAATCAGGTTTTAATATGCAATTAAACTACTTGATAATTTGTGTATCTTTATATCCCATAAATGTAAATTCCTCTTACTTTCTTATTTTTATTTTTCATCTTTCTTCCATTATTATTGTAGTAATAAGATATTTAATCATACATATTCTCATTTTATTTAATAAAATACTTTATGTGATACTGAAGCCAGAATTTTATGTTTTTAATTCCGTATTGAATTTGTGCAACACTTTGCAATAGGAGACTTTTTATTATTTATCTGGAATAAAGTGAGAGGAAGTTTGTCCTTTAGTGCCTCTTTCTCTTTTTATATATATTAAATAAATATTTATTTCTAAATAAACATCTATTATACATAAAATGTAAGTAATTAAAATAAAATAATTATAGTTATCTAATTATAAGAAAAAAGTAATATAAAATAAAGATTTATCATAAATAATAATTCCACAGAGAATGATAAAATAATTAGACTTCCTGGGAAGCTGAGATATGTAAATCTCTATAAAAATTAGTGGAAAAGTTGTTTCAAAACACTTCCTTTGTTTTACCTATAATTTCACTATACTGCCTTCTGTAAATCCCTCCATAAATCATGCAGGTTCGGTAGTTCTTCAGTATTTGCGGTTTTCTCCCCCTTGCTTAGTAAAACAGCCAACTATAGTGTTTCTCCAACTGTGGTGAACAGAGGAGACAATCACACACAGGAATGCAGAAGAGTTTGGGTGACAAGGTGGAGTAAGGATTTTTTGCTAAGTTTTCATGTAGGGGAACCTCTTGCATGACTGTAAGAGAAAAACCAGCAGATGGTCCAATTTAGTTAAAGCACCGTGTGGTGGAGTAGTCTAGCTGGCCTCCAACATCACAACAGGACCATGTAAACCATCACTGTTGCAAAGAACCTTGTGGGAATGTTTATAGGCCATTGTAGTATATACTTAATTACAAAACATTTTCATTCGACACCTTGAAAAATATAGTCCTATTACTACAAATGTTTGACTTCAAAGACCTTTGCATCTTATAGTAGACCTGAGCACTGGAAGAAATAGGCTTTTTTTTTAAAGTATTGTAGTTGTTTTCTACTGGAGTAATAGAATATTATGAGAGCAGACCAAAGAGAAGGACAGATAAAAATAAGAGATTTCCTCACATAAATTGCGTTAGGGGGGAATGTTAGTAATTGATCTGTACTCTATGCTTAATTTTAGGTCCAAACCAATGTTGCTAAATTCTCCTATAAGTTTTGTTTGTGGGCCATGTGTTCGTGTATGGTGCATGCTTTGGTATGATATGCTAACCATACTATTTATTTTTTTCTTAATCTCCTTTAGCCTTTATGGTAGGCATTTACAGTACTTACACATAACGTTTCAAATGCTCTGATAATACACAGCAATCTAAGAGTCCATTTAGTTTATAAGTCTCTAAAATAAAATTTAGACTCCTGAGAGGGTTAATTTTGTGTCAACATAAGGAGGCCCAAGGGTGTCCAGATACTTGGTTAAGAGTTATCCTCGGTACAGCTCTGTGGGTATTTCTCCTTAAGAATAACATTTGGATCAGTTTACTAAGCAAAGCAGATGACTTTCCCCAGCTCGGGTAGGTCTCATCTAACTAGTTGCAGGTCTGGATAGAGTAAAAATGTTAAGTAAAATATAACTTACTTTCTCTGTTTGATTGCCTTTGAGCTGGGACATCAGTCTCCTGCATCTGGACTTGGACTTGAACCATGACTTTTACTCCTTCTTCTTTTCAGATACTTGAGATACAATGAAACAAACAGTCCCATCATTTCTCTAGTTCTCTAGCCCACTGTTCTGTTTTGTTCTGTTTTTCTGAAGAGACCTCATTAGTAGATTCCAGAAACAACTTATCCATGAAATGATTTTTACTTGTTTCCTATTATGGTGAATTGTAACTCTCCAGAGAATATACATGTCCTAATTCCTAGGAACTATGAATATTGCTTCATATCGTGTACAATGTGATTAAATTAAGGGTGGAGAGATTATCTGGAATTATATGAATGGATCCTAAAAGTAATTACATCATATATCCTTAGAAGAGGAAGGCAGAGAGAGGTTTGCCAAGAAGAGAAAACAATGTATCTACAAAAGCAGAGTTGAATGATGAAGTTGCAAGAGGAATATAAGCAGCCACTGGAAGCAAGAAGATGGAAGGTCTGGATTCTCCTCTGGAGCCTCCCAAGACAATATGCATCTACCACCAGTGGAGCTGATTTTGGACTCCTGGCCTCCAAACTGTGAGATAGTGTGTTTTTGCTGTGTAAGTCATAAAGTTTGTAGTTATTTGTTATAGCAGCTGTGGAAAACTAATGCATTGCTCTTGCCATCAATCAGCACTTTCCCTTAGGCTGGTTTCTCTTTTCTGTAAAGTTGCTGATAGATGAAAGAAAGAAAGGTTCATATTGTCTCTTATGTTCTTTCTCTCTCTCTGGTTTAGTGTTATACAGTATGCATTTTCTCTTTGCCTCACTAAACCAGTCATTGCACACTAGAGAAACAGACTTAATGCAAGATATGCATATACATAAGAATTTACAAGATTGGCTTACCATGGCCACCCACAGAATCAGGTGTGGAAAAGTTCTAATTTATCTCAGGAATCAGTTTAAGTCTTTTATATATAAGAAAATACTGCCATGCTGGCTTCTACTTGAGTTATGTATATCTTCTATATGTTTCCATAATATATCATTCTACAATAATTCTTAATATCATGTATACTACAGAGTAATTTGTTGCTTATTATGCAGTAACAAATAGCTACTTGAGACAAGAATTGCATTCTATTTATATTCCAAATCCTTGGCATGATGCCTAGCACATGGAATGTATTCAACTGTGGTGAATTATTTTAACCCACATAATAACTCATGTGAGTACATATCATAATGTCTATTTCACATGTGTAAAAGATTGGGATATACCAACCAGTACATTGAATTCAGTACGTCTCATTTAGTCTTTATTCATGAGTGACATTTTTTTTATTTTTAAAAGTTGATTATATATTTTGTGGTGAAACATATCTAATAAATGATCATGAAAATCCATGCTCCATCAGACCTACAAAGAAATTAGAACTTTCCAACTCCTAAACATCTCCCCTGGGCTTACAGAGTGAAGAGTGAGATAAGCCATCCTTTAAAGTACACTGGAAGTAGAAATGGAAGGAAAAAAAGAAAACCGATAATATTATTATAAATAAAATGTAGACCTTGAATCTAATCATTTAGACAAAAATAAGTACATGCAATAAAATGAGGTACTGAAGAACTTATTAGGGTGCATTAACAGGCAGCATCATGGTTTACATGATATGCAGTCTCTTTAGATGATTTCCAGAAATATAAGAAAGATTTATGTCAACTTATATATTTAGATTAGTTAGTGCTTATAAATTAAGAAATGTGAATTGATTACTTTAATAGCTGTATACTCAGAGTATTCTCCAGGTTTCATCTCAGATATTTTCATTTGTTGCCTAAATCTAGCTTCTTTTTTAATGATCAAATATATTATATCTTTATATTAATTTACTTCCAGAGATAGATTGGAATTTTTAAAAGAAAAAGACCATTCATTCAGATTTTTTGTTGTTTTCCATATAGTATCTAACAATTATTTTTAACTATTTCCCAAATATAGTGAGTCTTAAACTTTTTACTGTTACAGGAACATTTTGTAAGAATATCATTATAGTAGTCCTCACAATAAAAAGTTTATAAGCTCTGTGAAATTACTTCCTTCAGTACTAAGTTAAAGCAACATTGTACAAGAATAAAATTTTGTGCATCAAATAAAGACTTCTTGTATGTGGGTTGGAAAGCAGATAAATGTACATGCTTAGTATAAAAAAATGAGAGAATGATCACTAAAAAATAATAAATGTTTGCTTAGTTGGAATCATCATCAGTAGCTCATAAACTGGGATATAAGGAAAGTAGAAGAACTGGTCAGTAGAAATGCAGTAAGTTACCTCAAACTCAGAGTGGTAAAGCTTTAGAGAGTTTCCAGCCTGTGTCACAATAAAATTCTGCAAAAAAAGGCAGTAGGTAACTTGTGGTGCCTCCAGGTCACACTGTCATTCACAACTTAGAGAACGAAGAGAATACAATAAATGGAATTTTTCTTCCGGCTTTTGTCTGAGACTAAGTGTTTTTAAATTTTCCCATTATCCAAATCCTGGACATAGTACACCAATGTATTTATTTAAAGCGAATAGATAGCAAAGCAAAATAAAAAAACTGAAAGCTGAAAATACAGATATTGAAAATAAAGATATTAAATACAGATATTAAGAGGAGAATAAGCCAGGAAATCAAAGCCAGTGATATCCAATTACATAATATGTTTACAAGAAAGAAACAACATATATTAATTTCTCCATTCTAAATACTTAGAAAGAATTGGATTTTCACAACTGAATGCCATAGTCAAATTTCTGAAATTTACACACAATGAAGTAAGAAAACAGTTGCAATCACATAATTAGAAAAAAAAAAGCACGAGCAAAATTAATGCCAGAAATTACGAGCAAAATGAATTCCAGAATTTTTATATAGTATTATGTCATAAAAGTGGAAAAATATTTACAATCTCTTAATTGAGCAAATTCATGAATAAATATTAAAAATATAAGTGAGGTTTAATTTTTTAAAAGACTAGAGAACAGAGTTATTGTACATGCAAGCACTCAGTAGGACCTAAATTATTTTGCTATTAGAAAAATGACTGCAAATTAGAATCATGCTTATGAGTAGATGATAGACAAGATATGGTAAAGAGCAACAAAATCAGAAGCATCAAGCAAATAGTTTGTGTTAAGATAGAAACAAAAAATAATACAAATATCAATATTTTAAAAAATGAATGATATATTAACGATCTGGATTCTAAGAATTAATTCATTAAAATTGTGGGAAATAGAGAATATATTAAATAAACTTGTAATATAAGTTTTCCTAAAAATTCTGTAGCATGAGAATCAATATAAAATTTATATTTCTTGGATTTTGTAAACAAACATGAATTTCACCTCTTTTTATTTTAAGTTTACTATTAGAACAGAAAACAAGGTGTAGAGTTCCTGAATCATTAGAGAAAAAAATATATTTGTCCAAATAGTATGCTGTCAAAAATGTTTTTCAAAGTAGAAATAAGATCATACATACAAAAAAATAGAAACAAAATAAGACAGAGAATACAAAATACAAACATAAGAAATATCATATATAAAGAGTTCTAATCATTTATAAAACTAGGACTTGGTAATATTCATCCCCAACAGCATAGAATGTAAATAATGAAATGACTTACTTAAAATAGAGGAAAAAATTACCAAAAAGTAATGCAATAGGGATTATGAAGACTACAGAAAAGAAAGGTAAAACAGATCTGATATTCTGATTCACAGCAGAATTACACAGTGACTAAACAAGAAAATGAGATATTAAGAAATCTTAAAATACAGCACATGGGCTTTGCATCACTTTTCAGGTCCTATTTAGTGTATCAGTTACAAAGATGCCTCCTCATCTCAGTTGCTCATCCCTGCACATATAATGCCTAAGATTAAAATATATTTCTTGGAAAACTACAACGTGCCTGCCTCCAGTTCACTGGAGGTATGTTCACCTGGTAAATCATATTTGAAATTTATTATATGATTAGTTGGATCTAATCTTCATGTATTCACTCAGTTTTTATGATGTTATTTATTATGTATTGATTTGTAAAAGTAATATATATAAGATACTGATTATGTATTTATTTATTTATTGTACATAAATCTTTTTGCAGGTTGCTAGTCCTACTTTAATACTTTACATGACTGAAATGTTATTTTTTAAATTATGTCTTTTTTCCCCTGTGTTTAAACATATAATTTGCTGAAATTTCTTTTTCTTTTTTCTTTCTCTTTTATTGTCAGGGTCTTACATAATTTAGCCTGGCCTTAAACTAATAATCCTCCCACCTCAGCCTTGTCCTGGAATTACAAGCACACACCACTAAGCCAGGTTAAGAAGTTCTTATTTTTTCAGTGCTTACCTGGCATGCATGAGGTCCTGAGTTTGATTGTCAACACACACACACACAGACACACACACACACACACATCCTAGTTTTTTAAAAAAGTCAGATGTATCACTCTTTGATATGCACAGTCAAATGTATAAGGAAAGCTTAAAAATGTTTAGAGAAATGTTAAATGTGTCTTACATAAGAAAAAAACCTCAAACTACCTTCAGTATCAGAAAATAAAATGGGATTTAAAGACTGGAGCAATGTCTTAAAATTGCTATGGTCAATAATTTTCAATGAGAAAGCTTTTATTTATTTTTTTCTCATTTAAACTAGCAGCTATATTTTTGGAATAGAAGAATTTTCGGGAATACAAGAAATGAAAAGCTATATAGCACATACAGAAAACTTCCGGAGAGGGCGCTTCTCCACGGTGGCAAACTGGACCAAGAGAAAAGCCAACCTAGGATTCAGACAGCGATCTGCTGGGAATGAGCACTATACACTTCTAGAAAGCAGCCAGTCTAGATGGGAGGAAATAAATAGATGGCTGATAGGAGGGTGCTCTGCATTAGAAACTTAAAAAGAATGTCATGAAATAAATGTTTCAACATGTAGAAAAAAAACAATGCCAAGATTTTGTTAAATTGATCAAAATCTTCAGACTTCATTTAAAAAATAGCTATGTTCAAGTAAAAATAATTTTTTAAAAAAATAAAAAATAATCATGGTCTATTACTTTTTATAACAGTGCTTATTAATATAACTGCTATTGGTCTAAACAAAACAATTTTATATTAGAGGATGGGAAATGTATAAATGCAGATTTAGTCAGAGAATTGTAACCCAGAACTCTTTGTAGTTCTGCTCTTAAGTTCTTCAATTGATTTTAATAATGCTCACTCCATCCATGGTAGACCATGTGATACAAGCTCATCTCCAATGAGTCAGTGATTGTGAGATCCCACAATACTTTTGCTTGTTTTGATGCAATACCTTCTAATTCCTGATTCAAGACTGCTTTGTGACTACACTTACTACAGAATGATGCATTTCCTAAAATTCAATATATCTTAATATGTGTAGGTTTACATCTAGGGCTAGGATAAAATTTATTCTTGATGAATGATTCTGATACCCTTTAGAAATGCCTGGCAACTGATCTGCATTCTTTCACTATACTTTCAAGTTTTGCTTAAATTATGCCTTCCTGTTCCATCAATTTTGCTATGAGTTTCTTTATGAGTTAAATGTGTTTCTTGTACATAGTATATTGTTGGATGTTGTCTTTTGATCCTTTCTGCCAATTTATTTCTTTTAATTGGTGAATTGAGGCTATTTAGATTGATTGTAACTGATATGTACTGACTTATTTTCATCATGTTATTTTCCTATTGATGGTTCTTTGCTCGTCTCTTCTTTTGTTTGCTCTGCCTGGTGGTTTCCTTCTGTTGTTCTTCTGGGAATTGTGGTCATTTTTATCTTTACTGAGAATATCTTTCATACTCTTTCTAGAGTTGCTTTGGTGGACATGAATCTCCTCAGTCGCTCTTTGTTGTAGAGGTATCTTACTTATCTATTAATTTTGAAAGATAGTTTTGCAGGATACATCAGTCTGCATTGGAAGTTGTTTTCTTTTCTTTTTGTTATCGGTAATGGGGATCAAACTCACTACCTTGTGCTTGCAAAGTAGGCACTTACGCCGCTCAGCTAAATCACCAGCCGGCAGAAGTTGGTTTGTTTCAGGGCTTCAAAAACTTCACTCCATGCTCTTTTTAACTTGAGGGTTTATGTCATGAGGCTCAGTGTTGTACACAATAACAAAGTTCATCCACACTTAACTGAGGTACAAGTTGTTCATTGAGCAGTTGCCTTTCTTTCTTTCTTTCTTTCTTTCTTTCTTTCTTTCTTTCTTTCTTTCTTTTCCTTTCCTTTCCTTTCCTTTCCTTTCCTTTCCTTTCCTTTCCTTTCCTTTCCTTTCCTTTCCTTTCCTTTCCTTTCCTTTCCTTTCCTTTCCTTTCCTTTCCTTTCCTTTCTTGCTTTTTTTCTTGCTTGCTTTCTTTCTTTCTTACTAGAAATCAAACTCACAACCTCATGCTTACCAGGCACGTGATGTACCACCAAGCTGCAGCCCTGCTGGCACTGTACTTCTTAATGACTTATTTCTAAAAATTAATATTTTTAAATGAATCTTTTTCAGCTTGGTGGCAGGGTGTAAATGTACTTTGTTGTAGAAATGAAATATTTTTAAATGATAAATTTACTGTTATTTGCCTATGAATTTACCACAGCTGCAATCAGTTGGGAAATATTGACAATGTGTAGCATGTAAAGTAATCAGACTCTGGGAAGCTGTGACCTGTAAAATTTTACTGGATCACATTTTTTAGAGTCTTTTTTTTTTTTTTTTTTTTTTACTGCCTCTGGGATGGAACTCACAACCTCACATTTACAGAGTGGGGCCTTAGCCAACTAAGCTAAACCCGGGAGCACTGGATCACTTTTTTTAAAAACATTTTTTTAGTGATACTGAACTTTTAATCTATATAATGCCTAAGGGAGGTTGTTATGGCTAAGCATAAATTATCAATTTAAATTTTTCACTTTAGATAAGATGTCATTGAGGTAATTAAATTTAAAAAATATTGAAACTGGGCATTTTGGTACATGCCTGTTATCCTAGCACTTAAATCCTAAGGCAGGATTATTGCTGTGAGTTCAATGCCAGCCTGGTCTGCAGCATAAGTTTTAGGCCAACCTGCACTACATAGTGAAATCCTGTCTCATAACACACAAGCAAAAACTAAACAAAACCCCCCTAAACAAACAAATAAAACTTAAGTGTAAGGAGAATGCCAGGGACTCTCAATTTTCTCAGGCCTCCTCCTTCTGCATCAAACTCTGAGAACAGACATGCAGGATCATTGCATGAGAGAAAGGAAGTGAGCACACATTAATATCAGTAAGGATGTGATGTAGGATACTATTTGAGCTTGTGTCATGACAGAGTAGAGATAACCTTTGCTTTTTGAGAACATTCTACAAGTGACCAAACACAAGATCTTATCTTTTGAAATAAAGATGCTTAAAAATATTTTGTGGTATAATTTTGAAGATTAAGCGAGCTATTATGAGCAAAGCGTTCTAGGACTGAGTAAACACTTTATTATAAGTATTAGCTACTACTATTAATAGTAATGCTACCTCTTAGCTTTCTACAAGTTTGAAAAATAATGTAATTATAACCTCCCTATGGCACTTGGCCTTGCTTTGCAACTGAGATTTTTCTTACTTTCCTACGAAGGCATGAGAACTTGCCCCAAGAACTGGTTTTGAAAAATTTGTGTGTGTGTGTGTGTGTCTGTGTGTATTTGATAAATTTACATAAATAAGGCCAAGGGCCAAAAACTTCACCTCTTCCTGTTGCTACACAAGAGTTAGCCAAAATTTTAATCATGTATCTAGCATTTTATAAGCATATGTCTGGGTTAATAGCACTTTGCGCATTTTACAAGTGAGTGAATTGAAGAGACCTGGATGTCAGACAGTTGCTTTCTGTGAAACTCAGTAGCCAGAGCTGATTTTCTTTCTGAATATTTTACATTTAAAATTGTGTCCTAATATGATTGATTGCATAATCATAGATCATTGACTATTTGAATAGTAAATGGACAAATCAAATCAATCTTTTTGAAGACAGAACCTGTATACTTTTTATTATTGTAATCCATGTGGTTCCAAGAACGAGACACAGGGATGTAAAAATGCATATTTACAGGATTGTCATGTAGCACTTTATATGAAAGAGAAGGTGAAAGTGAATTAAATAAAATCTTCCCTTGTAGAGACTTGAAATGTGTTATAAGTAGTAAGCTTATCAGTCAGTTGATAGAAAGATTGAAATGCCACAAGATAGACATAATCATCGTAGAAAATCAATTTATTGAAGGTTTAGCATATACGACCTTCTGTAATAGGAATTTAATTTTTATCTTTTTAAGTTTCCCATATGCCATGTTTTATAATATGCATTGTATTGAAGAGATTATTATAAAATACATTAAAGCATACATAGTTGCATAACAAAATAATTCAAGCACGCTTGTCTAACAACTTACAGCATTATCTATTTTTATATCTGTTTACTAGGTGAATAGAAAAAAGATCATAAATATGAAACCTTTACTAAAATACTGAATTTACAGAAAAAAATATGATTACAATTGTCTCACAGTTTTCACAGCTTTGTTATAAAGTTAACTTCTCTAAAATGTGTCATAAATGAATTATACTGCCGCTATTGATTTAATTATTATTTTATTTGTAACTTCAAACATGATGAGTTATCTGCTGTTTTCAGTTGTTTCAATCTTTTAATGAAGGGGTTTGCATTTAGCAGGCAATTACAGAAAGCCTAGAATGCATCCACAGTAATACAAAATGATTCTAGATACATAAAATGAATATAAAATAAGGTTTTACAAGGAAGTGAATAATTTGTTCGGTAGATAAGGCTTAAAATCTCCAAAACAGAATATAAGAAAAGACTTTAGGAGTTATCTGGTGAATACATTAATTTTACAAATGGAAAAACCGAAGCTTGGGAGAATTATTTATTTTTAATTTTATGATTCATTAGTGATTGTGTTGGGATTTAAATATAAACTCTTCTGATTTGTAGTGAAGTTTTCCTTCCACTACTCCTTGAAAAAAACTACTTATTTTTAATTTTCAAACAGTAATTGTGTATAATTGTGGAGTATGATATGATGTTTTCATCTACATATACATTACAGAAACATGCAATCAAACTAATTAACATTTCTTTCACCTTACCATATGAACACCATTTTGTGGTGAAGATATTAAAAACCCTTAACCATTTAGAGATCTATACTACTTGATTACTAATAGTGGTCACCATACAGTGCATCTTTAGTTTTTGGTGTACCAAAGTAATAAAAATATAATTGTGTTACCTATGTTAATTATTAGAGTTTCCATTCTAATTCTTGCCATATTTTCACGGTTACCTTTTTCTCTTCACAATATTTTACTGTATTCTTACTAAAATGCTCTTAAAATGCAATGCTTCATTTAATGATTTATTCTTTATGGATATTACAGTTCTCATTTAAAAATACTCTTGTAGTTTGCAATGAGTCCTATTTTATACCATGACATCAGTTTACATGATATAGAATGAAAACTAATTCCATTTTTTTAAAGTGAAAAGTTTATTTGAATTGAATCACATTTTTCCATGTTGCTGCCTAAACTGAAACAGAAATTTAAAGAAATGTTGATAAAGGTGGTCCACTATGGAGACAGACACACAATTGCAGATTAATCCCTTGCAAATACACAGTAGCATATTTTTGCACATTTACAAATAGGTTTTTCCTGATAATACAGTTTCCATTTATCAGCATGATTGCTAAACAATTCTTATTTCCTCTCATAATTTTTCTTCATGTATGTAAATTTCGGAAGTTGTAAAAATGAATACTAATTCAGATGTCTAAAGGTAAAAATTTGAATGAAACAATTCATTAAATATATTACACAAATGTGCTAGCAGAGTTAAAAAAAAGTCTAAAAGATATTTATGGCCTCTCATCTATCACATGGTTAGCTTTATACATTTTAAGAAGACAGACAATTATATTTCTGTTGTAAAATCAGCTGTGGATTGTTATAATAACTATCATCACAGATTTATTTTTAATTATTCATAAAAGTGATCTAAATGAAATCTCCAAATGGACAGGCACAGTGCTATTTGAGAAGCCATCTGTGAATATTTCAAGCAACAATGAGATGCCAATATTGTTTTTCATGTCAACTCAGGATCATTCAGAATTGAAGTAGGTTTTATTTTTCAAGATAAGATTATTTTTTCCAGTAGAATATACAGTATCTCTTATATGAGATACATAAAACAGTTACTCATATGGTTGTGATACTTTAATGAAAAGCAAAAATAATAGATCATTTATAATGAATTAACATGAATGCATTTGATTTGGTTTAGTAATAAATCTATAGGTCATGAGGTAATAATTGCCTTCCACCCCAATGTTGAAATTGAAGAAATGTAGAACAATAAGACTCAAGTTCAAGTAATGAACTGAGAACAAGTTTTTAATAAGTATTTCCACTTATATTTTGGAAAATGATTCTGCATAGGTCAGGTCATGGACACAGGACATCATTAGTCAATTAATAATACTGAGAATCTTGCAGATGTCAATGAAGAATATGGAATATGGCAGAATATGATGAAATTATTTTAACATTGCATCTATCTATCAATCTGTCATTCTATTTATCTATTGATCTTGTATCTACTTTATAAGTGCAGCTCCTAGTTTGAATTAATTAAAAAAAGGAAAATACAAATAACAGTAGTTATTCTATAACTGTGCTTACTAATATTAATAATTTAGGATATATTTCTCCAGGTTTTCTTTCTTAACAAGTTGTGTGTATTTTAGTCTGTTTTTTTCCAGAAATGGAATACTATTAAACACAATAAACTGTGACTCATTTAGTATAAACTATAGAGGGAAGAAACTGCTGTTTTTCTATATGATTTCACAAAGACTTAAATTATTGTTTTCCCAGAGAAACACACTAGAATATATTATTTTTATATTGTTGCAAATGTTACTTAGTTTAAAATATAAAATAATTTTGGCATAATTTTTATTTCTTTTTGAAGAATTTTTATGACTAGAACTGTGATCAAAGTACTATAGATATTTTCCTTTTTTTTTTTTTTTACTTGTAAGTCTTGAGGGAAAGTTATCTAAATTTATAGTGCTAATAAATCTGTATGAGTTCATTTTGTGAGTAACCTCTGTTTATTTTTCATATATAAAATGTATGCAAGTTTATTTCATTAACTGAAAGTTCATTTATTTCATTTTCATATGAATCTTGATGATTTTGATGCCACAGGAGAGAAGATAATCTGGGGAAAACAGGACATTTAAACAGAAAGAAGAGAGGGACTCCACACAAGGGAGGGGTTTGTGGGACATGATTCTGAGTGAAGATTAAGGAAGAAAAGCAATATGGATTCTGAATAGCTGCTGTTAAGAAATAAGGGACATTTTATAATAGAATATCTTAATTCATATAATCCAGGAGTTGGGAGGACTAATATTCAAGCCAGAGTTCTCAGGGTAATAAAGCCCCAGTCACATTAGTTGGCAAAAGAATGGATAGTCTTTTTTATTTGTCTCTAAATGTAGTTTTATTTCTTTCTTGTTGCAAACATATTTGCAGTGTAGTTTTGAGAAATGATGGTTCATGGGTATTATGGGTGCCAGCAGAGTCATTTTTCCTATGTTTATTTGGTATGTGTATGGTTTGTGTATAGATGTCCCCTCAAAGCCTCAAGCAAGCATGGGGTTGGGCTTCTAAAGTTTGTGACTGATTCTGACTGATTTACTGTCCTATGTTAAAATTATGGGTATGAGTGCTACATCTGCCCTTGAGTAGGTAGCCTACATAAAATATAAGGGAAGAAAAGAGGCTCATTTTCCTCTTTTGTTTCTTTTTCTCTTGCTTTTGATATCTGATACTGCCAGGAACAGTTGACCCTTTGCCATGCCACTCTGCCTAGGAACCAGTTGATTATGGACTGAAATGTCCACAAAGTGTGAGCTAAGTAAACATTTCCTCCTTTAATTTTGGGCATCAGGTATTTTGCTTCAACAATGATGGAAAACTAATCAAGACAGAATTTGGTATCAGAGAAGTGAAAGTATTGCTGTGACTGTACCTGACCATGTGGTTCAAGAGCCTTTGGAAATGGCCTGTGGGAAGAGTTTGGAAAGGTTTAGAGATGTTGCCTGAAAGAGTAGCTCTGCAATGCCATCAGCTGTTCTGTATAGGAGATTCTGGTCAGAGCTCAGAAGGTCAGAAATTTGACAGAAATCCTGCTAGTAAAGACCACATTTGGGAGGTTTCTGCAGAGAAGAAGGCTGTTGATCTCCAGACTGTGTGTCTTATGGCTCGGAAAATTTTGTCTGAATTTTGCTTATGTCTATAGACTTTGTCTCAGACTAAAATTAAACTGGCAGACTAATTAAACTGACAAAAGAAATTTCACTGCAGTTGAATGTTGAGGTTGTGGCATGGCTATTGTTCTGGGCTTTTACTCAGATTTATGTTGAGAATCAAGAGCAAAGAATCCCACAGGATGATTTAAAATGGGAGTTTGGCCATACAGGAAGCTCTAGTAATTATACAGACCGAAAAAACAGAGCAAAGGAGATCTCGATTGCTCATAACAAAACCAGAGAATAGGAAAGATTGTTTGAGGGCATCCAAATAAGCAGGAAGTGTTCACCCTTTGCAGTCTCAAAACTACCACAGTGAAAGACTTTGTTTTGAGAAGAAAGTCCTAAAGCATCACATTCCAGAATGGTAGCAGCTGCACCATTTTCTAGAATAGCAGCAACCTGCAGAATTTGCTCCTGAGAACTAGATTCAGAGCACTCACTTAACAGTACAGGTACTTTACCCCTACATCCAAGAGAGAAGAAAGCCTGGCTCATGCTCCAGCTGGTAGAAAACCTTTGCATCATTAACAAGGCACAGGTTTTTCCTAAACTGCAGAATGCAAGAGTTATGAGGTTAAGAAGATGTCCACCTAGTTTTCAGAAGGCCTGGGAGGCCATGCAGTATGTCCCTGAGAAGGCAATATGCGAAGCTGTGAGTGTGAAGCTAAAGGTGCAGTGGAGAACCCAGAAGTTTGGAAAAACCACGAACATGGATCATCTAAGGAAAGCTGCCAGGATGGAGCAGAGCTGGCCTAAAAGAGAATCTATGCTAGCTACAACCACTGGAAGTGCTGTAGGGTCAGAGTCTTGCAAGCCTTTTGAAGCTCATAATTTACCACAAATTGCTTCAGATGTTCCAGAGAGAACTACAGGATTTAATGTTTGTCCTACTGGCGCTTAGACTTGCGTGGGTTCCAGTCCTTTGTATCCTGATCTGTAATTTTTGGAACAGAAATGTTTATTTTATGCCATTGAATATTGGAAGTGTTTAACATTTTTTTATTTTTATAGGGGCTTACAGCTAAGCATTTGCTTTATGTCTTGAGGAGATTTGGGACTTGGACTTTTCAACAATGCTAAATCTGTTAAGATTTTAGCAACTCTTAGACATGGACTGTGTTTTGCATAAAGGAATATATATGAATCTTTGAGAGACTAGGGTGGAATTCCATGGTTTGTGCCTGGATTTCCTCCTAAAGCCTCATGCAGTCTTGGGGGTGGGCTTCTTATGTTTATGATTGATTTAGATTGATTCATAGTCCAATATTGGGATTATGGATATGAGTGCTACACCTACCCAGGATGGGTAGCCTACATACAGTATAAGAGAGGAAAAGAGGCTAGTTCTTGCTCCTTTTTTGCTCTTGTTGCTTTCGGCATCTGGTGCTGTAATGAACTGTTGCCCCTTTGCCATGTGCCACCCTGCCTTAGAGCCAGTTGATTATGAACTGAAACCTCAACAAACTGTGAGCTAAATAAATCTTTTGTTCTTTAATTTTGGACATTGGGTATTTCGTCTCAGCAATGAGGGAACTGTAACCAAGATAATATGTACTGTGGTTTGGTCATCTATCAAAAGTTTGGTTACCAGTTTGGGGCTACTGGGAGGTAGTGGAAGGTAGAAGGAAGCTATCATTGTGGCTTGCCTTGAAGGAGGTATTAGAAGCCCTATCTCTCTCTCTCCCTCAGCCCCCTTTCTGACCACATGGAAGTAAACTGCTTGGCTGTGCAGTGTCCTCACCATCATGATACTCAGTCTTTCAGCAGACAGCAAAACATGGAGACAAAAAGCAAAGCACCTAAACCTCTGAATTCTTGAGCCAAATCAATTTTCTCAGATATTTATTTCACAGTGAAAGAAATCTGACAAACATAGAAAGTAGTTTCATTATTTTGGTTGCTTCATCAACAAGTTCAAAAGTAAAATAAAAATTAGATATAATCATATTTAATAATGTTAAACAGTAATCAAGGTAGAAGCAGATACATTTTAATTATGTGATTTTTGTTTTGTGGAGAGGTAGACATTATTGGAATAATTAGAAAAGGATGGGTTTTATATGAAGCTATCACTGAATATAAACACAGGAGCATGTTATAAATTTTACATATCAAAAATTCATAAAAATAACCAAGTAAACAAAAAAGCTTAATAACTTACAAAAAGACAGAAATTATAACACACAATACTAAATAAAAAAATATATATATATATGTACTGTATCAGTATATATTACTAAGATTTTTCTCTAGTAAGCAAAGAAATATTATATCATAATATACAATCCTATGCTAAAGTAAAGGTTTATCTAAAATATAATATTGGAAAATAGAAAGAGGGGAAAAGATACCCTAATGTATATATTTCATTTAAAAAAAATTAGTACATGTATGCATGTACTGAACATCAACTTTAACAATATTTTATTAGTACCTGATTTTAGTACACAATGATTATGTGCATTATGGGAGTTAGTACACATGCATAATTTTTTTTTAATTTAAAGAAAAAAATATTTGAAGCAGAAAGAGGGTAGAAATAATACAAAATCTCAAAAATAAAACAGAAGAACAAAAATAGTAACCAGTAAGAAATCACTAATTGATAATTACATATTTTCCTCTTTGAAGTAGTTGTTCAAGTTACAAAAGTAAAGCCTACAAAGTGGACATCCAAACAGTGAGACTGCAATCAGTTTTGTTCATCCATCCAACTAAAACTTTAGCAACATGGTTATTAATCCCACACACTCAAACATACATGCAGTTATATACTTTAGAATACTTTCTTTTCCTCTCTTTTTTTCTTTACAATAAATATAATCCATTCTTGTAAATTACTTAGAAGTTCTACACATGTATAAGTCTCTACACATATACCTAGCCTTTCTGTATTAGAGGGAGAAACAAATCAAAGCAAGTCAATAATACAAATTCCTAGAGAAACATGAAATGCAAAGGACATATAAAACCACAATACTAGGTGATCTATGGTAGTCACTATGATGTCTCTTGTTATTTTTAATAAAATTGTCTATATTGTCAAACATAGTATCGTTAAACTTAGCATTGCATTACACTATTAATAAAATCTAAACATTAGAGATATTATAGGACTTCAAAGGCAGTTAACAATCAAATCAGAATGGGTATCCTATTGAATCCTGTCATCTTCAGAGTAGTTGCCCGTATTCTCAGACTCGATACTCTCAAGCATTCCAGATTCAAATAAAATCAGTCAAGATAAAACAGCGATATAACCAATCTTCTCTGTCTTATCTCTGCTATGCCATTTTTCTGTCATTGTTGTTTGTTTACTTTTCTCCTTCATTCGACTGTCTGCTCTTTTCTTTGAGGCCTTTCTGCCATTGTTCCTGGAACCCTGGTGATTTTCTTTTCTCTCTAGAATGTCCTTCAGTATTCTTTGCAGGATTGGATTGGTGGTCACTAACTCCCCCATTTCCTCTTTGTCGTGGAAATATCTTGTTTCTCCATTAATTTTGAGAGACAGTTTTGCAGGGTACATCATTCTGGGTGGAGGTTATTTTTTTTCAGGGCTTGCAATAATTTTCTCCAAGCTCTTCTTGATATGATGGTTTGCATTGAGAAGTCCACTGTGATTTTAATGAGTTTTCCTTCATAGGTAATCTGTTTCTTTTCTCTGACTGCTTTTAATATTCTGTTCTTGTGATGGATTTCTGGGATCCTGATTATTATATGTCTGGGTGTAGATCTGTTTGGGTTGTAGCTGGCTGGAGTTCTATATGCCTCATTTATCTGAACTTCATTTCCGTTACATTTGTTTGGGAAGTTTTCCTTAATTATTTCTGTGAATAGACTTTTTATTTCATTTGTATATGTTGCTGCATCTTCACTTACATATTTTATTCTTAGGTTATAAATCCTCTTGTCATCTTCTAGCCTTTGTATCATTGCTTCCTGGTTCCTTTTATTTTTAAGAGATCCTTCCTTTCATGATCATACTTTGCAAATCTATCTTCAAGTTTTGAAAGTTTGTGTTTAGTTTCTGTTAAGAGGTTTTGCCAGGATTCAGTGGAGTTTTTAATTTCCAGATATTCTCTTTGGATCTGTTTCATATATTCTAGGTTTTGTTTATATTCTTTTTTTATTTAAAGGCAAAAAAACAGGAAAAAGAAATATTACAGAATTTCAAGAAAAGAAGATAAACAGTAAGAAATCACTAGTTGTTAAATTACATATTGCTCTTTTAGAAGCAGTTATTCAGGTTACAGAATTAAAGCACACAAAGTAGACACTAAAGCAGTGAGAGTGCAAACAGATCTGTTCAACAATCCAACAAGAACCCAGAAATATGGTCATCAATCCCACACACCTAAACATACATGCAGCTATATCGTTTATAGTGCTTCCTATTTCCTCTTTTTCTACAGTAGCAGTTATACACTTTTAAAATTTTGTTTAAAGAGAAGAAAAAAATACAGAAAAAGGGTTGCAACAATACAGAATTCTAAAAGAAAGAAACAAAAAGGAGAATGAGAAAAAGCCCCACTAAGAAATCAGTAATTTATAAATTATGTACTGTCATCCTGGATGTAGTTGTTCAAGTTACAAAGTTAAAGGGTACATAGTAAATATTTAAAGAGTCAGACTACAAACAGTTCTGCTCAAAGATCCAACAAAGATTCAGCAATATGTTCATCTATTTTACACACTCAAACATACATGCAGTTATATCCCTTAGAGCACTTTCTTTTCCTCTCTTTTTTACAATAGAAGTTACACATTTTGGTTTTATTACTCTTGTAGTTCTTACTTACTTTTTACACTAGAGACACAATATGATATTTATAAATATGATTCTTATTTCACTAATGAGGATAGTCTCAAGTTGTCTCCATTTGCCTATGAAGGCCTCAAGGTCATCCTTTTTTATAGCTGAGTAATATTCCATTATATAAAAATGCCACATCTTTTTCATCCACTCTGCAATTGATGGGCATCTTGGTTGTTTCCAGGATTTAGCTAACACAAATTGTGCAGCTCTGAACATGGGTGCACATATATCACTATGATATGAACTTTTCAGTTCTTTGGGGAAAATACCCAGGAGGGGGATAGCTGGATTGAATGGGGCTTCCAATCCTAGTTTTCTGAAAATTCTCCATATGGATTTCCATAAGGTTACACCAGTCTACATTCCCACCAACAGTGGAGCAGTGTTCCTTTTTCCCCGCAGCCTCGCCAACATTTGTTATCAGTTGATTTCTTGATGGAAGCTATTCTTTCCAGAGTCAGGTGGAATCTCAATGCTGTTTTAATTTGCATTTCTCAAATGACTAGTGATGGTGAACATTTCTTCATGTATTTATTTGCCATTTGTACATCTTCATCTGAGAACTGTGTGTTCATCTCCAATGCCCATTTTTTGAGAGGGTCTTTGAATTTGGGGGGCTTGATGTTTTTCAATTCTTTATATATTCTGGACACAAGTCCTTTGTCTGAGGGAGTGCTGGTTAAAATTCTTTCCCACTCTGTTGATTTTCTTTTTACTCTGTTGATGATTTCCTTTGAAGTGCAGAAACTTCAATAATGTGAGATCCCATTTGTTGATTCTTTGAAGTGTTTCTCCTGCAGGTTCTGTTTTGTTCATGAATTCTCTGTCTACCCCTACGTCTTCAAGATTCTACCTACCTTGTCTTCCAGTAGATTTAGTGTTTCTGTTTTAATATTGAGGTCTTTGATCTATTTAGACTTTCGTTTTATGCATGGTGATATGCATGGATCTAGTTTCAGTCTTTGGCATGTAGAGAGCCAATTTTTCCAACACCATTTATTAAAGAGACTATCCTTCTTCCAATGGACATATTTAGCCCCTTTGTCAAATGTCAGGTGGCTGAGTGTCTTTGTAGTTGTGCTTGCATCTTCTAATCTATTCCATTGATCCTCAGGTCTATTTCTTTTCCAGTACCAAGCTGATTTTATCACTGTGGCTTTATAGTATTGTTTCAAGTCAGGAATTGAGATGCCTCCTGCCTTGCTTTTGTTGTCTAGTATTGCCTTTGCTAGTCTAGGTTTCTTCTGTTTCCAAATGAATTTTAAGAGTTTTTTCTCTAGATCTGTGAGGTATGTCAATGGTATTTTGATTGGTGTTGCATTAAATCTGTATAACAGTTTTGGGAGTATAGTCATTTTCACAATGTTGGTTCTTCCTAACCAAGAGCAAGGAATGTCCTTCCATTTTCTAATATCCTCTTCAGTCTCCTTTTTCAGTATAGTATAATTTTCAGCATATAGGTGTTTTACATTTTTAGTTAGGTTGATTCTTAAGTATTTCATTTTTTTATATGTTATTGTAAAGGGCGATATTTCCATAATTTCTCTCTTAGTGAGTTTTTTGTTTGTGTACAGGAATGCTATTGATTTTATAGTATTGACTTTGTATCCAGCTACACTGCTGAATTTGTTTATTACCTCTAGCAGTCTTTTAATGGAGTTTTTTTGGGTCTTCTATATAGAGTACCATGTCATCTACCAATAGTGATAATTTAACTTCTTCCTTTCCTATCTTTATTCCTTTTATTTCTCTCTCTTGTCTGATTGCCCTGGCTAGTGTTTCCAGAACTATGTTGAAAAGGAGTAGTGATAGTGGACATCCTTATCTTGTTCCTGATTTTAAAGTGAAAGCTTTCAGTTTTTGTCTATTTAGTATAATGTTGGCTGTTGGTTTGTCATAGATGGCCTTTATAAGTTAGAGGTAGATGCTGTGTATTCACAGTTTCTGAAGGGTTATTATCATGAACATGTGTTGGACTTTGTCAAAAGCTTTTTCTGCGTCTAGTGAGATGACCATGTGGTTTTTGTTTTTGGCTCTGTTGATGTGGTGTATTACATTTTTTGATTTGTGTATGTTAAACCATTCCTTCATTCCTGGAATGAACCCCAGTTGGTCATGATGTATAATCTTCTTAATGATTTGCTGCATTCTATTTGCCAGTATTTTGTTGAGAATGTTTGCATCAATATTCATTAGTGAGATTGGCCTATAGTTCTCTTTTTTTGGTTGGATCTTTCTCTGGTTTTGGTTTCAGAGTAATACTTGTCTCCAGGAATGATTTAGGAAGGATTGCTTTTTTCCCAATTTCATTGAAGCGTTAATCAGTACTGGGATAAAATCTTCTCTAAATTTCTTGTAAAATTCAGCTGTGAACCCATGAGGACCTGGGATTTTCTTTGTTGCTAAGTTTTTAAATACATTTTCAATTTCAATAGCTGATATTGAGTTGTTCAAAATTGCTATATCTTCTTGGTTGAGCTTTGGGAGTTCATATGTTTCTAGAAATCTGCCCATTTCCTCTGTGTTTTCCACTCTATGTGAGTAGAAATTTTCAAAGTAGGTATCTTTTTAATTTCCATGGGATCTGTAGTAATTTCTCCCTTTTCACTTCTTATTGCATGAATTTGGGTTTTTTTTCTTTCTTTCTCTTGATAAGGTTAGCTAAGGGTTTGTCAATTTTGTTTATTCTATAAAAAAACCCAGCTTTTTGATTCATTAATTCTTTCTATTGTTTTTTTAGTTTCCATTGCATTGATTTCTGCTCTAATCTTTATAATTTCTTCTCCTCTAAGAGCTTTGGGCTTAGCTTTCTCTTCTTTTTCTAGAAGCTTGAGATGGAGCATTAGGTTTTTTATTTGTGCTCGTTCTGTTATCTTGATATGACAGTTTATTGATATATATTTCCCTCTTAAGACTGCTTTCATTGCATCCCACAGATTACAGTATGTTGTTTCTATATTTTCATTGAATTGTAAGTATTGTTTTATTTCTTCTTTAATTTCATCTGTAGCCCACTGATTGTTCAAAAGGCTGTTATTTAATTTCCATGTATTTATGCAGGTTTTACAATTTCTTTTGCCATTAATTTCCAATTTCAGTGCACTATGGTCAGATATTTTGCATGGTATGATTTCAATACTTTTACATTTACTTAAGAATGTTTTATGGGATAATATATGGTCTATTTGGAGAATGTCCCATGTGCAGCTGAGAAGAATGTGTATTCTGATGTGGTTGGGTGGAACACTCTGTAAACATCTACTAAGTCCAATTGCTCACAGGTATGATTTAGTTCTGTGATTTCTTTGATGACTAGTTGATTTATCTCTTTGTGACAATGGGCTATTAAGATCTCCTGTTATAATTGTGTTCTTGTGTATTTGGTTTTTCATGTCCATTAGTATCTGTCTTATATAGTTGGGTGCTCCTGTATTTGGTGCATATATATTTATAATTGTTAGTTCTTCCTCTTGAATTTTACCACTAACAAGTATGTAGTGACCTTCTCTATCTATTTTAATCATTTTAGGTTTGAAGTTCATGTTTTCTGCAAATAGAATAGCTACCCCTGATTTTTTCTGGGTTCCTGTTGCATGGAATACTGTTTTCCATCCTTTTATTTTTAATCTATGAGTTTCCTTTTGGATCTGATGTGTTTCTTGTATGCAGCATATTGTGGGGTCCTGTTTCTTGATCCGTTCTGTCAATCTATTTCTTTTTATAGGTGAATTGAGGCCATTTATATTTATGGATATCACTGATATGGACTGGCTCGACTTTACCATGTTATGTTCCAGTTGTTTCTTTCTGCTTTTCCTCTTATTTAATTGCTTGTCCTACCTGGTGGTTTCTTTCTGTTGTTGTTTTGGGGATTGTGGTCATTTTTTTCTCTGTGTGGTATGTGTTTCAGTACTCTTTCTATGGTTGGTTTGGTGGACCTGAATTTCTTCAGTTGTTTTTTGTCATAGAAGTATCTTGTCTCTCCATTAAGTTTGAATGAAAATTTTGCTGGGTACATCAGTCTGGGTTGAAGGTTGTTTTCTTTCAGGGCTTGAAATACCTCACTCCAGACTCTTCTTGACTTGAGGGTCTATGCTGAAAAGTCTGCCGTGATTCTTATTGGCTTTTCTTGATAGGTGAGTTGTGTCTTTTCTCTGACAGCTTTTCATAGTGTGTTTTAATGCTGTATGTCTGAGATCTTAATTATTATATGTCTATGTGTAGATTTATGTTGGTTGTGACTGTTTGGTGTTCTGTATGCCTCACTTATCTGCATATCAGATTCTTTCCCCATGTTTGGGAAATTTTCTGCTATTATTTCTGTAAATACTTTATGTATGTCCTTTGCCTGGACTCCTGTATGTTCACTAATGCCCATTATTCTTATATTGTTGCTCTTGGCATCATCATGAAGCTTCTGGATTGTCATTTCATGTTGCTTTGTTATTTTAAAAAGTTCTATCCTTTCCTGATCACTAACTGTGATCCTGACCTCAAGGTCTGAAATCCTATCCTCAGCTTCCTTTAGGCGATTTTGCATGCTTTCAATAGAATTTTTTGTTTCTTGGATGTCTCTTTGAGTTTGTTTCATGAATTCTGCTTGTTTTCTGTATTGTTCATTCAAAGTTTCAATCAGTTTCCCATGCTTCACTTACTTTTTTCTCTAGTTCTTCTTTAGTTGCATTCAACAACTCTTTCACTAAAGTTGTTATTTCTATCTTTACATGGGAGAGTACTTCTAATTTGATTTCCTCTATAGCCTGATGCAGTTGTTTTTTTTTATTTCACTCACTATCTTTTCAGAGATTCCTGGTGTGTAATTTTGGGGTCCTCTATTTCAATGTCTCCTATACTTGTTTCTGGTGAACTATATTTGAGACTGCAGTTTTCTTTTTTGTTTTGTCACTTTCACTCTGCCTGGTGTTTCCTATGTATAGAAGGGGATCACACACAGTCTTCTCAGACACACCAAAGTCCTAGAGTTAGTTGGAAGGGGTTTTACTACTGGCCCTATTTATCCCCTGTACACCTCTATTTTAGGGGTATACTCACCACACTGATACAGTTAATCTGCTGTAGTCCAAAGTTTGCCACCTGGGAGTAAAGTTCCAAATTTTCTCACACTAACTAGAGCCCACTGAGATCTTCTGATGATTCCAGTGGCAGGGCAGGCCCTTGGTGGTGGTTCGGGGCAGCCTTCCCCTGAGGCGGGCTTGCACTGAGTTCCTGGTGGCAGGGAAGGCCCTTGGTGGTCGTTCAGGGCAGCCTACTCCTGAGGCAGGCTTGTGCAGAGTTCTGTTTATATTCTTTATTAAAGGCTTCTCTCCTTTCTCTGGGTTCCTCTATTCTTTCATTTGTGTCTACTTGAGGATCACCCAGGACTTCTTTTATTAATCTTCTTATATCTTGTTTCACCTGAGTTAGAATTTCAGATTTTAATTCAACGATGAGGTCACAGAGCTATTTCTTTATTTCCGATGAGGCTGTCTCTGGCATTACAGGTTTGATGCTCTCAACCTCCTCTGCATTTACCTCTGTTGGACTCACTTTCCCTGTTTCCACAGTTGGGGACCTTTTGCTCTTTCTCTGTCTTGTCATGTTTCTGGCCCCCTTTAGACAGGTGGGTGGTGGAGGTCTTTGGGCCTTTTGTATTGCTCACAGTTATTCTGCAGTGCACTTGCTAGGGAAGTACCCCCAGTCTGCTGCGGATCTGCGAGTTGCAGGCTGAGAGCCAGCCCCTCCCCCTACACCAGTCAACCAGTTTATGCTTCAACAAGTTTGTGTGTTCCCTGGGATGCCACTGGCCCTGAAGAGCCTTGTCCCTGGCTTTTGGGTTTCAACCAGGGGCTTGGCCCTGCCCGAGCAGATCTCACCAATCTGCTTTGGACTAAGACTGATAGTTAGATGCGGCCTCGAGTTTTGATTCAAGCCGGCCTTGCCCAACTCCAAAATGTCACCCAGCCAGTCCTCCCGATCTGGGGAATCCAGTTCCTGTCACTCACCACAGTTCACGCAGCTCGACTGGCTGTTTCCACTCTCTGTCACAGCACCTCCTCCAGCCGAGGTTCTGGAGCTCACCAACCCCAGCTCTCAGCAGGGCCGTGATCTCAGCTCGATAGTGAGTCACCTGACTCTAAGGCGTGCCGGTACAGTGACTGGGGCTTGCCCAGCTCCAGCCTTCCACCCACGCTTCTTCTTCTTTCTTTTTTTTTTCTTTTTATTTTTCCTCAGTCATGAGAATTCCTCTCCTTTTGTCTGGCTTTCTCCATGTTGTCAGATTCCAGCATCTGAGTTTTTTTTTTTTTTTTCAGAGAGGTTCTCTTATCATGCCACCACTCACCACTCAGTCGGCCATCTTGTAATCCCCGCATAAAATATTTTAATTCTTTTTACATCACTTTCCTCTTCCTAAATATCTCCCTTTTTCCATTTCTTGGTCTCTTTTCCTTTTTCAAAAAATCTATGTTTAGTTGGCCATGGTGGCACACCCCTGTAATCCCAGGGAGGCTGAGGCAGGAGAATTGCCCTGAATTTGAGGCCAGTCTTGGCTACATAAGTGAGTTCAATGCCAGCCTGAGATACGTAGAGAGATTCTATCTTTAAAAAAAGGGGAAAAAATAAAACAAAAACCAAAACAAACAACAAAACACAAAACCCCCAAACTCTCTTGTTCCTTTTATCTATGTTTTACATTTGTGCTTTATGTTATTTATGCTTTGGGTTTCTCATACAAAAGAAACCATGTGATGTTTTATTTTGTGCATCTGATTAACTAATTATCTATCTTATAGTCTCAATGATTTCTGCTCTTAGTGTTATTATCTTATTTACTTTGCCTACATTTGATTCAATTTCCCCATTTTTTTCAGTTTCATAAGTGAACTACTAGACTTTTTCTTTTTAAAATTTGTTTGTTGTCTTCTATACATTTAATGAAACATGTTTTTCTCCATGCTCTATTTTTTTGTTTCAAAATTCTTATACCTTATTTGCAATATTATTAAATTAGAAGTTTAAAACATTTTTTCTTGTAATCATATGTGTGTATATGGAGAGATAGATAGATAGATAGATAGATAGATAGATAGATATCAGAGTGAGAAAGAAAATTTAAAAGACAATATTTGCAAATGTATATTAATAGCATTGAGAAGTATGGTAGGTGTTGCAGCAGCTGCTTCACAATCATCTTGAGTCTAATTTATTCAACAAAACTATCAAAACTATGAAGCACATACTCTAATATGCATATTATGAAGATGTGGCAACTCAAGCTTACCAAGATATAAGAATTTGTTGAAGGTCTCAAACCTAGTGGCTTGTAAAAGAGGGCATTAAATACGTACTTTGAATCCAAAGCCCACTATTTTCACCACTGTAGAATATAGCCTGCCTCCTTGCTCTAAAAATGAATTGAGTAATTTCACTATTTTGATTTTATGTATTCATCTGTATTATTCTTCTTGGTATACTCCTTGGTACATCCTTTTATTAAGAAAATTTACAGCCGAGTATGACACACACTGGGATTGCTAGTGACTAAAACAGGAGGATCACTATTTGAGGCCACCCTAGGTTACAATGTGAGTTAAAGGCCAGCCTGCATTGCAAAATCCTGTCTCAAAACAGACTGAAAAAATTAAATCTTATCTCAGAGAAAAAATTATTATATCTCAATTACCCTGTATGACTTCCAGAAATCATAATAAGTTTCTGATCTTCTGAATTAATTCCTACATAATCATGCAAGTCCTTATTATTTATTTTTCTTATTGAACTAACTTCTGATAGACATCCTCAGAGTCTTTGTTTTCTAATTAACTCACTGTGAATTTCAGAATTATTTCAGATTTTTTAAAAGAGTGATGTAATCTTACACTTTAAATAATAAGTTAGAAACATTAATTTAGCAACAAACCAAAGAAAAGTTAATTACAAGTAAAGATGTCCAGATAAATCATGTTATACACAGATTACTTAATTGTCACAGAAAGATCAAACAATAGCCAAAGGGTCATATGGCAACACTTGAAGCATTTTAAATGAATAAGGTTGACTTTCATGGAAGGAAATTTATCTGGATCTAATTTGCTTGTTTTAAATTTTAAAATTTGAGCTTCATTTTTTTGCCAGATTCTTTTCTTAATATTAACTATACATGTCTCTATTATTTCTTATTTTTTTTCCTCTTTTTGCTAAAGACTTCTTTTGTTTTTATCAATATATCCTTTTTCTTTACAACTCAGTAAATGTTTTTCATGATCTCTGCAATGTCTCTGCTTCACCATGAGTCTGTAACTTCAGCAATTACATCTCTGTCTATGATCATCTGTCCTCAGCAGATGATAAGAGAAAGCAAGCATTTGTATTTTTCCCTTTAAATTTTCTTTTTATTTTTGAAAGAAATAAAAATAATACTGAATTTGTTGATGATCAGCATACAGTGATTTCATAATAATTTTGTTCTAGAGAGTAAGAATTTACCACACTGAATATGTTAAATACTATCAGTTGAATTTCTTCTTCCTAACCAAGAAAGGATATAGTCTGTGTCTCACCTTGTCTATGGTGAAAAGTAGCCTCTGCTGTTCATTTTGTGAGGGAGATTAAGACAAATAGTTATGTACTATAGGGAAGCTAAGTGTAACCAATTTACAGATGTGTCAACTTCATTAGATTCAGAAATGACTAATGGATTAGTACAGCATCCTCCTGGGTCTAAGCCCAGTGGGTCACAGGAGCAATATCTTGGGTGCTATATACATTTCCTTGTTTGTTCCTCTTCAGCCCTGTTTGGCTGATCTCTACACCAACTGCCAGGAACTAAGCATCTCTGCTTTACCAGGCTCTTGTACCATGATGTTCCTGTATTTATGGAATGAATTCCCCCAAACTTTGACTAAATTAAATCTTTGCTGTTTTAAGTTGGGAGTGTCAGATGGCATATCAGCAATTGGAAGTCTGACGTTATGAGTTACTTTCCTCATTGTTGGGACACAATACAAGACACCCATAACTTAAAGGAGAAGAGTTTTAATTTTAGCTCACATTTAGAAGTTTTAGTCCTTGCAATGGTTGGCCAGCTCCAATGCAGGAGAACATGACGGAAGAGCATGATAAATAGGAAGAAGACAGGATCAAGGAAGGCATCAGGAAGAGAGATATAACCTGAGTCACTCCTCATGTGGCCTGCCACTTCTGACAAGACCCCATATCCTAATAGTCAGCTGTAACCCCCATAATCCAATCACCTTCCAAAGTCATCTGTCGCTTATGCTTGCATGAGAGTCCTGGGGGACATTTAGATATACACCATCAAACTGATTAATACAGAAAACTGGTACTAGAGAAAGGTAGGTATTGCTATGGCTGTAACTAACCTTGTGCTATAGAAGTTCTTAGAATTGGTTTGCAGGAGGAGTTTGGGAAGTTTTGGAGATATGGGCTGAAACAGCAAGAAAATTGTATAAATGGAGCTTAATGAGTAATTCTGGTCAGAGGATGAGACACATGGATAGGGATGTAGGCAGTAAAGTTCAGGCTCAAGAAATTTTAATTTGGATGTGCTCGCTTCAGCAGTACATATACTAAAATTGGAATGATACAGAGAAGGTTAGCATGGTCCTTGCACAAGGATGCCATGTAAATTTGTGAAGCGTTCCATCTTTGTAAAGAAAGTCATGGCCCTTTAATGTAACAGAAAGCTACTCAGCTATAAAGAAAGATAACCTTGAGGCTCTTTTAGGTAAATGGATATAAGTTGAGATCATGCTCATGAGTAAATGGTTCAGAGTCACATGAGTGAATATCGTGCTGTCTCCCTAGTATAAAAAAACTAAAGGAGTTAGTGGTACCCCAAAATGCACAATACATTCTGTGAAAGGGAAAGGGGGGGAAGAGTTTAAAAAGGGAAGGCAGTGGCCATTATTAATTGATTATAATGATTTGAAACCCATATTGTTTTCATTGTTCTGTTTAGTTTGGTTTTATTCTGTTTTGATTTGTCTAATTTAATTATATTTGATAGCATGAACAGCTATTTCAAAGATAACAGAATATATTACGGTAGCCATTATTGATTCCCTATTAGCAAATTGCTTTCATTATTTGTTTTGACTGATTTTGTTTTATTTTGTTTTGTTTGATTGCATCATGTCTGATGGTATAGGCAGCTACTTTGAAGATAACAAGATGCATTATGATACCCACTGTGATTTTATTATTATCTTGTTTTGAAGCCCTGTACTGTTTCCATTGTTTTGTCTTTATTGGTTTTATTCTATACTATTTTGTTATATTTTATTATGCCTGATGGTATGGGCAATTCTTTTGAAGATAACAAGAGGCATTATGGTAGTCATTATAGATTTACTTGTGTTTTGTTTTAAAGTCCTGTAATATGTTCCTCATTTTGTTTTGATTGACTAGTTTGGTTTTATTCTCTTCAAAATTAAAAAAATATATTTTAGTTTGGAACAAAGTCTCCACTGACAGTTGGACTAGGTGGCATATGTGCTACACTGTGTCAGACAATTTGTCTAAACTTGGCCCATGTTCTTAGACTTTGCCATGCTTAGCCCTCCAGGTACTCAGAGTCCACTACTGCACTGGTCCAAGAGGCCCTGGCTACTGCTTTTATGGATACAGATTTTGGCATCAGGTGTGAAATTCTAGTTTTACTTTTATATTCAGAATGTGCGAGTTGTAGAGTCAAGGAAGCTTTACCCAAGTTTCAAAGGAAGGCTCAGGAGGCCAGGAAGGAGACCACTAAGGGGGCTGTAGGGGAAGTGGTAAACATATAACCAAAAGTTTAGTGGACATTCTAGGTAGCTAAAGGTCCCAGAAATAAAGAATATCAACCTAGGAAAGTTGCATGCTATAAATGGAGTCTGCCAAAGCGGGGCTATAAAGATTGCAACCACCAAGACCATGGGGTGAGCTACTGATGTCCTTTGAAACATTTTGCCACTGTGTGCTCCAGATATTTGACATAAAGCTGTAGTAATGATTTTTTTTTTCCGCTTGATTTTGTTCTTGCTTTGATATGAATTTTGTATTCCCTTATTCCTGCGTTTTAGAATAGAATGTGTACCTCATGTCATCATACTTGGAGTTTATGTAATTGTATAAAGGTTCACAGCTAAGAATTTGCTTTGAGTCTCAGAAGAGATTTGAAATTTGACTTTAAAATGGTTCATAAATTGTCGAGACTGAGGGTAAGAAATTTTTGCATTTCATGTAGTAGGTAGGATAGTTATACTATAGCAGGCAGAATTATGAATTTTCTATAAGCTTTATTTGGAAATTAAGTATGGCTTAAAGATATATGTTTTAGTGGAAAGTTGACAAGGGTAGATTTTGAATGTTGATAGTAATAGGTGAATTCATTGGGTTAAGAAATGTCTAGTAGATGAGTATATCATGATTCTAGTTGTGCCTGGGTAGGTTGTGAAGATGTGGCATTAAATATATATATATATATATATATATATATATATATATATATATATATATATATTGGAGCTGGGGATTTAGTTCAGCAGTGTAAGCGCCTGCCTGGCAAGCATGAGGTCGTGAGTTCAATCCCCGGTACCAATAAATAAATAAATAAATAAAATGGAGACTTAAAAAAAAAGATATATATCCTTTCTTATTTCTCTCTGATGCAGTTCCTCTTTTCTGCTTTGTGCCTGCATAACATAAGCATCCATACTCTGCCACGCACCTCTGCCATGATATTCCTGCCTTGGGACTAACCGACTACAGATTGAATATCCTCAAATAATAGATTCAGTTCACTCTTCTCTCTTTTGAGAGTTGGGTATTGTGTATAACTATGGAAAAGATGACTAAAGTATGAAGTAAAAATGCCAGCTACCTTACTTGTGTTTATTTAGTTGGTTCAAGCTCTTATGCTCTCTTATTTAAACAAATGAAGGGATGCTCTTATGAAAGAGAAGTTTTGCTTTTCCTTAGAGTTAAAGATATTTTATAGTGATACGTGAATATTCATGTTTATAGCACCACAATGCATAGTAGCTAAATCTTGGAGGGATCTATATGTCCATCAGCAAATGACTAGACAAATGAGATGAGGCTTTTATACACAGTGGAGTACGACACGGTCATAAAGAAAACAGTAGTCATTTGCAGGAAAATGGATGTACCCTTAGAATATAATGTTAAGTAAAATAAATCAGATACACAGGCCTAAATAGCACATGACTTTTTAAATATGAGAAACCCAGAACATAAAGAGCAAAATAAAACAGAAAATAGGACTTATAAGGGTAGATTTCATTCATATGGGAAGAGAATCAAAGAGGAAGGGGTGAGAGAGACATCAGGGGAGGGAGGAGAGGGGAAGGAGATGGAAAAAGCAATGAAGATGTGTTATATATATGTACCAACCCCACAAGAGAAGTGTAAGTATTATATAGTGCATAGCTGTACTAATAAAAATAAAAACTAAGAAAATCAGATATTTTACTCTACTCAATTCAAGTTTCTTTGTGTCTACATTATAGAACTACATCTAGGTACATTCATGTCACATTTGTATTCACATTCCCCATCTGGGAAGCATTAATTATTGTAAAATAAATTCAACAATTATTAAGGCATTTTTTTCTTTTTTTGGTACTGGCACTTGCACTCACCCCTTATGCTTGCCAGGCAGGTGCTATGATGTGAGCTATGTCCCCAGCCCAGGCATTTTTATTAATGCTTGCAGGGTGTCATGTTGCAGCATCTACACCTTACAGAGATGATACAAACAGAGCACACGTTCTGACCTTTCCTGTATGAAGCCAGATGAAATAGTACCATACACATTTGACATGGAAAGCCCCGATTTTCAGTATGATCAGTTTAATATAATATTTCCTAACAGTCCTTATAACCATCTTGATATAAAAGTTACGTCTTTCCCATTCATTGTATCAAGTTTTCAAACCATTGTGCATCTCCTTTGCACTGATCTTAAATGTGTCCATTGCTTATGTTTTACCCAATACTTACTGTTTACAGAGAATAGTATTAGATTCTCCTGAAACTTAAAGATCATTTTGATTAACTGACCATAAAGGAAGCTCCTTCCAGTCTATCTCTGTGTTACTTTTGTCCCATACCATGGTATTTGACCTTAAAGTCTCTTTTCACGTTCAGTGAAGAATAACGTATAAGCTAAGCCAGCAAAAGTAACCAGCCATACACTTTTTGCAGATTTCCTTTGTTCCCTGAAGTCACTCAATATTTTCACATCTTCCTTTTTTTGTTACTTCTTCTCTTCTTTCCTGTTTTGCCCACCAATTCTTTTACTTCTTTGGTTTTTATTCCATACCGTATTTACAAGGGCAGTCTTCATCATCACCCTCAATCCTTGAGTCAGACCGTTATTAGCATCATTCTATTTGATAGAGTGAGATTTGTCTTTAGGTTTTCAAACACCATTGATTTATTAACAAAGATAATAAATTCACAATAAGACGTTTCTGTAGTATTCCACTTTCCTATTACTGGGACAGAATACCTCATAACCACATCTTAAAGGGGGTCATTTAGTTTGACAGTTTCAAGGGCTTCAGTACATGATAAGCAGGCTCCAGAGCAGGAGAATGTCCAAGGGCATAGTGGAGCAAATCTGCTCAATTCATGCTAAGATAGAAGCAGAGCAGGAAGACAGTGGCAGAGAGGGAG
This sequence comes from Hydrochoerus hydrochaeris, assembly GCA_004027455.1. NCBI lineage: Eukaryota > Metazoa > Chordata > Mammalia > Rodentia > Hydrochaeridae > Hydrochoerus > Hydrochoerus hydrochaeris. Next base: position 736,120 of record PVLA01000023.1, on the reverse strand, counting down.
AGGGTGAGGGACCTCATAGACAAATACTCTAGGTCTCACTTTTGTGACCCACACACACATATGTGTTCCACCATACTCTGAACTAATCAAGTTGACACAATCAGACTTCACTGTCACATCCCCCTCCTCAACAACATGACTTGCAATTACATCTCCTGAAAGCATGCTTAATCCTCAAATAAACATAAGGTCAAAATTCTTCTTAAAAATATTTTTGTACAACTGAAAATGAAATAATCATTAACTACTCTCAACACATGTGACCTTGCTGGTTGCAGGCCACATGACCTGTTTCTTCGACTAGCTCCTTTAGTGGGCTGCCGCTTTCCTTATGTAGCAGTTCACATTCCTGGCATCTTGGACTGCATGCAGTTTCCACTGTTTCTTTGCCTTCATTTCCCTGGCTTCCCGCACTGCTCTCTCAAAAGGTCCTTGTCTGGCCTCCTAGGCCTGTCTTTAAAATCTGGTTGGAAGCCTTCCTGACCTTAGAACACTTGGATTCTGCACCTTAGTAATGCCAAGATCTGCTGTCAGCAGTAGCAATTATCAGGGTTCTTTTACTATGGTTATAGCAGTATTTTAGTATCTAGATGGCTTAGTACATTGAAATGAATTTTGAGCAAATAGTTCTTTAGGAACCTTTTCTTGAGCTTCAGTCCCTGAGACTCCTCTCAAATGCAAAGTTGATAATTTTGTACACTTCATCCTCCATTCAGTGGGGTCTTGCTGATTTCTAAGATGCCTTCAAAGTATGTGCTCTGATCTCTCCTACATACAATTCTCACTATGAATCTGGCTGAAAACAGTCAACAGCAGTCATGCCACACCTCGAATACTGGGCTGCTTCGAAGTGCCATCCATCTGATGAATTAGTCCACCTGTGTTAGTAGAGTCTCATGGAGTCTCAGAACAAGGGCAAAATGTGGACATATTTCCTGCCACAGGATAGCAGACATGACTTCGAATCCAACAATCGATAGGAGCCAATTCTGAACTGAAACCACCTGAGTCTAGCCTTTACTCTTCTGTTCCTATCATTGTGCTGATCTTCTGAACTTTCTAGAAAATTACTCATTAGGCTCTGCTTTCAGAAATCTACATTTCTGTTTCCCTCATCTCCCCATGTTTTCAAGTTCCTTTTGCAAGCAAGTTCCAAAGGTTTTTCTAAATCACATGCTCAGATGTTCCCACTTCTCTGGTACCCATGTTCTGTTTTAGTTATGTTTCCATTGCTCAGATCCAATACCCAGCGCCCATGGCCTTTTCTTTGTCTAATTATTATTATTTTTATAAATCTAGATTTAGTTCATGATCAGCTGGCTGCAAGGCATAAATATGCCTGAAAATCATGGCATAGTGAAGCTACATAGTTCATGCAGGCTGGAAAGAACCACAGGAGTGTAGTGACAAGGAGAAACTAGGGAGGGACCATGTATATTACCCATCACACACACAGACTAAACCAGAAGTGTATTTTCCTAATTCCCTTGGTTTTCTACCAAACCAATCAAGTTGACACAATCAACATTAACAATCTAGTCTCCGTGTATCCAGTGGTTCATACTGATATCTCAAATTTGCGATTGTAAGGAAGGAGTATCATGATTTCTGACTTTCTATCACATGAAAAGTCACAGTAGAAGGCTGAATGTCATTTTAATAGTTTCTTCCTTTTGAGCTCATTGATTTTGAAGAATGTTAAAGTAGATTCTATACATAGAGTAATATAAATACTCTTTGGTTTGCTTAATATATTTTTGTTTCCATGGACATTCAGTAATTGTACATGTTTTGGAGGTACAATACAACATTGCAATACATACACATAATGTGTAATAATCAAATCAGGATCATGAGCATATCTTTCATCTCAGACTATAATTTGTCTGTCTTGAAAATATTGAAAAACTTCAGTACTGGCTACTCTGAGTTTTTAATTAACTGTTGTCAGTCATAGTTGTCCTCTCGCTGTAGACCATTAGGAGTTTTCCTACTCCGTTGCACCCGTGTGCTGGATAGTACTCTCCTTCTGTGCTTCCATCCTTTAGTTAACTACTCTCCTTCTGTGCTTCCATCCTTTAGTTTTTAAGCACTGTTACGTTTTTCCCTTTTAACATGTTTCTTTGTTGCCATCAGTCAGTGTTTAGGAAGAGAGGATTTAAATGTTTTCGTTCAAATTGTCATTTTTCCTAGAAGGATAATTTGTCTTATTTAAATATCTCATTACCAAACACAAATGTCTATTATTGGTCTGTGCCACAATCCCTGGAGCAATCACAGTTTATGAGACTATTTCACCTTGCTATAAATTGTCTCACAGCACAGTGATTTTCCTTGGTTTCAGGTTGTCACTTCTCAGTACTCACAGGGTCTCCTGATACCAGCCAGTCTCCACCTACTGTTTTTCCTCATTCTAATATATTGAGGAATTACAAGAATACATCATATTCACCTTTTTAAGGATGAACTTCATAAAGACTATGCTAGAATAAAGAGTATTTTGTTTAACCTAGTTGCATCTGTTTTGGGTGGTTTTAATCTTACTTGATTAAATTATCAGAAGATAGTCAGACAGACTTGTTTTTTCATGCCTATAATCACATGAATTTTGACCAAGAACTAACTCTGGGGAAGACTTACTTTATCGTTCTTAATTATAGCCCACAGTGAACACCTAGTAAAGACTGTTAAAGCACTAAAATAAGGACAGCATAAACACAAAGGAAATTGGTTTCCCATTAAAAGGTCTAACATGAATGTTCAAACCACTAGTAATCATTGAGGGGCCTGTTACATATAAACAATCTTGAGAATTCTATTTAAGTAAATCATCCTGTTATTTTTTAAGTAGTGTCATTTTGTGACCTTATGTCAATGATGAAGACACAAAGATAGAAAATATACATCTGTGTTTATGAACAGACCAACCCCTAATGATGACCTAACAGTCATGCACAATGCAGTTGGTGAAGTACTGCCAATGGTGTATGGGGACAGATAAAGAAACAAATTGTACAGAGGAGAGAGTAATGTTCTGTTTTATTTTCTTTGTTTTATGTTTTTTGTTTTTTTAAGTCTTGGCTTATGTCTAGAATTTCCATGGATGAAAGAGAATAGGAGAGTTTCAGTAGGACAGTTCAGGATAGATGGAAGGCAGTGAGTTGGAAGCAGTGGAACCTGTTATGTCTTCTGAGGCTTTGCTTATTCCCCCCCTTTTTTTCTTTTTGTTACTGGGGATCAAACTCAACCTTGTGCTTGCCAGGCAGGAGCTTATGCTGCTGAGCTAAATCCCTGGCCCTATTTTCTCTGTTTTACACTGGTGCAGACTTTTCTGTGGTTCAAGATCACCATGTAACATTTGTTTGATGTAAAGGTGAGTTAACTTATAAAATACATTTTAAATCAATAATTTCCATTTTCACAGAATATGATGAATTAAAGATCCATAGTATATTTAGAAAATGAAATGTCTACTATTAAAATCAATTAGGTAATATAGTGCTTATATATTTTATTTTCTTGACATTGTATCCATTAGAAAAATCTCTGATTACTGCTTATATCTCAGTTCAGTTAAAAGATTTTTCAACAAATGGAGTAATCCAATTTGAAAAGTTGGAAGACCAAAAGTGGCTAATCAGGAATTAATATGGAAAAATATGATAAGTGGATCTTATGTGAAAATGAATATGGTATAGTTTAATGTACTACAGAGGCAGGACTTATAATTGCAATACAAATATATATGCATCTTAGATATAGTTAGAAATCTAGAAAAACAAAAATATCAAAATGTATTATATTTGATTTAGGCTACTTGGTGCTAATCACTGTTTTGATGCTTATCATTTTATAATTATCACCAAAAACAATAATATTGCTATTTATAATTTATCCTTTTAATATTTTTACTTACAGAGAACATTTATGTATGTTATTAAATTTTCTTTTGTGGCACATTTTAAAGAGTATTATTATATGAAAGTAGCTTAGAATATGTAACTAACTTTTTAAAGTTTAAAGCATGCTGACTATCAAGAATGCTACTGTGACAGTTATATTCTAATTACATTCTTGAGATTATGTTATCTTTCAAGAATAAATCAGAACTCTTCACTAATATGGCAGCACACTGCATAGGCTATCTATTCTGGCTATACCAAATCACTGTAAAATTTAGTGGCTTAAAGCAGTACATATTTATCATTTTATTCTTTAGGAGATCAAAAGCCAAGGAGATCAAGATGACAGGAGGGGTTACTTTCTAAAGGTTCTACAGAAGAATCTGTTTCATTTCCTTCTCCAGCTGCTAAAGGATGCCTCTTCTCCTTAGACTGTAGGCCCCAAATTTTTAACGCCCTCATGGTTGACTATAATTCCACCTCACTGGTGTTTTACTGTTTTGTCTTACTCTTCCCTTTAAAAAAGCACTGTTGTTGCCTTGGACTAGTTTGGATAATCCAGAATAGTGTCCCTCCCTCAGTCCAATTGACTCACAACCCTAATCCACTCTGGAACCTTAATGGCCTGTTACATAGCATGGGATATTCAGGAAAGTGATTCCAGGGATTAGAACATTTACATCTTTGGCAGATACAATATCCTTACTACAATTCATTTAAAATATTTTTGAGAGACATTTTCAAATTGACCCCAAGTCATTGTACACTCCTTGTGGAGATGCAATAATGAGAATTTTGACATTTACTTTAGTTCTTTTATTTCTCTCTTTCAAATGAAAGATTTGTTAAGGTATATTTCATATGCCATCGTGTTTACTTTATAAATGTGTGATTTAATTTGTGATTATTTTTAAACTATATCCATAAATTAGTATCACTACTTCCATTTTCTGATTATTATTAATACAGTACATGCAGTACATCATACTTATGTTCACCTTAGAGAATTTGTATATATACGTAGATCATCTTGATATTTACTCCGCTGCCCCCATTCTCTCCTCTTCCTCCTTCCCCAGGTCCTCTTCACATATCCACAGAATCTATCTTCATGTTTCTTATCTCTGTTTTATTTTACTTTTTAAATTATTTATATGTTGGGTTTCTCATATACGAGAAACCAGCAAATATTTAACCTTTTGAGTCTGATTTTTGTCACTTAGCGTTACTGTCTCAAGATGCACCCATTTTCTCATAAATGATTCAAATTTATATTTCTTTATAGCTAAGTAGTACTCCATTAAGTACACATACCACATGTTCTCTATTCATTCAACTACTGATGAGCATATAGTCTGCTTCTATAATTCATTCTATTGTGAGTTATGCTGCTATAAACATGGGTATACATGTATCACTGTACTTTAGTGACTTTAATTCTTTTGGGAAGAAACCCAGAAGAGATAGAACTGGGTTAAGTGGAATTTCTAGTTTTAGTTTTCTGAGGACTCTCCATAGTGATACCCATAGTAGAAATACTAGTTTACATTCTCACCAACAATGTAGAAGCATTCCTTTTCCTCTACAACCTCACCAACACTTGCTTTGTACGTTCTTGATGGTAGATTTTCTTAGTTAAGTAAAATGTAATCTTACTGTGGTTTTGATTTGCATTTTTTTGGTGACCAAAGATGGTGAACTTTCTTTTTTTATGCACTTGTTGGTCATGTGTACCTCTCTTGAGAAGTGTCTAGTCATTTCAGTTGCCTGTTTTCTTGATTGTATCGTTTATTTTGGGGATCTAATTTTTTGAAATTTCTTTATGTATTCTAGACATTATTCCTTTGTTATATGAGTAGATGGCAATTTCTTTCCCATCCTATAGGTTGTTTCTCCACTCTGTTGTTTTGTTTGCTGTACGTAGGCTTTTTAATTCGAAATGATCCCATTTGTCAATTCTTGGCATTGTGTCTTATATTCCTACAGTTCTTGGCATTGTGTCTTGCACACCTGGAAGTGCTTCCTTATGCTTGTGTCTTTAAGAGTTTTATCAATTTTTTCCAAAAAATTCAGTGTTTTTGTTTTTGTACTAAAGTCTTAGATCTGTCTTGATTTGATCTGAGTACCAGATGAGAGATGTGGATCTAGAGACATTATTCTGCACATCGATAACCAGTTTTCCCAGTATTTGTTATTGGGTTCTCTGTCAAAAATTAGATGACTGATGATATTTGGGAGGAGTTCTGCATCTTCTACTCTACTGGTCAACATGGCTATTTTTGTCTCAGTTTCATGCTATTTTTATTACTGTATCTTTGTAGTATAACTTTAGAATCAACTTAGTAATGCCTCCAGCTTTGTTTTTGTTGGTTGGAATTGATTTGACTATTCTAGTTCTCTCTGGTTCCACATAAATTTTAGAATTTATTATTCTAGATCTGTACAAAAGTTTGTTGATATTTTAATTAGAATTGCATTAAATCTATATATCACTTTTGTAATAAGGTCATGTAAAATAGCATGGAACTGAGACAAAAATAGCCATGTTGACAGTGAAGTAGAGTAGAAGATGCAGAACTCCTCCCAAGCATCTTCAGTGATCTAATTTTTGACAAAGAGCCCAATACCAAATGCTGGGGAAACTGGTAATTGACGTGCAGAATAATGTCTCTAGATCCATATCTCTTGTCTGGTATACAGATTAAATCAAGAGGGATCTGAGACTTCAGTACAAAAACAAAAACACTGAATTTGATGGAAAAAATGTTTCTACTTATCCAAAAAAGGGGATGTGGTTTCATTTTCTAATGGCTTTTTAAATCTCTTTTCAAAAGAACACTATAGTTTTTATTGTACTATTTTTAACTTCTTTGATTAGGTTAATTCCCATATATTTTAGCATTTTTTAAAGCTATTGTAAAAGGCACTGTTTTCCTAATTTCTTCTCTGAGAGCTTCACTGTATACAGGTATACTATTGATTTTTATTTGTTTATTTTGTATCCTACCAATTTGCTCAATTTGGTTATTTTTTTCTGAGATTCTATTCAAGGAATTTTCTTTTTCCTTAAACATAAAGGATCACATCATCTGCAAATAAGGATACTTTGACTTCTTCCTTTCCCATACCTGTCCTTTCATTGCTTTCATATGCCTGTTTTGGCTAAAGTTTTGACTATTATATTGAACGCAAGAGGTGGGTGTGTACATGCTTATCTTTTATTCTGGTTTAATGTGGAATGCTTTCAGTTTTTCCCCATTCACAGTGATGTTGGCAGTGAGTTTCCCACAAATGTCTTTTGTCAGTTTAAGGTGAAGTCCTTAAGTAGTTGTTTTGGGCATGGTTTTTCTTATGAATGTTTTTTGTCAGATGCTTTTTTCTTTGTCTGTTGGGGTCATAGTGTGAGTTTTGTCCCTCTGTTTATGTGGCATGTTACCTTTTTCTGATTTTATAACATTTTTCAAAAGAAATTCTATGTCCATTAGCAATCACTTCCCATAATTTTCCTAACATTGGTCCCTGACAACCATTAATTTACTTACTTTCTTCAAAGTTTTTTCTCTCTTGAACATCATATAAATTAAATTGTACAAAACATGGCCTTTTATATTTATTTTATTAAGCATTACATTTTTAAGGTTCATCAGTGTTATAGCTTGTTTCAGCACTTTATCTATTTTTATAGCTTAATATTCTATTGCCTAAATATACATTTTATTTTCCATTTACTCATTTACTGATATATTTTTGAATTATTGTTTTGGATATTACAAACAATTCTGCTACGAATATCTTGTGTAACTTCTTTTAATTTATTTTTTGAAAATTTGTTTATAGATAAAAATCTCACTGCTGATTCACTTTGTGTTTATGTATACTATATATACTGATGGAGGTAAACATTTCATGTATTTTAACTTTTTGTATCATAAACTTTCAATTTTGAAACTATTTTCTACTGGCATTTTTGTCTGCATGTATTTTCTTTTTGGTACATGATATGTTTTATACCTTAGGAATTATTGACCTTTTGTTAAAAAATATAAAAATATATATTTTTCATCCACATATATAGAAATACATATGTATATATACATATTTGAGTTATGTCTAAGACATCACAAGTTAGCAGATTTATTTTTACTTATTTTTTTCAAAATATTATTTATGATTACATTTTCACCATTTATCTTTTGTGTTTTGGGGATGGGGTCTTGCTCTATATTTTGCCTCAACCTCCCCGGTTCTGAGACTGCAGGTAAATACCACTCTCAGCTATATTTTTGCATTGTATTTATTTATTTTTTGTGCCTGAGATCAAACTCAGGACCTCACACTTGCCAGGCAAGTACTGTGCCACCGAGATTTATCCCCCACCCTCATTTTCACATATCAATACTATATTTGAGGATTATTTTGTCATAATGTAAGGATGCATTTTATTATTTTCCAAGATGTGATATTATTTTCATGTGATGTGTAAGAATAAATACACTTTTTCCTTTAGTGTAACTGTAGTTTACATAAAAAAAAATGTGGGATTGAGGATAGATATCTACTGTTTCACATTAAATTGGCTGTGCTTTTGGTAAAATTATCATTTTCTTTCAATCATAATAGCATAGTTGGGCAACAAAATCTAAATACAAACGCTCCTGTATTATGATGGGGTTACACCTCCAGATTATATTTTAAACATCTAAACTACCAGACACCATGGTTGAAGTACACTGTGCCATGGTTTTCCGACCCTCACCACCACGTGGCTGCTGCTGTCCAGCATCAAGAGAGTAGCCCAGTGAGGAAAGGTCAGAATCCACAGTCTGTCTCTGGTACTTTTCTCTCATTGTTGAGTCATACCTGGCATCCAAAGTTAAAGGGGGAAAGGTTTCTTTAGCTCACAGTTTTTAGAGGTTTCCATTCATAGTCAGCTGACTTCAAGCGAAGGTGGATGGCAGACAGGTATCACAGAGGAGAAAACATTCCATAGTGAGCAGAACACAGTGAAACAACAGGTACGACCACAGCTCTTTCTATCCCTTATGCCTTATCCAGGCTTCTCAGGACAGGTAGCACTCACACCCCTAATCCTACTGCCCTTGAGCCTACAATTGCACCGTGAATAATGAATCTCCATATCATACAGACTAGGTCCAGACACCTCTAAAAAGCCCCACCGATGACGGCAGGAAATTTTGGAGAAACATCTAAGCACAAGCTGTAACATAATCAAAGCACATTTTCTACTGAATGTGTATTACTTTCACACCATTTTAAACTAAAAACAAATGTAAATCAAATTGTCTTTTATCAGGGTCTACCTGTGTTACTAATTGTATTCTACTTTTCATTTCAAAATATCCTCATTATGTATTCCAATAGGTACTTTCCTCCTTTAAATATTTCAGAAGAAATATATGATTATTTTTCACATACACTTGGAAAATACTAGTTATACTTGGTGCAAAGTACTGAATGTGTTTCTCCAATGAATTATTCATATATTGAAATCTCGATCTCCAATAAAGTGATATTACCTGGGATCTTTGGGAGGTAATTAAGTCATCAGAGTGGAGCCCTCATGAACTGAGTTACTGACCTTGTATCAATGTTCCAGTAGGACTCTGTGGCCTTCTTTCCAACATGTGAGGGCACAGTGAGATATTTTCAGTACATACCATGGAAAAGACACTCCCAAACCCAGCCTGGCATGTTACACTCCAACTTCCAACTAGCAGAATTGTAAGAAATAAATTTCTGTTGTTTACAAGGCTTCCAGTGTATGATACATTTGTATAGAAGCCCAATCTGACTAATACACTTGAAATTTAAATTAATTTAAATTATTTAATTAACACAAAAGACAGTATCTCTTCACCAGTTTCTTCTCTCTCAGTAACACTTTAACTTTCAGCTTAACCCTCAGTCCTACTCTTATATCCACATAGATATAAAAATTTTTCCTTTTCTTCTTCTTTCTTTCTTTTCTCTCTCCCTCACTACTTTTCTTCTTTCCTTCCTTTCTTTCTCTTCAGTACTGCAGATGGTACTGGAAGATAACATCACTATCTCTCTTTATTCTTCTTTTTAAATTTTAAGATAAGAGTGTCACAAATTTTTCCAGGCAAACTTAAACTTGCAGTCCTGCTCAGTGTCCCTCAGTGCTTGGATTACAGTCATATATCACTGTACCAGGCTCTGCATATTTCTTTTAATGTAGGCACTTTAGTATCTCTTTGTGTGAAACCTTTGGTTAGAGGTATTTGAGAGAATTCATGGAGGAAAAAATCTTGTTTTTTTTTTTTTAATTTTCGAAGTTAATTTTATGTGTAAGTATGATTGGATTACTAGAAACTCAGGTACCTGAGGGGTGTCTGAGAAGATATTTCAGGTTAGCAATGGATTGCCCTCAGCAATGGGAGTAGTTACCATCTACTCTATTGAGATCTTGAACAGAACAGAAAGTTAGAGAATATATAATTTCTTAAACTCTGGCATTATTTGAAATACAACACTGATTTTCTGAGACTTTCAGACTCAAATTGAAATCTATACCATTGGTTTCTAAGTATCCCATATTTTGAACTGGAGAAATGGCTTTATTTTCTTTTTTGTGTTTCAACTTTGTAAATTGCAAATGGAGAAGATTTAGAGCTTTCAAAGTTGTATGGAACAATACCTTATAATCTCTTCTTTTGTATCACTTCAGTTTGTTCCTGTGGATATCTCTGACTAACATGGACTTTAAACAGGCCTTAAAAATACATGTAACATGTTTATGTGGCCAAACAAAAAGAGATGAGAAATATTTCTGTAAAGCTTCAAAGAAGAGAGAGAGAGAGAGAGAGAGAGAGAGAGAGAGAGTGCATATAAACATATATATTTTTAGATGTTGAAGAATATGAGTGGATTTAATGTTTGAATTTTTGTATCACATCTAGAAACTTCACTTTGGCAATATCACTTTGATCTTCATCATTGTGTGATTTTAGCAGATTAGCTTCTACAGTATTATATAGACATAATGAAAAAGGGTTGTTAACTGAAAACACTTAGTAATGAATTCTGAATGATCATTATTTTTATTATACTCATGTAATGTGTTTAATGATCTATTTTTAATGCCACACTAATTTTCTCTATTTAAAATGTAGTGGCATGATTCTGTATGAGACAATGAGAAGCAAAAACATAAAAGTTCTAATCTTGAAGTAAAATCAATGTTATATTTAATGAATAATGTTACTGACAGATCCATTATTAAAATATTCTGACCTAGGAGCAACAACATTTTCACGTGGTGTAAATAATCAAAGCAGAAATTTTTATTGCAATTGAGATATTCATTTTTAACTTAGTTAAAAACTATGAATTCAGAAATAAAAGTAAAAAACTAATGAGAATGAAGTATTCTATTTCTTACATAATAAGTTAAATTCTACAAAGGACACAAAAATTATTTTTTAAGCCACAAGTTTGGTATTCTCTTAATAAAAATTAGCCAGGCGTGGTGGTACATGCCTGTAATCCCAGTACTCAAGAGACTGAGGCAGGAGAATTATTGCAAGCTCCAGCTCAGCCTGGGCTACAAAGTGAGCTCAAGGCCAGCCTGTATGGCATAATGAGATCCTGTCTCAAAAAGACAAAAAAAATTTAAACCATCATAAATAAAATTAATTTTATTCCCAAATGACTACAATTTATGATGGTCTAGAAAAAATTAAAGAACTTATTTATGAGGAGCACAATTAACAAAGTCAGTATTTTTTAAAGTGTAATGTCAGAGAATAAACTATATTTTCATATAATCATGGGACATCTGCCAAATATTTATTTTGCTTTATTCTGTAAGTTGAAATAAATTAAAAAGTGAAGTTTATACATTTTCTAATCTATGGATATACAGTACCACAAGCCAAAAATTAATAAGAGAAATTTAAGGCATTTTATAATTTCATTTATAAACAATGAAAATATCTTTTTCCAAGTGCAAAATGTTATCCTAAAAAGCTTTGTAGTAAAATAAGAATGGAATGGAGATCTGCTTTAGTATAAGGAAGGACAATTTTGATTAATTTGTAAGAAAATACCTGCTACAAATCATGTTTTATCTTACATGAGAAACCAAAAATGTAAATAAATTAAAAAACAAAATAAAAGATGGGAAAAAGCCAGGAGATGGGTCTTTTGTAAAAGGAAAGAAGAGCAACAGGTGGAGAAAGAGGGGAGGGTGGAGGGGATGAGGCGGCAAAAAAGAATGAAGACGTGCTGTGTAGTTGAACCATGACAAACGCAATCATATGGACCGCAGACATGTACTCATAAAAATACAGTAAACACTTAAGCTAGATGATTATTAATTATAGGCCTCAATTTCATTTTTATAAGATGTACAAGTAAACTGCATTTCCATGTAACAAGAGCTTGAAATGGTAGAATAAATACCTAAGGGTCAACAGTTGGAAGACAAAAACTACAATTTTTAGGCCTGCGGTAATAGCACCTGCTTACAGTCATTGTAGGATTAGCAGAAGCAGCCCGACACAGACAAGGAGAAAGCAGCTGGGAGAGAGGAGCTGAACGGAATCTGTTCAGTTCAATTCATCAGCCTTAGCTCACAAGTTTTTGGCAGAGTGCAGTCAGTGGTGTACTGATTGAAGAAACAAAACAACACACACACACACACAAACAAAAAACAAAACCAAACAACCCTCACTATAATGTTCTGTCCCGGAAAACCAGACAACTGAATCTAGAAATCTGTGAAATCCTGAACTGATGGCAGGTGGCTATAATCTCAGGATTCTGGGAAGCTGAGGCAAAAGGATTGCAAATTTGAATTTAGGCTGGGTAATTTAAGATCCTTTTGCAAAATTTACAGAAAGTCCAGGGTTGTAGATTAGTTCAATTCTAGTACTGAAAAAACAACAACAGCAACAACAACAAAAACCCAAAAACTATGATTACTGGAGAAAATGGGGAAGCCTAGACTAGAGATACTGAGAAATGAAATTTCAAAGGCCTAACTACATAATTCTGATTCTTCCGAGAGTCATACATACACAGAAAAGACTCAAAGTGTACATCAGGTAAAAACTGACAATCTGAATGAAGGTGACAATGCCACCAAAGATACCTGAGTTTGAAGTTCAAATCTAATTGATAAAAGAAACAATTTATTCTGAGAAAAATAATACAAACACAAGATAAAATTATCTAACACATGAAGTACAGTATAATAAATGATCAGAGGTAGACAATATTAACTGAGAACAGCCCTGAAATGACTTGAACAAATGCAAAGATAAGAATTCTGAGTAGTGATACCAGAAAATTTGAAAATAAACAAGTATAAGTCCTAAATATAAGGAAATGCAACACCAAGATGAATTCACAAGGTGTATTCAATGCACTAATGAATGTTAGAACAGTTAATCATCTAATATAAGCAAAAAAGAGAACAACAATAAAGATTGAATTAAAAGAAGCACATAGCTCCAGGTCTGCATTTGCATGGATTGTCATAACAAAATACCATAGAGTAGATGAATTATTAATAGACACTTATTTATGCACAGCTCTAAAGGCTAGAAGTCCCAGATGAGGTGTGGTAGGGTTGTTTTCTGCTCAGAGCTCTATTTCTCACTTGCACAGGACTGCTTTTGCCTTTGAATTTACATTGCGAAGAGAGCAGTCTGGTGTCTCCTTCCTTCCTTCCTTCCTTCCTTCCTTCCTTCCTTCCTTCCTTCCTTCCATCCTTCCTCCCTTCCTCCCTCCCTCCCTCCCTCCCTTCCCTTATTGTTTCCTTTCTTCTTTCATATTTAGTAGTGTTTTTATTTATACAGATTAGTGAATTTCACTTAAACACAGTCACACATGCCTACAACATACCTTGTTAATTTCTCACCAATACCCTCTTCCTCCCTTCCCCAACTCAGATCTTCTTTCTTTTCTATAATAGTCTCTCTTCTATTATCAGATTCTCCCTCTCTCTTTCTCTTTCTCTCTTTCTCTCTCTGTCTCTCCTCTCCTTCTCTTTGTTCTTTTCCTGGATACCTTATATGGAACCTTTTTTTCCCCTGGATTCCTCATATGAGAAAAAAAAATCAAATATTTAACTTTCTGAGTGGCTTATTTTGTTTAACATGACAGCCTCCAGATCTATCCATTTCCCTGAAAAGAACAAAATTTCATTGTTCTTTATGGCAGGACAGTATTCCATTTTGATTATGGCTGAGTGTTTGAGTACATGCCTCTAATCCCAGTACCCTGGGAGGTTGAGGCAGAAAGATGACAAGTTTGAGTGCAGTCTGGGAAATTTTGAGACTAAGCAAGGCACTAGCTCTAAATAGAATAAGGAAAGTAGGGCTGGGGATATAGCTCCAGTGAAAGGGCCTGGAGGGGTAAAAGGAAATCTACTGATCCATTGCAAAGAGACAAAGCACTTTCCTTTATACATTCATTTCTTGATTGTGCCTAGGCTGTTTTCATACCTTAGTTAGCTAGATCAAATTGTAGCTTTAATTTTTCCTTGTTTTTATTCTATTTTATTTTTTTATGTTAAGGAGAAAAAAGAAAAACAGAAAAGTCAAGAAGTGATCATGCTGGAATTTGGGGCACTGGGAGAATGAGCAGCCAGCTCACCACCCTGGTAAGCATCTGGGGGCCTCACAAGCCACCACTGCTGTGCCAGGGCGAGAACTATTGGTGTTTCCTGAGCTCTGCATTATGTTGGAACTTGGGGTGCTGGGAAAACAGGCAGCCAGCTCACTGCCCTGGTGAGTGGCTGGGGGCCTCACAAGCCATCTCCACTGTGCCAGGGTGAGAACTATCAGCATTTTCTGAGCTCTGCATCATGCTGGAACTTGGGGCGCTGGAAGAACAAGCAGCAAACTTGCAGCTCTGGTAAGTGGCTGGAAGCCTCACAAGCTGCCGCCACTGCTCCATGGAGAAAAGTATTGGCATTTCCTGAGCTCTGCATCATGTTGGAACTTGGGGTGCTGGGAGAACAGGCAACCAGCTTGCCACCATGGTAAGTGGCTGGGGGTCTCACAAGTGGCTGCTGCTGCACCAGGGGGAGAACTATCAATGTTTCCTGAGCTCTGCATTATGTTTCAACTTGGAGTGCTAGAAGAACAGGCAGGTAGCTCACCACCCTGGTAAGTGGCTGGGGGCCTGCCATTGGGCAGGCTAAGAATCAGGCATGGATCCATCCCTCCACCCTTAGCAAGTGGGTGCTGGAGGTCTGAGTATCTCTTGGGAGGATGAATGTATGCAGTGTGTCAAGTAAGGGGGATTTCTTTCTACCATCTCTTTGAAGGCAAATATTTTTATCACTGTTTTACTCAGTTCTGATTAGTGGTATTGCTCTATTCAATATTCTGTTTTTATAAGTTTGATATTTCTCTCCATTTTGAGCTACCTGATTGAAAGAATAGCTATTGTGAACAGAACAGGATGTACTATTGTGCCTATTCCTGTTGTCCTCATGACTTGCTGTGAGGTTCTTTGCCACTTTCACTGCACTGTCTCAGATGACTCTGATCTGTCTTGTTCTGCTGTATTTTGCTACCTTCAAAAAAAAAAGTAGATAACAAAGTAACAAAATACCTCCTAAAAACTCCCAACACCACTAAAGCTGATCCATAGGTCATGGGTGAGTAGAAACTTAAAAACAAAACAATAGAATAATATAAGGTGATTAAAAAGTAAATAACAACAACAAAACAGATGAATAAGGTACTGAGCAACCTGAAACAGGATATAACTAAACAGATAATGGAGTTAAAAAGTAAAAGGAGGAAAAGAAAGTGCTCTAAAGGATATAACTGTATTTATGTTTAAGTGTGTAAGATTGATAACCATGTTGCTGTTATTATTGGATCATTGAATAGAATTGTTTGCAGCCTCACTGTTTGAATGTCCACTTTGTATGCTTTAATTTTGTAACTTGAGCAACTATATCTAAGAAAACAATATGTAATTTATCAACTAGTGATTTCTTACTGTTTATTTTTTTCTGAAATTCTGTATTGTTTTTACCCCTTTTTCTGTTTTGCTTTTTTTCCTTTAAATAAAATTTAAAAAAAGAAAAGTCAAGAAGTTAAAAAAAAAACAAAAATAAATAACAACAAAACAGAACAACAACAGCAAAAAAAGTAGCTATATAAGTTTTCAAATTCAGATGATAGGAATTTAACAGTGGTTGTTATACTGCATATTGTTATCTTCAAAACAGTTGCTCAGGTTACCACATATAAGAACAAAACAAAATAGTAATACAGAACAAAGCATTAGATTACAAAGATAAGACAGAAGGACATCCCACACAGTTGGTATAATGCATATCATTATCCTCAAATAGATGCTCAGACTTTGGGCCTGAAAAGTCAGTAAAAAAATACAAGCATTTTTTTGTTTTGTTTTTTGTTTGTTTTTTTTTCTTCTGTTGTTATTGTCTTAGCATAAAAGTTGCTTTGAATCAGTCAGTTGCTTTCCAGGGAGTGGGGATGTGGGAGGTGTTGCTTTTTAATTTGGTATAATCTCATTTGCTAAGTCTCACTATTATTTCTATTCTATTGGAGACCTATTTAGAGAGTCTTTATCTCTGCCTACCACTTGAAGTGTTTCCTTGCTTTTTTTAAAAAAAGAATTTCAATTCATTTTATTTTTGAGATCTTCATTTGCTTTTTTTTTGAGGGGATTTCATGAATAGACTAGTACATGATTCCCACATGCTTCTGTACATATAATTTATAGTTTGTTTTTTCAGAATGTGAGCACTGATTGACTTTGGTGTCATAGATTTCTCTGCTTTGTGTTTTCTCGTTTTCCATGATCATTATACAATAGACAATAATTTTAAAGGAAAGTATAGTTTTTTTTCGGAGAAGAAAGGAGTGACTAGACATTTGTTCCAGAAATTCTCAGGTTCCCTATTGCCTTCAGTCTGGTCCCAGCAAACCTCCAATCATAGCCTGAATTTCCCTGCCCTGGGGTGATTCTTCTCCTGCAGTGGCACCACTTCCTGCTGCCTAAAGTAAGCATCAGCTTCTGAATAGAACAGGGCGTCTCTGGGGAGCTGAGTGACACTGCTAAAGACTACCGCAAACCATAGCATGAAGGTAGATACTGCCTTGCACCTCTGGCTTCAGAAATGTAGCTGTGCACAGATCATTGGAACAAGGAAACAATGATGGCCTGGCAATATGTGTCATCCTGTTGGCCTTGATCAGAGTCTTGGGGCTCCTGCTCTGAAGCTAGGATGCAGGCAAAGAGACCCTTCTCTGGTTTCATTTATTTTTTCCTTCCCTAAGCACATTGGTGAGGCTCACTTTCCTGCCTGGTCCTCAGCTCAATCCTGGGCTTGAGAGTAATTTAGAGAATGGGAGTGAAAGCAGGGTTTTTCTGGCTCCATTGACACCTCCTCCTGCAGATGTTATAGAAGAGGTCTATCCAGCCTGAGAATCTGGCTACTGGCTGCATCTTTCTCCAGGTGGAGAAACTTTTTTTTTTTTTTTTTTTTTTGCGGTACTGGTGATCACCCAGTACCTCATGAGCAGTATCCTCAGTCCCTACAACAATTACCTGAGTTCAGCAGCTGAGGCCCTCTCTGCACTGACTAATAACCCATCTCCATGACTCACAGAACACTTCATCTTCACTGCTTCAAACACTGTGAATACTCACAGATCACCCATCCCAGCAGTGTTTCTCGTCCGACCCACTGACCTCACTGTAGCCATAAGTTTTGCCACTGTCCCTCTTCCTAAACTCTCTGACTGCTATATACAAATCCCTCCTCCTAGGCTACACAGAGTGTTTCAAGTTACTCTGTCATAGTCTGTTTTTACACCCCATTTTCCACTGTTCTAGTGTAATCTTCCTGCTAAACATGAAATTCCTTAAGGCTAAGGTCCAGGTTTCAAGAGTCTCAACATCACCATGGCCCTGGGCACTGTGCATGGAGGGGTAAGAGGTGACCCTACAGGAGGAGTATTAGGTTGCTGACCTTCACTTCTTCTGTTGACAAGGCTCTGGGAAGGAGACAGCTCCCATCTACTTCTTTCTTGTACCCTGGGCTGGTGTGTAGCCTTCAGGCTTCAAGCTGCCAATTACTCCCCATTGTTTGATCTTCCATGCCCCTGTATGTATTGGGTCCTGAGCTAGATCCCAATCTCCCAAATGAGTGTACAGCAGAGGTTAAATAAAAAGAGACAATTGTATGATTTTTTTAGGGCTCCAGGAGGGTCAAAACCCTTTAATTAAGCTCCAAGGGCTAAGACAAAAGCTTCTCTGGATCAGTTCTCTTTTAATAGGTCCAAGGAAAAAAGGCAGAGAAACTGAGGAAAGCACAGGAAGTGAGCAGGACTTTGGGAGTCTCTTTAAAGACTTCTACAAGTAGTAAATTATATCAATTTAGGAGAACTGTCCTATCTCCAAATGACATTTATGGTAGGAGTGAGACTGCAGGAGTAAAATTCCTTCAGCTTCAGTCTCTACCTTGTTAACTGAGGTTGGAGCCAAGTATCTGCAGCTGTGGCCTTATCTTGCCCTTTGAGGCATCTCTGGTCTCACAGGCTACTACAAGCCTCAGCCAGGACCAGTGATTCATAGAGGTTCACTTACTATGAATCAGCTCCCATCGCCAGGCAAGGGGGTAAGGCCTAGGACAGACTCACAGATAAACATAGAAAGCCAATTAGTAAAGTTTAAATCCTGCTCAGAGCCACTTCATAGTGGTATCCAACATGTATGCTTCAAAAGGTTTGTTGGTTCCATTAATCACCCTGGGAATCACACGATGAAAAACAAAATAAATGAAGCAGATACTTTCTGGTTAGCACTTTCCTTTTCCTCAAGCTTCGGGTCTAGTTCCAATATCCATGCCATATACTCCTGGCTCTCTATGCCTTACCCTTTGATCTCTAGCCCACAGAAGTCTTAGCCTCCTTTCCCTGCTCACCTTTAGATGCAGAAGTAGTCGCTAGATCCAAGAGATCCAGTGAGGGGATTTGTGTGTCTACTGCATTGTTGGGCAAGTGACTCAGAAGGAACCCACAAGGTTAGAGATTTGAGTTCTTTGCCCTGTAATAAGCTGTGGTGTTACAGGCAGCTGAGTTAGAAATATTATAGGCAGTGAGACAGGGCTAGGTCCCCAAAGGAGCCAGTGCAGAAGCCCAGATACTTTGCAACTCTGGGGAAAACAGATACCTGCTGTGGGCCAGGCCTCAAGACAAAAATTAAATGAATATACCCACATCCTAAGGACTGATATTCTAAATAGTTCCTTATCACCCTGAGGAAGCCAGGAGTCACCATCCCAAACCCTTAGGGAAGACTCACTTCTCTAAGAATGCCTGCTTTCTATGTGACTTGCTTTCCCCTTTCTCCCCAATTTAATCAATTCTATCTGAACTACTAATCTTATTGGCTAAGTATAGTTCTGTCCTACCTTATGCCCATCTGCCTTGTGAGTTCCCAGTTTTCCCTACCTTGAACCCATCTCACCCCATGATTTTGCTTTAAAAGTCCCTGGAAAAGATGGAGTTCTTGGCAACCAGCTCAGGACTCCTTCTATCTCTCTCATACAGAAGCTTTCTTTCTCTTAATAAATATATTCCATTCTTAACTTCCATTGTTCTTAAAATTCATTCTTTCATTTTAGAGGACACAAACTCAAATCAGAAATCTAGTAGGTTGGGAGTTTTGTTCCCTTGTATCAGTGGCAGATGATTTACATATAATGTGCATGAAACCGGCTTCTGCCTTTTCTCAATGTTTTTTTTTTTTCTTATAAGTCCCAATTCCTTTTCTTCTCCCATTAGCTTTTTTGCCCAATTTTCTTACCCTCCTCACTCCCACAACTCTCCAAGTTTGGGAATTGTGTCATTAACCCAATTTTTTAAGTCCTCAGTGAGAGGGAGGAAGGGCCACATTCTCTCACTGTGAACCTTTTATCATCTTGACAGCTTCTGCTTTCTCCTGTTCCCTCAGCACTACCTTGGTTTCCCTGCTGACAAGGGTGATCTTCTCAGGTCTGTGTTCCTGAAATGAACACTCAGGAGGAGTTTGGAAGGCTCAAGGACATTTCCAGTTCCTAGAGGGACCAATAAGGAACAAGAAGCCAGCGGAGAGGATGGAACAGACCAAAGCCTTTTACCACAAAGGAAGAAAACACATTGGCGCTATGCTGCTGAGGAAGAAAGCCTTATAGGGCTTCACCTTCACCAGCACATCTGGCCCAGTCATTCCCTTGGTCCAGATCTCCACAATGTGAACAGGGATGGGGGCAGCCGGGGTGATGAAACCCCTGATCATACTGGTGGAGAATTGGCACAGGATATTGTCAGAGAGGTAAGCAGATGGCACTGACAAGGTCCAGAACCCTGATGGGGATGAGCTATGCCCCATGTGGGACTCCTTCTTCTGCGGTGGTTCAATTCCTGCATCTTGGTAGCAGCAATGCTGGTCATACAGAAGCTGGCCTGAGGCATTCGAGTAGATTAGAGCAGTTTGCTCCTATTCTCACAGCAGCCAGATGTGCCAATCAAGGCCCTCAGCAGAAAGCCAGGGTTTATACCATCAGCCCCAGTCAGGAGCTCAAACAGCTCTGTACAGAGGCCTAGGTGAGTGGCATAATACAGGTAATAGGTAAGGGCATAATACAGGTAGTTTGCCCCAAAAGGCCAGGGGGCAGTCTGGTATTAATGCCTCCAGGCCTTCTGCCTTCAGGTCACTGGTGAGGACACAGAAGCTGCTTTTGGACCTCTGGTTTTGGTGTCTTCACTGCACAGCTACACTGGATTCTTCACCAGGCCTGGGGGCTAAATTAAGGCTGTGTCTTCCATCTAGGCTAGGCCCCCAAACAGCTGCTTGACAGACTTCAGCAGGCTTCTGGTCCACACCACCTCCCCCAACCACCACAGCCATTCACTCAGCCCTCTGCCTCTTAGGTGCAGCATCAGCCGGAAGCTGGCGCAGGCGCCCATTATGAATTAACCTTTTGTCAGGGAGAGACGGGACACTACATTTAATCCTCTGCTTAAGGCTATCCAGGTTCTCCAGCACCATTCGTGAAAGAAGCTGGTTTTTTTTTTTTAACCCCCCACCATGGTATCAGTTTGGCCTCTGTCAAGAATCAGAGGCTTCAGTAAATGCGTTTGTTTCTGTGTCCTCTGTTCTCTCCCTCCGGCCTATGTGTCTGTTATTTCCTGCCAGCACCATGCTGTGTTTCTATTATAGCTTGTAGTGTCTTTTGAAATCAAGAATCATGGTATCTCCAGCACCGATCTTTGGACTCAGGATTACTGTAGTTATAATAGGACTTCAGCGCTTTTCTAGGAATTTGAGCCCTTTAAATTTTTTTTTTCTAACTCTGAAAAATTACCTTTGGTATCTTGATGGTGGCTGAATTTATAGATCACTGTTAGTTATATGGCTATTTTAAGAATATTAATTCTGCTGGTTCATGATCATGGAGGGTCTATTTATCTGGTAGTATCGGTAGTATTAGGTTTTCTGTAACTTTCAAGGAGGTCATTTGCCTCTTGGCTAGTTATATTCCTAAGTATTTTATTTTACTTTTTGAAGTAATTGTGAATGGACCTGTTTTCTTGGTTTTCTCAGCAGCTTCATTATCGATGGGTAGAAAAGCTGCTGATTTTTCTGTGCTGATTCTCTATCCTGCTACTTTGCTGAATTTGTTTAGCGCAATTAGAGTTCTAGTGGAATTTTTAGGATCTTCCAGATTAAGGATTATTTTTTTTCATCTGCATGTAGGCAAAATTTTTATCACTTTTTTTCTTCTATTTATATCCCTTATATAGCTTTCTCTTGTCTATTTTTTCAGGCTAAAATTTCAAGTACTATATTGAACAGAAGTGATAAGAGTAATCATCCTTATCTTGGTCTTTATTTTAGAGGAATTTTTTCAGTAAACCCCATTCAGTATGATCTACAGCTGTGGGCTTGTTCTACATAATTTTAATTTTATTTAGGCAAGATCCTCTGATGCTGCATGTTATTAGAGTATATCCTGAAGAAATGTGGACTTTGGTTAAAAAGTTTTTGAGGTGATTAATGTGATTTTAATCTGCAATTTAATTGCATACTGTATTACATTTATTTGCTTATGCATGTTGAACCATTTCTTTATCCCTGAGATGAAACCAATTTGATCATGGTATATAATCTCTTTAATGTGTTGTTGAATTCTGTTTGCAAATGTTATATTGAGGGTTTTTGTTTTCATATCCTTCAGGTATATTTGTCTATACTTTTCTGCATTGTCAAGGTTCTATACAGTTTTAATATTGCAGTGATACTGACTTCATTGAACAAGTTTGGAAGTATTTCTTCCTATTCTACTTTGTGAAATAGTTTAAGAATCATTGGTATTAGTTCTTTAAAGTTCTGGTAAAATTTTGCAATAAATCCATTTGATCTCTGGCTTCTTTTTCTTCTATTTTTTTAAAAAAACATTTTGTTTTATTTTAAAAAGAATAAAACCAAACAAAATAAAACAAAATAAAGCCAGTCAAAACAAAACAATGAAAGTGATAAAGGGCTTCAAAACAAGATAAAAGGAACTCAACAATGGCTCTTGTTAACTTCAAAATAGCCGCTCATTACCATCAGACAGAGGCATGAAAAATTAACCAATCAATACAGGAACTAAGTTGTTTCTTTGTTTCAATTGTTATCTTTTTAGAAATTTCAGGTGTGTGACTTCTAATTTCTACTATGTCGTGTCTCCTGAACTTGTTCTGTGTGGCCTGGAGGTCTGAGATTGTGTTTTGCAACTTAGTCTTCACATTTTTTCTCTGTTCCTCAGAATCAGCCCATTGCTGCATCCTGGGTGCTTCCTGCATTGGCTTCCGGTTTCTCAGTGCAGGTGATTGGGTTAGGCACCTGGATTCCTCCCATCCAGGGTTCCTGCAGTGTTGGAGATGCATTGGGTGGTAGTTCACTGATGCTTCTCCAATGGTGGTGGGGACTTGGGGCATGATTTCATCCTGTTAGGTCCATTTGGTTCAGTCCATTTGGTCCTATCAAGTCTAGCTTTGGTTCAGCTCTAATTTTTCTCTGCTTATTTTCTGTCTAGTTGATCTATTTCTCAGTGACAATAGGATATTAAGGTCTCTGTTACAATTGCATTATTGTTTATTTGATTTTCCATGTTTACCAATAACTCTTATATAGTTGGGTGCTCCTGTATTAGGTGCATATAAATTTATGATTGTTATGGCATTGGTGCTGTCTCTGGCTACTTCAATGCTCATTGACTGCAATCAATCTTGTGTTATTCCTCTTTGCTTTTTTTTGTAGATGTTAGATTGATTTCTCATGGTCTTTCACTATTTTTAGGATATCTTTCTTTTCATGATCACTAGCTGCAATTCTGATTAAGATCTGAAATGCTATCCTTTCCTTCATTCAGTCTTTGCACGTACTTTCAATGGAGTTATTAATCTCCTTGTTCTTTTGTTTTTATGTGTCTCATGGATTCTATTTCTCTTCTATATTGGGCATTTTTTGTCCATTTTATTCTAAATTCACCTATTCTTTTATGTGTGTCTTCTGTAATAGCTTTGATCTATCATTTCTTTTTTTTACCTCAGTGATAATTTTCTCTATACCTTTTTATACTTGTTTTTTCACTTCTGTTATTAGCATTTTAGAAAGTTCCAGTGCTTGAATTTTGCCTTCATCTATCTTGTTGAGTTCCAGGCCTGTCCTGGGTGGGATGTGGGTCTGGGGTTGCATCCCTGCTCTGCATCTTGCCATTCTCTACTTCTCTTTTTCCTTTTAATTTGTCTTCTATGTCAGTTCCTGTCATCTTCCTATGATATATAGTTCTACCACTAGCATTGAGGTCTCTCACAAGGCTAAAAGGAGATGTCTTTTCCTCAGAGATGTCCTCTGGATGTAGTTGGTTCTTTACAGCTATCCCAACAACCTACCTTCTTCTGGTGTTTACAGTTTTATGATATTGTCTCTGTTGCATCCCAGAGATGTGCGGGGTATGAAGCCAATTTTGGCCTCCAGATGTGGGGACTGGGACTGGTCTTCTGTTGGTGGGGTTCTCTAGAATGCGATTTCTGTCTTCTCTCTGCTGCTTCAGATACTTCCATATTTCCGGCCTTGCTGATTACTTCACCTTCCAGAGATGTGTGTGGATCAGCAAGGCTGTTGTCTTTGGATTTTGGGTTCCTGTTGGTCTTACACTCTTCCAGCTGGCCCACCCTTAAGAATGAAATGGAGGAGGCCCAAATTGAACTCACAGTCTTGTAGCCAGGGCCACCTTTTAGTATGTAACAGAGAGGCTCAGAACATGGACTTCCAGATGGTCACCCTCCAGGATGTAATGGCTTCTCTTTCTTGGGAGACATTTTATTACTGGTTCAATTTCATAGCTTATAATTGATTTAAATTTTTATATTCTCTTGAATCAAATTTGGTAGATTGTGTATATCTAGAAAATTTATCCCCCTCATCCAGATTTTCCAATTAATTGAAATACTAGTGTTTAGAATTGCTCCTCATGTGTTGATTTTAATATTTGTTGTAATATCACTGTTTTTGTCTTTAATTTTATAAAATACTTATAATATATTGCCTTTTCATTAAATACTATAAACAGAAGAGACTATGACAATATCTTTAAAGTTTTGGGGGAAAAAAACCCATGCCAAACTAGAATTCTATACCCAATGTAATATGATTCAAGAATGAAGGCAAAACAAAAAGAAAATTTCAGATACAAGAGAACTAGCCAGGCATGCTGACACATGCCTGTAATCCTAGCATTTGAGAGGCAGAGGCAGGAGAATCTCTATGAGTTCAAGAGCTACATAGTGAGCTGGAGGGTGGACCAGCATGGTGAGACCCTATCTCATAAAGAAGAAAAAAATCAGATAAAAGAAAGCAAAAAATTAGGGTGTTAGAGACCTGCCATGTACCTTAAATAATATTGAATGACACCAGGTGAAAGCTTGAAATTTCAAAAAGCAATACAGAGTTTGGGCAGTCATAAATATTAATTTTGGTGATTTTTCTTCTTATTTTCTTTATAACACATATTAGTTAACACAAAATTATGACATTGCTTCATGAGGTTTATGTAGAAGTAATTCACGTGAATGATAAAGTTTGGAAATTGAAAGATTTTTACATTTTAAGGAGTATAATTTGAAAGATTTTTTTTTGAAGAGTAGAATATATTTATTGAGAGAAAGCTTCTGTCTGAAGAGAGATAGAAGGGGGTCTAGAGAGGGTTGCCCATAAAGGATTATTTGTGTAATGATTGTGAGAAGATATAATTAACTTTTAAAATCTTGAAGCAAACGTTAACATAATAAAAACAGAAATTACATGAAAATAAAGATCATGAAATGTATTAACATAGTTATGAATTTTTTGAATAATCAAATTGAAATATAACAAAATTAGTAACAGAGTACAATAACCAGAAAGAGACAGAGAGAGAGAGAGAGACAGAAAGAGAGAGACAGACAGACAGACCAGTACCAATATGGGTACAAACTCATTCATCTTAGTGATTATATTAAATGCCTGTAAACTCATCAATTTAAAGCATGACTAGAATAACTAGAATAAAACAATTTATCTATATGCTGTCTAAAAAATACACTGTTAATATAAAGAAATGTAATAAATTAAATGAATACAGAGTTTAAGTACCATTCTGATAAAGTAAATAGTATACTGCTCATCTCTCTAAATTTCTAATTTTCTGGAGTGAACAAAATTAAAAGAATTAAGTACACTATTGAAGGATTCTGAAAAGTAAGAGAAATCAAGTTTATTAAGGGTGGGAGTCAAAACTTGTGCCCCAAACTGGTACATTGTGTGCAAAGATAACACAGATAAAACAGAGAGAATAGAAAATAGTTTTTCTACTCAAAGTGTCAAAAATATCAATTTGGCTAAAATTCTATAGGTTTGATGAAATATTACTAAATGTCCTACCAACTTCTATTGCTTTTATCAAAATGAACAAATGCAATCTTAACAGTCATGTGAAAATGGCAATGATCAGGAAAGGGTAAAATACTTTGGTTATTAAGAACAAGGAAGGAAGTCTTGGTTTTCTGGCTGTAATTAGGTGATATGGGCCAGGTTTATACTCTTGCCTATAATAACTAATTACAGATAAGATATATTTATGTAATGATGCTTTTCTAGAGATAACACTCCAGCAACAAAAGTTAGTAATATTTGAAGTATTTTAAATGAGATACACCATGCAGTTGCTTCAGTTACTAACTGGGGATAATTTCTATACTATAATGGAAGGGAAGTGATCCCAAGCTTAGCCCAACTGTCTCCAGAGCAGATTGGGTATCTATGTAGGGAAAGGCAACCAGAATCCACAGGGTAAGGCAGCAAAGACCAGAAAACTTCACAGATGGTAAATTCTGGATGTCCCCAAAGTCCCTCTCCTTAAGTGGTCTGTTGAAGAATGATGAGTGTAGTTACTCAAAACCTGGAGAACTTTTGCTGAAAGCAACAGAAAGAACAATCCCTGCAGTCAGACTGTCAGCAATAGTGCTCTGCAGCCAGATTGGGAACAATTCAGAATTCAGAGGACATTACGTTATTCCTATCCTAGTAGTAAAAAACAAGCAGCAAGTAAACAAAAAATAGCTCTTCACTATTTACTACTCTCATCTTACCCAAAAATGGTACAGAGAAAGATTTCAAATAATTTTTGAAATTTTATTAATAGCTTAACTAAACCCTCCAACAAAACTAAGGAGCAGCTAAGGGAATGAAAAAAAAAATGGATTTTCCAGTGCTTAAGAAAAATGACAAGAATAGCCGAAATATTAGACATCAGTGATAAAGTTAGTAAAGAAACATAGCACTTATTACTCCCAGGTGCGTTCTATATATTCAACAAAATAAAGGAAAAAACTGAACATGCTAGATAGAGGCACATAAAATATATAAAACATTCAAATTAACTTTTTAAAGATGAAAATGATAATATTTGCAATAAATAATGTATTGTGTAATATTAATGACAAACATGGGAAAGTAGCTGACTAGTAACTTTAAAGAAACGAACTAGTCAAAATGACAAATAAATGAGAAAACAAACTGACCAAAATGTGAAATACAGTGAGCACCCAACAGTCTAATAAATTGGTGAATTGCATTCCTTGACTGAAAAAAATGAAAGACAGAAAATTTTATTTGAGGTAATATTGGCACAAGATATTACAAAGCTGATGAAAATTATAGGAAATGCAGGATCTTGAAGGCCTAATGATCAAAAGTACAAAAATAATAACAACAAAAGCTCTATAATAAACCAAAACATAGTGTTCAAAAATAGGGAAAAACAGAAAAGCTTAGCCAGACAAAAATACATGTTACATACTGAGAAACAAAGATAACAAGAACAGATTTCTCATCTGAAATAACTCAAATAAGATGATATACAATAATGTTCCAAAGAATAAGAACAACAAACAAGAAACCAAATATTAATCTAGAATTATGTGCCAAGGGAAAATATTTTTTCATATGAGTATAAAATACTTTCATACATTGAAGGTGGAAAACAGTCAACATTCACAGATCTGTAGTACAAGGATTTTTAAAGGAAAAAAAATTAAGCAGTAGTAAAATGATATTGAAAATATCAAATGATAGAAAAATAATAACTACATGCATAAAGAAACATGTATTTTCTTTTTATGAAATCTTTTGTCTTAGTTACTTTTCTTCTTGCTGTGACAAAATACCCCACACCATAAGTTAAAGAGAGAAAGGATTATTTAGGTCACAGTGTATAGTAGTTTCAGTCCATGATTGACTGTCTCCAAGGCAAGGTAGCACTGTAGAGGAGAAACATTTCACCATCAGCAGAAGGTAGCAAAATCAAAGGGACAACCACAGCTTTTTCAGTCTCTTATCTCTTATTCAGGCCAGTCAGGGTGGGCAGCGCTCACACCCTTAGTCCTAGTGCTCTTGAACCTACAATTACACCATGAATAATCAGTCTCCATGGTGCACACAGCTGATCCAGCCAATTCTGAAAAAGTCCCACCTATGACTTCATAAAGCTTTGGGGAGACATCCAGACAAAAGTCATAACACTCCCTAAATAAAAATTCACTTTCTATAAAAATAATACATTGTTGGGTTTTTAACTAACACATGAAAATATGAAGGTAAACAAATGAAAGGGTCTTACACTGTCAGTGAACTTCTATGTCTCTTTTGAAATAGGCTGTGTTAATGATATATCTAATAAACTGCAAACCCTGTCAGAATAGAAAGTCAATTGTAACTGGTAAGTTAAGAAAAAAGATCAAAAAGAATTCTAAAAACAATACTGAAAAAAAGAAAAAAAGGAAATAAAATGGGAAGGGGTTGAACATATACAGTAAGCAGAATAGAAATAAAATATTGAGAGTGTAGATTTAAACCTAATTGTGTCAAGAATTAAATAAAATATAATACCCAGGCATCAGTCAACTTTTTCCTGTGAAAGGCTAGCTAGAATAGTGTAGTCACTGTATGTTGTATGGCAATAGTTCAACATACACAGCAGATAAATCCCTGCATGGATTTGTCCTTGGGAGGTTTAGTTTACTGGCTGTCAGTTTCTGACTCAGATTAGAAGTCAGACACTGCAAATTTGGATAAAAATCCAGACCCAACTTTTTGCTGTATGTAAGAAATTCACTTTACAGACAGAAATGGATTAAAAGTAGTAAAATGACAAAGGATAAAGTATGTCAATGTAAATCAAAAGAATTGGGGCAGTTAAATCCCATTTGTCTCTTTTGCTCTATACCTCCAGAAGAATTTTCAATTTTTACTATGTGGTAACAAAATACTGGAAATTCTTAGTTGTCTTGGCTGCTCTTGTGAAGCAATGGGTTTTCTATGGGTATTTTAAAGCATTCAAAGACCATTCTACAATAAGAGAAACATTCTGAAGTGACAGTGATAAACTAAAGGACAAAACAATGCTCTCAATGGCAGAGCTATAAGATCAAACTAAGTTTCTATTAGATGATGAGTGAGACATACAATTGTTTTTGATTGCTTCTAACATTTCCTTTCTCTTACATTTTCAATGTTTGTTTTGTAATTGTGTTTTTAATTGTTTAAAAACTTGATTCTATGTTTGAAATTCATTACACAATGTAAAAATTTTAATTTTGCATTGGGTATAAGTTGTTGAACTTTCTTTCATCCTCACTAGTCTATAATTGGAACTAGCACTGGAAATATCAACTATATATTTTGAAAGTTGCTTTTATTTAGCTTCCAAATATTTTTTGCTGGAATTTCTGTGAATTTTCTTTGAAGTCCTATTATTCACTGTTAATTGGTTTTACTGTGCCACAGACTGTAATGTACATCATATAAAATTTAAAAATTGAATTTATTTATTTCTACTTATTTTTTAGTTTATTTGGCCTTGAATTTACCCTGTAGCCCAGGCTGGCCTTGAATTTGCTTTAATCCTCCTGTGTCAGCCTCCTGAAAGCTGCAATTACAGGGGTGCACCACCATGCCCAGCCTAAAAATCCAATTTTTAAAACTTAATAATATTTAATTTTTTTCTTTGGATTCAGGAACAATTTTCTGTAATTTAAAACATTAAAAATAAAATATTTTATTAAAATAAAATTGAATATAGTAATACAGTATACCTAGCATATTTTACTACAACTACAAACACACATGAATTTTTATGTACATATCTAAAATGGAAAATAACTGTGTGATTTTAAATTCATAAGGGTATATGTGTATGCATAACTAAAACCATAATAATTTTGTGCATTAATTGTTCCTTTATTACATATAATTTTAACTTTTCCCTGTTACCTGACACATGTTTCATGATATTTACATAATTATTTGTTCAGTATTCAAGAAATGTTTAGTGAATCTTACTATGAACCAGGATTGCATAGGCCTTTGGAGATAGAGTTGGTTAAAACAAGAAGTATTTGTACCCTTACAAAACCTAGGGAAAACAGAAACACATATACATATGTTGTGCGTCATTTATCATCATGTTTATATACGTATGGTGTGTTTGTATATGTCTTCGAGTACTTATTTAAACATTTATGAATGTATACATGAAATACATATTTAAATATTGATATACCATTTATTTACTTATGAAGTGCTAGTACTTGTCAGTATACAATTACTTAGAAAAACAAAAGGTGAGGTAAAGGAATAGATTACAACAGAGTTGAATGTAATGCTATTTAGATGGAGGGAAGGCTTTGGAAAATAGGCGCTATTTAAGTGCAGTTTTGAATGAAGAGAAGGCAAACTTGGGAAAGCTGATGACATGAACATTTCAGACAGAGGGAGTGGGATGAGAATGAACTTACAGATGCAGAAAGAATAGCAAGAAAGTCAGAGCATTACAGTAACAATACATATTTTTCCTGATTAAGTAGTTAAAAGCAGTATAGTAATAACCAAAGCTAGGAAACACGTTTTAATGTATTCATTTGTCTGGGTGAGTTCATATATGCTTGAAATGTGTGGTAGCAGTGGGAATGTAGAAGACAGGTTAGACATGGGATGTATTTTTAAGATAAATGTCTTAGTTATCTGTCTCATTGCTGACACAAAATACCTGACACTCAGAGTTAAAAGGGGAAAGTTTTATTTAGCTTACAGTTTGAACAGGGTTCAGTCCATAATCGACTGGCTGCAAGGCAGGGTGTCATGGTGGACAGACAACAGTTCATGGCATCAGAAGACAGTAAAAGCAACAAGCAATACCAAAAGGAGAAAACAATTCTCTTTCTACCTCTCTTATTTTACCTAGACTGCTGGAATCAGGGTGGTGCCAATCCAGTCAGTGGACTAATCCAGCAATCACTCACCCTCAATCCCTGCATTCTTAATTGTAGCATTGTACTATTAATCAATCACAAACTCTAGATTCAGCTGTCTCAGAAAAAGGCCCATGTAAGACTGCATGAGAATTTAGGGTTACACTTGGACCCAAATCATAACCAAAAAGATGAGAACTGTGTGGATTCATTGCACATATGACATAAAAGCAATTATGTAGTTAAATATTAGAGTTTGAGTGACTGAAACTAACACCATATTTTGAAGTGGGGAACCACAAAAAAGAAGCAAACACATCAGCTGAGTCAGAATTTCTATTTTTTGAGTTCTGTTAAAATGGAGATATTTATAACATATGGCAATTGACAGAGGAGAAGGAGAGGTCAGAAAAAGGCTTAAACTTGGGAACACATCAGATACACATATAATTTAAGGTCATAGGGGCTAGTGAAACTACCAACAAAGAAGATGTGAGCAGTGGAAGAGAAGGGAGATCCAAGGACAAGGGCTAGGTGGTGACTGCATAGAAGAAGAGCAAAGGGAATTTAGAAAGAGTGGCCACTAACACAGGAAAAATTCAGGGAGAATATCATCCAATTGTAAAATGACTTCAAGGAGAAAAGAAATTTCAAAAAGGCATTTGAATAAGTTGAAAAATTAGAATCCACAGTTACATTTGACAGAATGGAGGTCTTTATGACTTAAAATGAATTCTTTCCATGGTATAGTGGAAAGAAACTCAGGACAATAAAAAATCTATTGAAAAGTAAAGAAAGGAGACTGACAAACTTCCCTAGAGCATAAATGGAGGTAGAGAAGTCTGGGGTTCACATGAATTCAGAGTTCTGATGGGAAATAACACAGCTCTCTTGAGGCATAATTTCTGTCTCCAGTGATCCTGTTTCTTATTTTCTCCATTGAGATACAATAACCAACACTTGTATCTTAAAAGAGAAGGGCTTTATTTTGATTTGTAGTTCTGCAAGTTTCTATCAGTGGTTGGCACACTTGAAGACAGATACAGCATGGCATGTAAGGGCTGGCATAGAGGAAAGCTTTTCTTGTTGTGGCAGCCAGGTCAAGTACCCAGTGACCCTTCTTCTCCAACCAGACCCTACTTCCTAACAGCAAATAAGCTTTATCATTCTTGTGGTTCAATCAACTGCCGAAAGCCCTACCTATGAGTACATGAGGCTTTCAGGGGACATTCTTTTTTTTCTCCAATCAGATTTTATTGACACATTTTAGATATACATAATGATCATGTTCATCATCTAGAATTTATATCTATACATGAAATAATTTGATTCATTTTCCCCTACTCTCCTTTCAATTCTCCCTCCCCTCATTTGTGAAAGCTTTGTTTCTATTTTTCATTCTTTTCTCACTTTTATTTTTCTCTTTTTCCCCTTTCCTCATCCCTCTTCTTTTATTTCTTTTATTTCTCTTTATTTGAATATTTTCTTCCTTTTTCACAATATCTAACATATGTTTTTTCTCATTATTTGCACTTTTGTTATCTGACACCATTGAACAGTGCAGTATTTACACGTGTGTCCAATTCATTCCACTTAAGAATATAGATTCAAGATTTATCCATTTATCTACAAATGTCTCAAGACTATCCATCTTTATGGCAGAGTAGTACTCCACTGTATGTTAAAAAAAAAACACATCTTCTTTATCCACTCACCAGTTGATAGGTATTTGGATGGTTCCCAAGATTTGGATATTACAAACTGTGCCTCTATAAACATGGGTGTGTGTATATGACTGTGGAATGATGCTTTTAATTCTTTTGGGAAGATACCCAGAAGGGGAATAACTGGGTTCAAATGGGACATCTAGTCTTATCTTTTTGGTGAATCTACGCACTGATTTCCACAGAGATTGAGACTGTATATGTTTCCATCAAAAGTGGAGATGGGTTCCCTTTTCTTGGGAGACATTCTTGATTTAAACCATAACAATGGTTTAAATGGCCCACAGCTATGTGAGTGGATAAGAACAGTATTAGCTGGGTTGGACAAGTTGGAAGGCACAGTCAAGCAACCAGAAAATGGGCTTTAGATATGAGAGTGTAGTCCAAGAATACCAAGAGTCCATGGTACCAGATGAGAGCAACATTGAACCAGGCTGGACACTGAGGTAGTAAGATGAGGCCAAGTATGAGGCACTTAGTTAAAAGGAACCATATGAAAAAGAGTAGACATGGCCCCATGGACTACTGCCTGGAATGGTACTGCTACAGAGAGACAAAACTGAATATATTGGTGTCAAGGGAGAGCTGAATTGAGAATTCGTACACTAAGCCAAAATTGACAGACAGGAGAAACGGGAGATATCGACAGAAATAAGAACAAACACTCTTGGGGACAATGCTCCCTAAAGCTGACATTGCTGATTTCTA
Source organism: Hydrochoerus hydrochaeris (assembly GCA_004027455.1). Taxonomy (NCBI): domain Eukaryota; kingdom Metazoa; phylum Chordata; class Mammalia; order Rodentia; family Hydrochaeridae; genus Hydrochoerus; species Hydrochoerus hydrochaeris. The sequence continues at coordinate 702,928 of PVLA01000023.1, read as the reverse complement.
AACTTACAAGAAAGATTGCTAGATATAGAAGGCATGTTGCCATTATGGAAAGATAAAAAAAAAATCCCATTTCTTTTGAGTCTGTTGAAAATGAGACAGAAAGAGAATATAGCTATGAGGGAAGACATACAAAGAGAAAGGGAAGAAAGGGAGTCTAGAGGAAGAAAAGGACACTGTACAGGGAGGCCTAAAAAAAACAGACAAGACAGAGGATCACTAGCACTTAGGGTGTGGAAATTCTTTAATGTTAGATCAGGAATTTCCATCATGGGGACAATTAAATTTTGGAGGTTTGCTTTACATGCACTGCTGCTTTTAGCCTCCATTTAGTAGAAATCAATGTCTGTATTACTAGGGGCCTATGGACTTTAAATAAATTATTTTTTGACTTCCTAACAAATGTGAATAAATATTTATTTGTATTTTACTTTAAATATAATTAAATTCCATTATTAAGTAGATTGATTCTAGGCTCTGGTCTCATGATTATTTGGAAATTTTAATCACTCATTAAGTCATTAAGGTGATTGTTTTGCTGAGGGGTGATGATGTAATTAATGATTTAAGTGGATTTCATCAATTATATTTAGGAAGTCAACTCATAATTCTTTCAAAAGCAAATAAAATTCCCATCCTCTTTTATGCTCTCCTGTACAGTGATGAAAGATAGATCACTGTTCCCTTGGAATTGGTTGCAGACACTTAAGTTGTTATTGTTTTTTATTTTAAAATGGAAAAAATAAAAATGACCACACAGAAATTATTTTTATAAAATAGGTCAGCTATGCAGGTATACAGTCTTAATATGGGTACAGTCTGTAAAACTGATTAAAACCACTTCAGTGTTATTTTATTTTTTTAAAGTAACTCATCATAACTTTCTTGGAGAAAAATCATACCACCACTTGTTTAGTCTTACAGGAAACTGACTATAATTATTACTATATTCTGTTATTTACTCAGGTTATTTTTATGATATTATTAATTTATATAGTTTAAAGAAATGAAGGAGGTAGAACATGTACAAAGGATTTAGCACTCTATATTAATATTTTCTAGGTGTCCACAATTATAGAAATATTTCTGATGCAGACAAAAGACTCATAGACTATATTCAAAACCTATGGGTTGACATATGGAGAGACACTTAAGTATGCTTTTGGAATATCTCTCAATATTTGTCTCCTATTCCATCTGAAAACACTGAGTCCCAAGTTTTTAAAGCTGTGACATATAAAGCCTCTATTCTCTAGTTTAATAATGGATATGACAGTTTGTTCTTTAAAGGAGGCTTTGTGATGTCTTTTGTTAGCTTGCTATTGCCTTCTTTAGCTTAATCCTTTACAAAACTGACAACGTTTTATAGAGATAGGCTGTATTTTTTTGTTTTTAGGTAGATGAAGATATTTAATTCTAAAGAAAAGTAGAATAATAGTCAAGTATTTACAGATAGAACTATTCAATAGAATGAGACACATAAATTGTTAGAACTGGCAAAAAAGAAAAATAAATCTAAGCAATAGTTTTTCCTGATCACATAAAAAATGCAATATAATCAACCTTCGAAAGTTTGGAGCAAAGGAATAATTATACAAGATTTATTAATTCTGTATTGAGTGCTTGCTATATGCCAGTCACCTTTCTGATTGTTTTATAAGAATTAATATATTTAAGCCAGAGTTTTTCAATCTCTGCTGTATAATTTGGGTCAGGTAATTATTTGTAATGGGGATAATCACTTGTGGGATGTTTAGTAATATATTTAGTTTCTACCTAGTTAATGCCGGCAGCAACCCCCACCCTAAGCCCCTCCTCTAACTTATAGAAACCCAACGTTTCTGTAGCTGTTGATGAAGCATGCTTGGGAAACACAGAATTTTTTTTCCTGCTTTGTGTCTACTGATTTAAGCTCTGAAAAAGCTTTATGAAATTTGCTCCATAGAGATTTTTAACAGGATGGAAAGTAAGATGACTTAAAGTAATTTTTCTCGGATAACCAAACCAGAAACTTGTTGGGGTTTAATCTAAGCACTTGAATGCTTTGGTTCATGTTCATAAGTACTACATGATACTATCTCTCAAATACATCCCCAAGATAGACAACAATTTATACCACTGATTTGAGAAATCAGCCTTTAAACAAATATGATTTTTCTGGTGAATGCTATATACATCACATGTATTTTGAGAATGGAGAATTATATTCAGTAATATCTGAGAAAGATTTGAGGAGATAGATATCACTTGAGCAGATTTTAAGTTAAGCTGAGACCCATCTGGAGACATGGATTCCAAAACTATATGTTGTTTTGCATTAAACATTACCTAGATATTTACGAGTTGTTTTGTGCTTTCTGTTTTCCTGAGTTTTCTACAAATGGATAACAAAAACAGCAACAATGAAACACTTTAAAAAGTCCCAATGTCAAAATAGATGACCCATTCATGCTTGACTCATTTTGCAAATTACATTGTCCAGTCTTGGTATAATTCATTCCTAGTCTGGGGCTCTGAGGATAATATAATGCTTGTATGAGCTGAATTTGTTGATTTTACAACAGTCCTTTTTTCTTTTTCTGGTTTTAAAAGCTGTTCATACACTTATGCTGACCATAATTCTTTCAACCAGAATAGTTATAAGCCCCTGATGTATTCTAAACGACCTAAAGCACTAGCTTTCAGTTCCAACGGATGTGCGTAGGAAACGTTAGGGACATTTGTAGGGGATAGTAGAACATTCTTTTTAAAATATTCTGGGAAATCAATTAATGAGGAGCTACAATGTCAATCCACTTTGGGATGGGATATAACCAATTCTTGAGTAATTTGTGTTCTAAATATAAAACTTCATAAATCATTTATTGTTGCTGTTTCAAGCACATTGAATTTTACAGGATATTTTTCTAGAATCTGCAGTTGGTTATGAGTCTTACTAGTAAATGATAGCTTCATTAATTAGAAAGTGAGAATATCAAGAAAAAACAATTTTCTAAGATCGTAGTAAATTATCCCTTGTATAGACTTACCTGAAATCCTAACTCAAAGTCAATCTGGGAAGAGAGAAAAGTAAACATTGAACATGAACCAGCATGTCTTTTAATATGTAATATCTCTCATTAGTTTGTAACTATATTTCATATCAGGACTTAGACTTTCTGACTGCAGGAGACAATGTTTACTAAAAGACTAAACCAATACAATTTATTGATAAAAAGATAAAAAATGTGTTGCAAGATAAACCAACAGTGAGATCTTTGCTATTTTTATATTTTAATGTATTTATTGCCACATTTATGCATAACTTCCATATGCCTGAACCAGAGTATGTTATAAAAGTTATGGTATTAAAATTTGTATAAAATATACCATTTTATAATTCGTTTTTGTCACTCAAGTTAGATTTTTGAGATTTTTTCATATTTACACATAAAAACAGGCAATTCAGTAATTGTATTTCTGTAAAGCAATCTATATATTAAACCACAATTACATTTGTATTCAAATACTGGAAAGTATTGAGGTTATTTGTGACTTATTAGTATGGCAGTCCTTACCATAATGAACATCCTTGTAAAAGGTATTTTATTTCAATGTGTAAAAGGTTGTCTTTAGCACAAATATTGAATGAAATTTCTGATCATAAAGTACAAGCAAGTTTAAATTTACTGGCTTTACAAATTGCTTTTCAAGTTAGTTTGTGCCAATTCGCACTTTTTAAGATAGAATAATAAAGTTCTCTTTCTCTCCTTCTTATCATTGTCAGAAATTGCTGTTATCAAACTTTAAATTTCTTCCAATTTTGAGAGTTGTTAGATTGTGTTTTACTTTGATATTCCATATGTTTTGACATTTGAAGTACTCATTAATCTTAAGTTCTATATAACCAGTCGTTGTAATTTTTATTTCTTTATATAGCTAAGAGCTACTTGGGATGTGTAAAATTAATTTGATATTCTAGTAGGGAGTGGATGAGAATGGAGCAAAGTTTGCATACCTAGCCAGAGCTATTCACTGAGCCTCAGGCTGTTAGCGACCAGGGTCTTAGAAACGTCACATTTTGTCTTTGGGAGAGAATAATGAGGGAACATCAGGCAGTATCTTTTGGAAGCTTTACCAAGTGCTCACAGGAAAGGTTCATTATATAATGTGAAACTAAACAGAGCTGCTTTTACTTGCCACATACTTTTTTAGAGGAAAATTGTTGGTCACATGTATGTTTTCTATGTGCAATGGATTTGGCAATATTTAATAAGATAGAAATAGAAAAGCAGGCATCTTATAAATGATCTTCCATTTTAAAAAATCAAAGAAAAAAGGACTTTTTAAAAAAAATCACTAAATCTCACCCCCAAAAAGGGGAACCAGTAAATGTTAGAAGAGGTGAGGAAGGTCATAAACCATTATGTGATGATGTAGCAAAATATACGAAGCTGGATATGTACTAAGAAATGAAAATATATGAAGTTGGATATATGCTGAGTAATGAATGTAATGAAAACGGATTTTGTGACTGGGAAGTTCAAATATTGTGGTTTGGCATCGGGCAAGGATCTCTCTGTCTACGTTTGACACGATGGAGAAGAGACAGGGGAAATGGTCTATGAGAAGAGGTCAAGCACACAAAGTGTTCTTACTTTGTATCAACTCACTGTTGTGAAACTTAATTGGCTTCATAAACGTACCCCGGTCTGCACAGACAGACGTTGATCACTCTGAGAGTGGCAGGACCGTTGTCTAATGACGTTCCTCGAGGCTACCCCTCTTAAAGATCTTCCCATACCATTACACTGGAGACCAAGCTTCTAGCGTGAGACCCTTTGAGAAACATTCTCAAACCAGATGAAAACTGTAGCGAGGAAAGTGAGAGAAGGCCTTCATGCCCACTTGTTGGTCTTCAGGAGGCACTTTCATATTACAACTGTTGTTCTGGGTGTACATTTTTCTCACTATGGCATGTGTTTTTTGTAGTTGGTGATCTGAAGTATCTGATATATGTAAAAAGAAATGTAGTGAAATAAAAATTTTGAGTATTTTTTTACTTTAAAATTCAGGTGAATTATTTTATTTTGAGCAGGAATTCACCCAGTGCGAACATGATACAAATGAGTATGATATGCTGTAAATTTCATCTCACAAACTCCTACCAACATCCAAAGTCTTACTGTACAGAAATAGTGGAAGCTGTAAATAAATAATATGTACTAAATTTGAGGCAAGGATAAATTTATAGTATCTTATTTGTTATGTACACACTTGACGTTCCTGAAACAATTTTAAAAAATATATAATATATATATTATATATATATATATATATATACATCTATATATTATCCAAAGCTACTTCCAGCCTTTATAGACATCTGACAATTCATTAGATGATTCTGCTTATTGTATTTATAAGAAGATTGTAAAGTGAGATGGTTTTAAAGATGTCATTCACCTATCAGAGGTCCTTGTTTTAAAAAGGACATTAATTTTTAAAAAAAGGACATTAATTGCTTGGAAGAGAGAACTGTAATACACCTAGCTACTCTGGAGTAAGTTAGGCAGGGGAATAATAGAGTAGCTGTCATCAAATATTTGAAAGGGATAATAAATTTATTCTCCTGTACTTCAAATGGTACAAATAAAATTAAAGGATGAAATTACAGTGAATGTATTTTGTTCAATAAAAGGAAGACATTTGCAACAGTTAGAACCCTTTTGCTTCTGCAGTCATTGAAGTAGGATCTGGATGGATCATGGTAGTTTTATGGGCTTGGATAGGAGGTTTCTTTCAGGATCTCAAATGAGCCTTTTTTTCTGACTTCCTGTTACGATTGCACTAAATATCATGTTTAATTCACCAGAGTCTTAAGGTTAGAAAGCATTTGTTCTGTTCCATTCAAATAAACCTTTATAATTAAAGGAGTATTTGAATTGTGAAATCTGCAAAGTTAAATTTCATTGCATTTAATTTGGCAGAATTAAAATGCCAGTGATATCCAGGTTAGCACATTAGCCATATTTAGGTTGGTAATTAATGTTTAATTGGATACTAGTACTCAATTTAGTAGCAATGAAATAATGAGTAAAAATACCAATCAGTATCTTATAAGTTATGTGAAATACATCCTGAAGCAATTTTCTTAAATGCCAATTATAATTTGACATTTAGAGACTGAGAGATGTGATTGCCGATGAAAATCATACTGTGATCTCATGACACATGGCTATGCATTTTGATTTCGAGATGAAAATATTTTTGATAATTTATAGGTATTTGAAGGTAAATATTTTACTTTTAGGAAACTATATTTAAATTCAATGTAAAATATATAAACTGACATAAAAATGACTTTGTTATCAATTCTGAGCATGTATGTTGCATAACCAGTTAAACCATGAGGAAGCGACACATTCTATGGAATTCCATGTCTTACTTGTGAAACATTTTGAGTTGAAATTAACTTTGTAGTACTAATTATAAAACAATTACATAGTGTCAGTTAGACACAGACTCATATGCTTTAATCAAAATTTGAGAAAAACATATCTTATAATATTTGATGAAATCTAGCCAGAACGTGGTTTAGAAAAAAACGTAATGTTTTCAGATTTGAGCCAAGGAGTAGTGTGTAACCAGGGGTTTCTCCAGAGAAATACACATACACACATACACACACACGTACACACCTTTTTTATAAGGAATTGGGTCATATAGTTATGGAAGCTGGAGAGCCTCACAATCTACAGGTTACACTGGTTAAGCTGGAAACTGAACAGGTGTTGATGATGATGGCTTAATTGTTAAAAGGCTGATAGGATCAAGACCCAGACGGAGCCAAGATTTCAATGCAAATCAAAGGCAGGAGAAAGCTAATGTTTCTGTTGGAAGACAGCAAGCAGGAATTCTCTATTATACAGGGAAAGTATAAGGGAGGCTTTGTTCTGCCTACACCTTCAACGGATTGCATAAATTCTAAAGAAGGTATTATTCTAAAGAAGGTAATCTGGTTTACACGGTTTCCTGAAATGTTAAGCCCACCCAAACATACTGCAGGAATATTAGTAATATTGACTAACTAGAAGAGTGGGCATCTTTTCGCTCAGCCACACTATTAAGTATAACAGGTAGCATGTATGTTTAGCAAAACCAAAACTATTCTTGGAAAATATTTAGAATTTATTTTGGCAAGTTTCTATGTGTTGTTAAGATGACAATATATACAATCAGAAGGACGTTGTCTTGGAAATTTTTGAGCAAATTACTACTATAATCTATCACAACCAATTAAGAATGAAATCCAACAAAATAATCAAAGAAAAAAATACCATGGATGTGATATGGCTTTGAATAATAGGCAAAATAAAGAGAAAAATATTCTTAAGAATCATCAGCATTATCATTCAGATCATTTTCATTGTTATTTTTATGTAGTTTATGTATTTAAAAGCATCTTATAGTTTTGTTTTCATAACAAAAATCCATATTAATATAAGATCTCATATTAATGTCCTATATGAGATTAATATGAGATCTCATATTAATATAGTATATTAATATGAGAACAATTTTGTTCCATCAGTATATCCAGGATTTTAATAAAAAATATGGTCAATATCAAAGATATCTTCACACAATAAACATCACAGCATTAGCCAAAGATTTTTGCAGAACTGTTTATGTTGATTGCTTAGTGCCAAGCTCAGAAATAATAATTTTAGGAAATAACAGCTCATTTCCCAGAAAGAAGACAATATTTCAATATTCATGTGACTCTAGATAAGTTCAGTCTCTGTAGGTTTATTTGACCATATCACAGGGACAGTGGCTGTTAATATACTATATAGAAGTTAAAAAATAATCCTGCTACCACCTCAGTTAGCATTGACTAATGCGCTTTTTATTTTTGCTATTGTTTCACATTAGTTTGAATACTCAGGCTTTAAATTCATTAAGTAATTTTTGGGGGCCCATTTAAAGGGCTTTGAAAATTTGCTAAGGTCATGGAAACAAAGCTATGGCTTTTATGAAAGTCAACTGAGTTTTTAGAAAATTTTTAAAAATTTGCACTGTTAATAAACATACAGTAGCATAAATTGCTATTAATTAGTAGAAAAGGTGTTGCATGTATAAAATAGTTCCCTAAGTAAAGGTAGTTTCCTAAAGTCAAATATAATCTAAAATATAATCATGGTGTCATGCCAGAGGAATAGTTTTCAAGCATCACAGTGACAGAGTGGTATACAGAACACATAGAATTCAAAATTAAGTATGTGCAATGAAAGAATAGGAGAAAAATCAACAGTAACTATTAGTGAATTTAGAGTAATTAGTAATTAGAATTGCCAGTGAAATCAAAGTTAGAGCTAGAAAAATGTGAGTAGATTACAGAATATTCTGTCAAGATAAAATGTATTAATTCCATTCAATTAATTAATTCTAGAATTTTACTGACATGAGACTTCTTTATGTCCTAGAGAAGAAGCTGTCTGATCACTGACAGGGATTATTATCCTAAGGGAAAAGAAAAGTCCTGCATTTTTTGGAGTAATTGTGTTACATTGATTTCAATCTTCATATTCATTATGTCAGAAAAGAATCCTACATGGCTTGGCCAGTAAAAGTGGAGGACATGCATTGATCATGTACACTTCTTAGCTGTGGGAGAGAAAAAAGGCAGAGCCTACCTATGAAGTAAAGTAGAATTTTGAGATCTCCATTGTTAATGAAATTATGGTTACACGATAAATGTATTTGAACTCTTCTGCTCATCTATATTTTGAAGCTGAATAATGTAAAGGAAATGCATCAAATATTAGTCCAGAAACTTGTAGTCTCTATAGCTTACTTTTCCTCTAACCTCAATTTCAATTCTTTCTACTCCTTTTAATCACGAAAATAGTAAGACCTCTGCTACCTACTCATAAAAATAGTAATACCTCTATTACCTATGCTGCAAAACTTTTTTGTTAATGCTGTCCTGAAAGGTATGAGCCAATGAGAGTAAAACTGTGAAAAGGAGGAAACTGAGGCAGGACCAGCAGGAAAGTAAATGTAACACTTTTTCAGGAAACATTTCAGTGACTAGATAAGGTAAGGCATCATTAGATAGGCTACCTGTCAATTATTGGCTCAGTTTGAGAAAATGAGGGAAATACATTTATCTGTTAGTCCCGTTTCATCTCTTAGCTTTCAATTGTCAAATATTGACTCATGCTAACTTAATTCCATGTAGCTCCTAGAGAAGTTTGATCATATGAGTCACATTGCAAAGTTTCATCTCAATCTGTCAGCAAAATAAAAGAGTAGACCTTCCAAACCGAAGAGCATAAACTCTTAATCTAGTGTGTCTCTTGTAACACTGCAGTGTTAGCATATGCCTTATCGTTTTACAAAGTTTATCAAGTTTTTCCTTCTGAAAAATGTCTAAGAAATGACATAAAACCTCTAGTATCATGAAAACTGTAGAATTTTGGGAAAAAAGTGTCTCCTATGTTCCTTGTATTACCCTAAAACTTTGGGAAGACATCAGATAGTTCTGCACAACTTATCTGTAAGTAAAGTTGTAAAAAGTATTCTAATTTTGCAATTCTGGAAAAAGAAAGCTAGAATTCTGCAAGATTGTTTAATAACCAGTGACTACTCACTCATAAAACAGGTGAGTCCATCATTTATGAGCTTTGCAAATGTACTTCTGCCTCACTAAACAGTTTTCTGGCCCCAGATTGAAAATCACTTATTAATTCTGGGGTAAAAACATATGATAGCATGTCAGGCAGCATACCTTTAAAGAAACAAATTTCTTAGAATTCAACAGGGGCTGAACAATTGGTGAAATGTTTACCTGGCCTGACAAGAATGTGTATCTCTTCATCATTGGGTAATGGACAAAAGCAGATTTTTATTTGAATAATTTACAGTTGACAGTAAGATTCTACTGAGGAAAAAGGACAATGGAGGCAATCTCAGGGAGGAGTGGAAGGAGAGAAGACAGGCATGGCTCGACCATTGCTAGGGGGGACTGAGATTCGTATTTCCCTTCTTTCTTTCCATCCCTTTCTTCTCTATCTTTCACACTTCCTGAACATACACTGAAGAAAGGTTTCAGAAACGAGTCCATCCCTGTTGGTAAACTTGAGTGTACTTTCAAAATTATGCCGATAGGATGCCATTTAGGCAGAACTGAATTAAACTATTTTGCTTTTTTTCCTTCCTTATACAGGGAAGTAAACTCAGGCAGGTGCTGCACTGCTGAGCTAGGTCCCCAGCCACCAGGATGAGACTGATATTTTTGTGGTAGTACAATGATAAAAAGTAAATTGTACATTTTTCTCCTAACAATATTTCATTTCCTTTTTACTTTAAAGATAAGAAGTCTAGACATAAATGCTTTGAAAGGAACATCGTCCTACAGGGCAAAATAACAACAGACCATTTAGAGGATCATGAGCCTTGTAGTGAAAAATATTCCAGCACTAAGACTCAAAAATAGAAGTAAACTAAGTTGGATTCTTCAAAAGTTTTAAACTTACAGCTGTAGGAGTGATAAAAATTTCCCTATCTAAGTAGGGGTCAAAATTTACCAGGCAAGTTAATATTATTTCCTGGAAAGCAGGAATATTGCTGTGAATCCTCCGTTACTCTGTGAATCCCTAGGTACACAGCCTATTTTTTTGAGAAACTAGTTCTTTGCTTATATAAATAAACCATTCATTTGGAGAAACCCGGACTTGTAAAACTTGTGAAAGTGTTTCTATTTGTGAGACAAATGCATTTGAATATATTTACAGTGTAACCTCTGTTCACCAACTTTATTTGTTCCTCCATACTGGAGAAGAGAGCTGCGTTGTGTTCATCACCTGATGTAGAGTTGGAGAATAGAAGCAAATTTTTGCCAAACATTTCTATTGGCTAATTGAATTGTTTTCAAACAAAAGCGTGGGTGAATGAAGGTGTTACTGTATTTGTTTTAAGATAGATTTTCAAAATTTTAAAAAATGATCGCTAGTTGATAGTTAACAAAAAATTCAGAGACTCCTCTCCATTTCATATCCAAGAAACTGAATAATATCAACAGCAGTGATTTTGAAAGTACATGTTTATTAATAAATATCTGCAGCACATAAGTATTGTATTTGTTGTGGGAAATGGGCATATGCACCTAACACATTTCAATATTTTTTAGCTGAATATATTTATGTATGTGGTAAAATTGGTCTTTCAATGTTTTTTATTTTAATGTAATGCAAGTAGGCTTTAATAAAGAAAATGTAAAATGTCCTTTACTTTGATGACAGTGTTGTAATGGAGATATTTAAAATGCTTATTTAAGCCTCTCCATGAAAAAGACTTCTATAATCTCTGTAGTCTCACTTCTTGAGTGTAAGGGGAACGTGTAAATATGATGAAATTTCACTCACATAACTTTGTTACACTGTATGTCCAGGAGGACTATGCAAGTGTATTTAGGTTTCCTAATCATTTGATTTTGAATAAATTGAGAGGAAGATTGTCCTGTGTGCAACTGACTTAATCAGGTGAGTCCTGAAAAGTGGGTGGAGAGACTGAAAACAAGATAAATCCTTCTGGGACTCAAAATTGCAGTTTTATATTTTATATATAGTCACAAGACTTGATAAGTTGGATAGTTTCTAGGCATGGAGAATGGTCACTGTTTAACAGGTAACAAAGGAATCTGCTCCATTACAATCCAAGAAACTGAATTTCACCAACAACAGTAATTATTTTGAAAGACAACTGAGCCTAGACAAGATCATAATACTTGTTGAAATTAAGTAAGATTGTGAGAATATGAACAGAGACTGCAGGTATATTTTTTTATCTGAGTGACAGAAATGGTGATAATCAAATGATTATGTTTTAAGTTGCTAAGTTTGTTATAGTTGTGATATTATATCAGAAAGCCAAGGAATATCCTTAAAAGTATCAAAAGTGGTATGCTATTATTTTAAAATTAACTATTAATAATAAAAACTACTATAAAGCCCAGGGTAACCATGACACATACTTTTAGTAGATTAAAAATTAAGCCAATTATCCAATAAACAAAAAAATAAAATACTCTATGAATTTGAAAGAAGGCATAAAACAAAAGCACATGGAAATAATAAAACAAGTTTAGCAAGTTGATGGGTTTTTATCAACTACTTCAATAACCACATTGGACTACATAGTTTATATACAACATTAAAGAGTTTTTTCAAAGTAAGATCTAATTATATGTTTTGTATAAGAAATCCATTTATATTAAACATACAGATAAGTTAAAGAATGGGCTAAATATAGCATTCCTATACTAATAAAAAGAAAGGCAAAATCCTTATATTTATGTAAGAAAAAAACTTCATAGTAAAAATACTACTAGGACTAAAGAGGATTATTACATAATAATAAAGAAACCAATATCCCACCAATATATAATAAGCTAAAATCAAAATCAATTCATAGAATTTCAAAATACATGATACAAAACTGAGTTTGTTATTTGTGTACAAGGATGATATTATTACTGAGTATTGACTTTGTATCTTGTGATTCTACTGAATTTGGTTATTAAATCTAGGAGTCTTTTGGTAGAGTTTTGGTGGTCTTCTATGTACAGTATCACATCAACTGCAAATAATGATAATTTAACTTCCGCCTTTCCTGTTCTTATTCCCTTTATTTCTTTCTCTTGTCTAATTGCTCTAATGTTTCCAGAAATATTGAAAAACAGTGGTGGAGTGGTTATCCTTGTCTTTTTCCTGATTTTAGAGTGAAAGCTTTTAGTTTTTGACCATTTAGCATGATGATAGCAGTTGTTTTGTTACAGACAGCTTTCATCAGATTGAGATAAGGACCATCTATTCCAATTTTCTGTAGGGTTTTCTTTTTTTTACTATGAAAAGGTGTTGAATTTTATAAACACTTTTTCTGCACATATTGAGATGATCGCATGTTTTTGCCATTGGTTGTTAATGTGGTGTATAATATTTATTGATTTACATGTTGAAATATATGTGCATCCTTGGGATGAATCGTACTTGGTCATGGTGTATGCTTTTCTTGATTACTTGCTACATTCTGTTTGCTAATATCTTATTGAGAATTTTTGCACCTATATTCACTAGGGAATGGACCTGTAGTTTTTCATGGTTGAATTACTCTCTGGTTTTGGTATTAGGGTAATGCTTACATCAGGAATGAGTTTGGGAGTATTGCTTCACTTTCTGTTTCATTAGAAATTTGACAAGTAGTACCATTAGATCATCTCTTAATTTTGTTAAGATTTCATTGGTGAATCCATCAGGACCTAGGTTTTTCTTTGTTGACATTTTAAAAATTTCTTGTTCAATTTTATTGGCTCACATTGAGTTATTTAGAATTTTTATATCTTCTTGATTCAGCTTTGGCAATCATATGTATCAAGGAATCTGTCCATCTCTTCTGCATTTTCCATAGTTCTAGAATATAAACTGTTGAAGTAGATAATGATGATCTTTGGAATTTCTGCAGAATCTATTGTGATTTCACCATTTTCATACCTGATTTCATGGATTTGAATCATCATATTAAAAACCTTGGGCCAGGGATATGGCTCAGCAGCACAAAGCCTGCCTGGTAACCGCAAGGTCATGAGTTCAATTTCCACAGCGAATAAACCACTAACAAAGTGAAAAGACAACCATAGGATGATAAAACATTTTACTACCTATTCCTCAGACAAAGGATTAATATCTAGACTATATGAAGAATTAAAACAATATCAGATCTTCCAAATTTGAAGAACCAATCTAAATGTGGACATCTGAAATGTGTAGACATTTCTCAGATGAAGTACAAACAATGAATAAATATATGGAAGAATGTTCAATATCATTGGTCATTCTAGAAATGCAAATTAAATCAACACTGAGATTCCATCTCATTCCAGAAAGAATGACTATCATCAAAAAGTCAACCAATAACAAATTCTGGAGAAGCTGTGGGGAAAAGGAATTATTCTTCACTGTTGGTGGAAGTGTATCTTTGGAAGTCAGTCAAAACACCTAAACTAGAGTTTCCATTTGACCCAGTTATTCCCCTTCTTCCTATCTTCCTAAAAAGGGGTTAAAAGTATCATACCACAGTCCATGCATATCCATATGCACACCCATGTTTATTGTAACAGAATTTATGATAGCTAAATCTTAAAACAGTACTAGTGCCCATCAATTGATGAATGGATAAAGAAAATATGGTTTTTATATACAATGGAGTACTACTGCTCTACAAAGATGGGTAGACTTGCCACATTTCTAGATAAATGGAAGCATCTTGAGATAATATTTTTAACTGAAGTAAATTGGACATACATGTGTAAGTATCTTATTGTTTCTTTTGTTGAGAAAGTGAAAACATAAACAAGGAGGAAACTGGATGGTAGATATTGGAAATTAGGAAGAAAGTGTTTAAAGGGTGAGGAAAGGAAATGGATGAAAAGAAAAGGAAAAACAATAGAAGGAAAAAGGAAACAAAACTTTTAAAAATAAAAAGGGGAAAAACAATGAAGACATGGGAGGGTACTGAGGGAAAAAACAAGCATCAAGATACCCTTCACATGTAGAAATTCCCTATGTGAGGCCAATCATTAAGTGTATAAAAATGTACCTATACAATTAATTTAAAAAAGGAATACCATATCAATTTATTGATCTTAGCTTCTGCATTGAGAAACTTGGAGAAAAGGAATACAATTAAATTGTAGACCAGAATAATGAAAGAAGCAATAACTATAGATATAGAGACTATAGAATTTAAGAACAGAATATAATAAACTAATTAAATCTGACTCAGAAAATTAATAAAATTGATAAACATCTATTTATACAACCAGGAAAAGAATGAAATCATAGATCACATAGTTGTAGTGTATAATATTAGCATATTGCCAGCTATATAATGTCAGTACTAGATGGGATGTGTGTGTGTGAGTGTGTGTGTGTGTGTGTGTGTGTGTGAATTATTATACTCTCAAACTTGCATAGTATTTGTCTAAGGATCTCTGAACTTCTCTTCATATTTTTCAAACTTTATTTCTGTCTCCTCCAAGTGATATATTTTCTATTTATCTGTGTACAAATTTCCAAGTTGTTCAATGTTTTTCTGTAAAGCGGATACAGTGAATATTTTTATCTCACATATTGCATATGTCAACCATAATACTTAAATTTTCTGTTATTTTTATAAATTTGATTTGTCTTCTGAAGCAGTCTATTTTTCATGTCGTAAACATATTTATCTTGTCCATATTGTCATATATAGTTAGTTATATATGTCTTTTTGTGATAATTATAACATTTAGTTCCTTTCCAGATAGGCACATAGTGATTTTTGTTTCCCTTGTGACCAGCTTATATTTACCTAATTCTTTTCCTGTCAAGTAATTTTGGAATGCATCCTAGAACTATGAAAGTTTTGTTGTGGATATCCTTGATTCTGCTTTATGTAATAAAGTGTTTTGTTGTGGGTTTTTTAGTATAAATTTACGTTGATTTGGCTTGTTGAAATACAGTCCATTTTATCAGCAGTCTGAATTATACACATGAGATTAGGTTGAATCAGAGTAAAATTTACTTCTTGATGCTGAAATTTTTATATTCTAGATTTTGTTTTGCTTTGGAGATTCTCCACCACTTGCCTTTTCTCCTGGTTGCTCAGAAAAATTTTATTTTAGTTTATTTTGGTAGTATAGGGGTTTGAACTCAGACTCTTTGCCATGAGCTACCGCTTTCTTTTTGCTTTTTAAAACTTTTGACACAAGGTCTCACTGTGTTGCTAAATTGTCCAGGTTGGGCTGGAACTTGTGATCCACCTGCATCACCTTCTCAAGGTTCTGGAATTCCTGGCATGTGCCAACAGGCCCGGGAAAATAAAATGATGCTTACATTATTTTTTAAATTTTGAGATAGGCTCTCACTGAATTGACAATTTTCAATTGTTTCAGCTTCCTGAGTAGCTATGATTACATGCATGCATAAATGAACATGGCAAAATTAAATATAATTAATTTAAAACATGTATATATACATATTAATGATTGTAGCATAATTGTTTTCACCATGGCATTTTCACCCATGCATATAACATATTTTAACTCTGTCATTCCCTTTATCACTCCTCTGATTCTCTTCTCCTCTTTTCTCTAATCCTCATCTCCTTCTATATTAGCCTACCTTCTATTTTGAAGTCATCTTTTTTCTCCAATCTTCATATTATGCAAAACGAACATATTCTTTTTTTTATTTCAGAGTTTTATCCATTCTTCAATCAAGAGTCCTCAGGGAAAAGCCTTCTTAAACAAAAGAGGAATCCTTTGTATGTTTCTTCTATGGTTTTTTGATTCTCTGAATTCTGCCTATTTCTCTGTCTTTTCTCTGTCTCTCTCTGTCTCTCTGTATCTGTCTGTCTGTCTGTCTCTCTGTCCATAGTTTAGGCTGACCTTGAATTCTTTACAAAAGTTCTCCAGCTTGGCTTCAAACTCAAGGAGATTCTCTCTCTTCAGCCGTCTGGGCGCTGTGATAACAGGTGCATGCCACCATGCCTGGTTTAAGCTCTGCCCCCATTTCTCAATCTCTAGAACCACGATACATTTTTGCTGTTTGCTTAAAAGTTTAAAATATGTGTGTGCTTGTATACATATGTGTCTGTATACATGTTAATGGACAGAAAACACTGTATGATTTTATTATGTATAACATGATGTTTTAAAGTATACATGCATTTTTGAATGAATAAATTTATCTAGTTAACAAATGAATTATCTTACAGTTATTGTTCTTGTGGCAAGAGAAAATATCATCTATTCATCATTTTTCAATAATATAATAGTTTATCAACTATAATCACTTTGTGGCCTGTGATGTTTGCAATAAAATGGATGAAACTGGAAGATGCTGCATTGGGCATAATAAGTCAATCACATAAAGACAAATAGTACATGATTTAACTGCTGGAATTTGAAAATTTATGTCATAGAATTTGAAAATAGAGTGGTGGTTACCAGAAACTTGGCTAATTAGGGGGAGAAAAAGTATAAGGAAAGACTGGTCAAAAGATATTTGAAGAGGTATTTGTGTGTGTGTGTGTGTGTGTGCATGCATGTGTGGGTATGAGTATGTGATAATCACAGTATATTGGACTACCTTTTTGCATAGTGTGTTTAGGACTTTCTTTATATTCCTGCAAAGGTGAAGAGTTTTGTTTAGTTCAGTGTTCATAGTGTACTGCTATTACTATTTTGTTCAAACAGTGAGACTATTTCTTTTGTACTGTTGCCGGGGCTAGAGAAAATAAATGCATAATCACATGTTGTCCACACTGCTTCAGTATATCACATGATCTACGCTGGTAGTCCTTTCAGACAGTGAATCACTCATTTAGTGAATCTAGAATTATTAGATAATCACATGGACTGTAAGATTAAAGGGACAAAAAAGTAGTTCATTATGAAGGATACAAAACATTGGGGCTAGAATTATTTTGTTGAGACAAGGTGCTGCTATGCAATTGAAACTGACCTTGAACTTACTATGTAGCTCAGGTGGGCTTTGAATTCAGAGTGATTCTCCTGTTTCAGCCTCCTGAGTGCTGGGATGCTTGCTGTCAAGGATTAGAATTTTAAAATAGAATATATGAGAAGAAAATTTTTGAATAACTTTGGTTTCCTGCCTGAATAACCTACAGTCTGTACTTGACTAAAACATTGGTATCAAAACCTCTTTTTGCATTTTTTGAATAATGACTTTTTGATGTGTAATCTATTTTCAAATATTTTTCTGAATTCTCTTTATTTTTAAAATTTTAAAAGTTTTTTTTAAAGAGAATAAAATGAGAGAAAGCAAAGCAAAATGCAACAGAACAAAGCAGAGCTGAGTACAACGATGCAAATAACACAGGATTTCAGAAAAAGACAACAAGAAATCAACAGAGTCTACCACAGTCTTTTGTTTTCTTTGCAATAGTTGTCTGTACCTTGACACACAATAAGTTAGTACAAATCAAAATAGTATAAAAGCAATCAAAATAAAAGAATGAGAGCCTTAAGGACTTTCAAGACCAGACACTAGGAAATCAATAATGTCTCTTGTTTTCTTCAAAATAGTTGTCCATACCTTCATACATAGTGAAATCAAATAATCGAAAGTTGAATGCAACCAATCAAAACCAAGAATAAAAGCATTATTGGACTTTTAAACAAAATGATAGGAACTCATCAGTGGCTACCATGATGTCTCGATTTCTTCAGTGTAGTTGTTCATACTATCACACATAATAAAATCAATTCTTGTAAACCCTTTGGGTGTAGTTCTAGGCATATATAAGCCTATACAGGTACATCTATCCTTTCTGTATTAGAAGGAAAAACAAAACAATAACAATGTAAGCTTTCAAAACAAGGTGGTAGGAACATAACAATTTTTTTTTGTTTTGTATAGCTATCTTCAAAAGTCTTACTCGAATAACCAGATATACTCATAGAAAATTGATCTAATCCTATGGATATTGACTGTTTTATTCCAAGAACTAATAAATTTAGTAGTACAATCATCTTAGCCATCTTAAGTATATATATATATATATACATATATATATATATATATATATATATATACAAATTTATATCTTATTTCCTTTCTCTTCTTTCTTTTCTCCTTTTTCCCGTGTGAGTTGTTTTTTTCCCCTTATGCAGTTTCTTACTTTTTCACAATATTTATTGAAGATTTTGTATCTTGGTTACTCTTTCAGTTTCTTACACTAGGCAGACAATATAGTATTTACATGTGTGAGTGTCATTTATTTCACTTATGAGTATGGTCTCAAGTCACTTACATTTATGTATAAAAGCCTCAATATGGTCTTTCTTTATAGTTGAGTAATATTTCATTATGTAAAAATACCACATCTCTTTTATCCATTCCTCAGTTGAGGGGCATTTGGGTTGTTTCCATGATTTAGCTATTACAAACTGCTGCTATGAACATGGGTGCACCTGTATCACTGTGATATGTTTTCAGTTCTTCTGGGAATATGCTCAGAAGTGGAATAACTGGGTCAAATGGGAATTCCAATCCCAGCTTTCTGAGGAACTTTCACACTGATTTCCATAGTGGCTGCACCGTTCTACACTCCTACCAACAGTGCAGAAGTATTCCTCTTTCCTCAAAGCCTCTCCAGCATTTGTTATTGGTGGTTTTCTTGATTCTGGCTATTCTTTCTGGAGTGAGATGAAATCTCAGTGTTTTAATTTGCATTTTTCTAATGAAAAATGATGTTAAACATTTTTTCATGTATTAATTTGTCATTCATATTTCTTCATATGAAAAGTGTGTGTTCATCTCAGACACCCATTTTTGAATTCAGTCTTTGAATTTTGGGGACCTAATTTTTAAAAAATTCTTTATATGTTCTAGATTGAAGTCCTTTGTCTGAGGGACAGTTAATTAAGATTGTTTTTCCAATTCATGACTTTTCTCTTCACTGTGTTGCAGTTTTTTTTGACATGCAAAAACTTTTCAATAAGATGAGATCCCAGTTGTTCATTCTGGGAAGTATTTCCCATACAGTTTGATTTTTGCTCATGAATTCTCTGCTGACCCCTATGTCTTCAAGATTTCTACCTACTTTGTCTTCCAGTAGATTTAGTATTTCTATTTTTAATATTTAGATCTTTGACCTATTTTGACTTTAGTTTGTGCATTGTAATAGGCATGGGTCTTGTTTTAGTTTTTGGCATACGGAAAGCTGGTTTTTCCAGCACATGTTTGATCCCTTTGTCAAAGAGAAGGTGGCTGAGTGTGTTTGTAACTGTGGTTATATCTTCTAAACTGTTCCATTAATCTTCATGGCACTTTATTCCAGTACCATGCTGATTTTATCACAGTAGCTTTGAAGTATAACTACAAGTCAGGGTATGTGATGCCTACTGCCTTGCCCAGTATTGTTGTTGCTGAAAATTGCCTTTGCTATTCTAGGTCTCTTATGGTTGCAGACGAATTTTAGGCATGATTTTTCTAGATCTTTGAGGTGTGCTGATGGTATTCTCATTGGAATTGCATTAAATCTGTATAATAATTTTTGAACAATGGCCCTTTTCAAATTGTTTGTTCTTCCTATCCATGAACAGGGAATATCTTTCTATTTTCTGAAATCCTATTCAATTTCTTTTTTCAGAGTACAATTTTTATTTTTATTTAAAGAGAAAAAACAAAGGGTAGAAATATTACAGAATTTAAAAAAAGTTAAACAGTAAACAATCCCTAGTTGATAAATTACATATTGTTCTTTTAGAAATAGTTGTTCAAGATACAAAATTAAAGCACACTAAGTGGACACTCAAGCAGTGAGACTGCAAACAGATCTGCTCAACAATCCAACAAGAACTTAGAAATATGGTTATCAATCCTACACACTTAAATATACATGCAGTTGTATCTTTTATATCACTTCCTATTTTCTCTTTTTTACAATAGCACAGTGATATATATGCACCCATGTTCATAGAGGCACATTTTGTGATAGCTAAATCTTGGAGACAACCAAGATGCCCATCTACTGCAGAGTGGATGAAACAGATGTGGTATTTTTATACAATGGAATATTACTGAGTTATAAAAAAGGATGATCTTCAGGCCTTCATAGGTAAATGGAGACAACTTGAGACTATCCTCATTAGTGAAATAAATAAGAATCATATTTATAAGTATCACATTGTGTCTCTAGTGTAAAAAGTAAATAAGAACTATAAGTGTAATAAAACCAAAATGTGTAATTGCTATTGTAAAAAAGAGAGGAAAAGAAAGTACTATAATTTTTAATGAATAGACTTTTTATTTCCTTTGTTAGATTGATTCCTAAGTATTTCATTTTTTTGATACTATTGTGAAGGGTGTGGTTTCTCTTATATCTATTTCAAAGGGTTTGTTGTTTGTGTAGAGGAATGCTATTGATTTCTGAGTGTTAACTTTTTATCCAGATATATTGGTGAATTGGGTTATTACATCTAAATCCCTTTAATGCAGTTTTGGGCATGTTCTATGTAGAGTATCATGTCATCTGCAAATGATGACAGCTTAAACTATTCCTTTCCTATCTTTATTCCTTTCATTTCTCTCTTGTCTAATTGCACTGGTTAATATTTCCAGCACTATATTGAGTAGGAGTGGTGATAGTGGACAGCCTTATCTTGTTTGTGATTTTAGAGTGAAAATTTTCAGTTTTTGAGCATTTCATATGATCCTGGTAGATGGCTTTAATCAGACTGAGGTAGAGACAATCAATTCCAAAATTTCTATGGGGTTCTTATTATGAATGAGTGTTGGACTGTATCAAAAGCTTTTTCTGCATCTATTGAGATGATCGTGTGATTCTTATCTTTGAATCTATTAATATGAGGTATTATTCTTATTTATTTGCATATGTTGAACCATCCCTGCATTCCTGGGCTGAATCCCACTTGGTCATGATGTACAATCTTTTTGATGACTTGCTGCATTCTGTTTGCCAATATTTTATTGAGGATTTTTGCTTCTATGTTCATTAGTGAGATTGGCCTCTATTTCTCTTTTTTTGGTTGAGTCTTTCTCTGGTTTTGTTATTAGGGTGATACTTACTTCCAAAAATGAGTTAGGGAGAATTGCTTCCCTTTCAATTTCATTGAAGAGTTTGAGGAATTTCTGCATTAAGTCTTCTTTGAATTTCTTGTAGAATTCAGCTGTGAATCCATCAGGATGTGAGCTTTTCTTTGTTGGTAAGGTTCTAATTACATTTTCAATTTCATTAACTGAAATTAGGTTATTCAGCAGTTTTACATCTTCTTGATTCAGCTTTGGTAATTCATATGTTTTTGTCCATTTCTTCTGTGTTATCAAACCTGTGAGAGTAAAGATTTTCAATGTATTTGTTCCAGTCAGGGGTTGTACAGAGAATAATTAGAATCAGGACATGGGATTTGTAACATTATTTTATGATGGCCACCCAGAATTAACACAAGAAAGTGCAGGAAATCTATCCATAACACCAAAGACATAGAATGAATATTCAAGAGCCTGAATCCCACAGCAATGTCCTCTATGAGTCCAGATGAAAACCTAGAACCCATGACAATGCCTCCCATGAGTCCAACTGGAGGTCTAGAATCCACAAGGAGGACTCACGCCAGTCTATTTTATGGATCCGTGGGGGAAGCTGGAAAGTCTATGACAGTGGGGGTAAGGAGCTGTGTTGGTAGGTTGAGGGTTCTATGCTGGAGTCCAGAAGTCACACTCAAAACAAAGACCAGGGCTGTCCTGAAAAGTACCACAGCCATCCTCAGCAACACGGAGGCCCCGAGCTCCTCTGATGATAAATACAGTTGAGCACATGCCAGGAAGCCAGCTTCAGGAGATCATCATGGAGATTAAGTGGCACACGTCTTCCTCTCTGGAGCCAGGAAGCAGTGCTTGATTTAAGGACCAGAGTTCCTCCAGGAGAACCAATGGCTCAAACAGCAACATGTAGAAGAACCCATAATGTTTCAATGCCTTTCTTCTCCTTCACATCTCTATTTATGCTGGCAGCTTTCCTCAGGTGGAACATCTATGCTCATGGTGATTTAATTCAGCTGGTGTTAAGTTAACCACCAGTTTTTAATCCATAACAGTATTGATGATCTTTTGTATTTCCACAGGGTCTGCAGTGGTTTCACCTTTTTCATTCCTTATTGCCTGAATTTGATATTTGCTATCCTTTTTTAAAATAAGGTCAGATAGGGGCTTATCAATTTTATTTATTCTTTTAAAGAACCAACTCTTTGATTTGTTATTCTTTGTATTATTTTCTTAGTCTCTATTGAATTGATTTTCACTCCTATCTTTATAATTTCCTCCCTTCTTTTGGCTTTGGGCTTGACTTGTTCTTCATTTTCTAGATGTTTGAAGTGTAGCATCAGGTTGTTTACTTGTGTTTATTCTGTTTTCCTGATGTGGGAGTTCACCACAATAAATTTCCCTCTGAGGGCTACTTTCATTGCATTCCACAGGTTCCAGTAAGTTGTATTTGTATTTTCATTTGCTTGTAGATATTGATTAATTTGTTCTTTAATTTCCTTTGTGACATGCTGATTCCTCAGTAATGTATTATTTAATTTCCATGTATTTATGGAAATTAAATAATGCATTTACTTGTGTTATGTGTTTTGAAGTTTCTTTTTTCATTAATTTCTGGTTTCATGGCACTATGATAAAATAACATGGCTGGAATAATTTCTACTCTTTTGTATTTTCTTAAAAATATTCTATGGCCTAGTTTATGGTCTATTTTAGAAAATGTCCCATGTAAAACTGAGAAGAATGTATTCTGATGTTGGGTGAAAACTGTACACATTTACTAAGTCCATTTGTTCACAAATCCATTTGACTCAATTCTGAATTTATTGGCTGGCTTTCTGTCTTGTTGATATGTCTCTTTGTGTCAAAGGGGTGTTAAGGTCTCCTTTTATAATTGTGTTATTGCTTATTTGAGTTTTCATTTCTATTAATATTTATTTTACATAGCTGGATGCTCCCATATTTGGTGCATATATATTTAGGATTGTTATTTCTTCCTCTTGAAGTTTTCCCCTAACCAGAATAGTGGCCTTCTTTATCTCTTCTGATAATTTCTGGTTTGAAGTTCATATTGTCTGCAAACAGTGCAGCTACCCCTACTTTTTTTGGGGGGGTTTCCTGTTGCATGAAAATTTGTTTTCCACTGTTTGACTTTGAGTCTATGAATTTCCTTTTGGTTTAGATGGGTTCCTCGTACAGCATGTGGTTAGATGTTGTTTCTTGATCCATTCTGCCAGTCTTTTTCTTTTAATTGGTGGATTGAGACCATTTACATTAGTGGTTATAAATAATATATACTGGCTCATTTTTATTATGTTATCTTTCTGCTATTGGTTCTTTGCCTTTACCCTTTCTTTAATTGTCTGCCCTGCTTAGTGGCTTTTTTCTGTTGTTCTCGGAGTCATAGTTATATTTATATCTGTTTAAAATGTCTTTCAGTATTCTTTGCAGGGTTTGTTTGATAGTCATGAATTTCTTTAGCTGTTTTTTGTTGTGGAAGTATCTTATTTCTCCATCAATTTTGAAGGACAGTTTTGCATGGTACATCAGTCTGATTTGGAAGTCATTTTCCTTTAAGATTTGAAATACTTCACTCCATGGTCTTCTTGGCTTCTTTGTTTTGGGAAGTCTGTTGTGATTCTGTTGGTCTTTCCTTTAAAGATAATCTATCTCTTTTCTCAACGTTTAATATTCTGTTCTTATTTTGAATTTCTGGGATGTTTATTATATTTGTGGGTGTAGATTTAATTTGGTTATGGCTGTTTAGAATTCTATATGCTTCACCTATATATGTAACAGTTTTCTTTCCTATGTTTGGGAAAGTTTCTGCTATTATTTCTGTAAATAGCCTTTTGATCTCATTTGTGTTGTCATCTTTTTCATTCACACCTATCAATCTTAAATTATTTTCTTTGCATCATCTTGCAACTATTGAATTGTTATTTCCTGATACCTTGTTATTTTTAAAGGATATTGTTCATTGGCTGCAATCTTGTCTTCTAGGTGTGAAAGCCTATCTTCACATTCACTCAGGCAGTTTTGCCAGCTTTTGATGGAATTTTTGATTTTCTGGATATCTCCTTGAATCTGTTTCATGCATTCTATTGCTTTCAAATATTGTTCATGTAAGGTTTCCATCTTTTTGCAGTGCTCCTGAATTTTTTAAACTATATCTTTGTAGATGTGTTCAGCATCTCTTTTATTATGTTTATCATTTCTTCTTTTACCTGGGAGGTTATTTCTGATCTGAGTTCCTTTGCAGCTTCATGGAGTTGCTTCTTTATTTCAGTTGCTATCATTTCAGAAGTTTCAGGTGTATGGTTTACACTTTCTTCTATGTCCATATCTCCTTGGCTTGTTTAGGATGGGCTGGAAGTTTGAGATTGCATTTTACTATTTCATTCTGCCATTTTTCTGTATTCTATTGGTCCCTAATGGCACTCAAATGCTCCTCAGATGGGTGAGTGTGCACTGGGTGGATCTTCAGCACTCCCCATGTGGCTCCCTGAAGCTCCCTGGCCCCTTGAGGTCAGTGGGAAGGGTCCTACTAGATTCTGAGTGGCAAACTAAGACTGAACGGTGTGTGGAATACACTGGGCAGGCCTTCAACTCATGCCACATGGCACACCAAAACTCCCCAGTTTCTTGGGGTCTCTGGATGGAGACCCACCGAGTTCTGAGCAAAGATCCATGGCTGCACAGCTAGGTAGAGTTCACTGTAGCAGGCTTCAGTTCTCATGCTGTGGTTCTTGGCTACCTGGAGGCGACTGGTTGGGGCATTTCCAGGACTACAGTGATGATTCAAAGGTCCCAGACTATTTGGGGATACTGGGTGGGGCCCTACCAGACTCTTAGCAAAGTCCCATGGCTACACATCTAGGTAGGATCACTGCTATGGGTTTCAACTCACATGTTGCTGTTCCTGGCTATCTGGAGGTCACTGGGTGGGGCTCACCAAGGACCCAAGTGAAGGCTCAAAAGTCTTGGACTGTTTGGGGATGCTGGGCAGGGGCCTATCATGTTCTGAGTAAAGTCCCACCACTGCACAGCTGGGTAGGGATGGCTGTGGCAGGCTTTAGCTCACATGTGGCAGTTCCTGGCTACCTGGAGGTCACTGGGTGGGACCCAGCCAAGAACCCAGTGATGATCCAAAAGTCCCAGACTGTTTGGGGATGCTAGGTGGGGGGCCTATTGAGTTCTGAGCAAAGTCCCATGGTTGCACAGCTAGGCAGGGATTGCTGTGGTGGGCTTCAGCTCACATACCTCTCTTTTATTATAGATTAATTTTATAAGTTCATTAGCATGCATTCCTAGTACATAATGATTATACTCTTCATAGGGGCATGTGAATAACACATTTTACTTATTTGGAATTTAAATATGTCATAAGCCTGTTTTGTGATTTTTTGTAAGGTCTTATCTATTAACATATTAATGAATGTAATTCACAAATATGAGTAAGATCATTGTTACAGAAAACCAAACACACTACATGGTGTCTTTTAGTTAGGATTTATACACAACTAAGTATACAACTTTTGATTGTGGTGGGTAAAAATCATCAGGGATGATTCCACCTAAATCCAGAGATTTCAAAACAGAATTTAAGACAATAGTGTGCTCATACATTCCTTAATTGCTATGGGTTTATGTTCAGGGCTTATGTGTATATATCACAAGTATCTGGAAAATGATAGATAACTTGTGGACAAGTATATATTGTATTATTTTCAAAATTTATACGCTGAAGCTTGAGATTGTGTTTTACTTGCTCTTATACTGTTGACAGGCATTATAAATTCAAGAAAGTTTCTAAGATTCTGTAAGAAATCTATTTTCCATCATCTTCAATTTAATCCAGCATCCCTGGAGAACCATATATAATAAAGCGATAGTAATAGTGTTAATATAATCTGTATTAGAATTTTCAGGTAGTTCTTGAATATTCTGTATAATAACTGATGCCAGTCTAGTTTCCTAAAATTAGCTCCAATAAAAATGTCCTTCTTCCCATTTCTTACTCATAATATCAGCTACTTCTATAACAACTGCATTTGAAATATATTCATCTTGTCATAAAAAAGCAAATCTACCATCTACAGAAAAAATGTAAGACAGGAAGGAGGTTTGATGGTTTTGTAGACCATATCATGCTTCTTTTAAACTATCTTTGACATCAGAAAATAATGTGAATATTGTAAAAAGGTTAACTGAGAAATCTGTATCCTATTACTGAAATGTAGTTTATCTCTGTGCTCATATTGATTTTCATAAAATAGAGATAAATTTTGAAACGTACTTAATACCTAAAATTTGTACTTTTGTAAGGAGTATAAATATGACTCTTACAAACTTTTTGAATATTGACACATTCTGAAAATGTGCTATGTTGAATTCTAAGTATGATTTCAAATATAATTTGGAAGCATTATATTCTACACGTGGTTTTTTTTGTCCATTGCATTTTTCCAATGAGAATGGGTCTAAAATTATATGAACAAAGTGTTATGTTTATTTTATTTGAAAGGCAATTTTCAGCCTATCAAAATTAGAGAAAAGAAGTTCTAAAATTGATGATTTAACCATAGCTATGGTTTGATCTGCAATGTTCTCCCATAGCCTCTTGTGTTTAGATGTGGACTTTTGGGAGGTGAAAAGGCCATGAGGGTGCAATACTCATAAATGGATTAATCCACACATGAGTTCAGAACTAAATGTGCCAATGGGAGATGGTTTTTGTTAGAAAATGTGGGTTACTGGGGTCATGATCTGGGAAGCTGTAATTCTTTCCCTGGGTCTGTCCTTAGCTCTTCCTGATTACTATCAAGTGAGCATCTTTCCTTCAACATTCCTCTTTGCCATACCATTGCTACCTGGGGAGTAGCCAATCATGATTGCAATCATTGGCCAGAATGAACCTCTCTTCTTTTAAATTATGGGTGTTGGATATTGTGTCTTGAAGATGAAAAGGTGGCTAAGACAGGCATTATTCCCAAGAATAAGGAAGAAGTTAAAATTTCTTATTATATGTCACAAGTTAAAACAGATTTCTTCACATTGTTGAGTTTTTAGAATTACTTATGTTAAAGTCATATGAAATATTTGGGTAAAATTCTAGGAAAGGGATAATAATAGGAAGATTTTGAGATTACTACAAAATTTGACATATTAGAACATTTATAAACACAAATGCTTTGCAGAAACCAAGGCAATTATTAAGAAAAATAAGTTCAAACTTGTAGTATGAAGGGAATAAAGCGAGCTGTTATATACTGTCAAATAATCATTATTTATAGCTCAACCAGATTGGTACTTGCCAACTTTGTTCTTTGTTGCTGAAAGCCTAAGAAGATAAGATGATTGTTCTAAATCTTGTGAGATGTTACTATTGACACTGTAAGTTTTGCAATTTATATTTTCAAATTCTTTCATCCTTTCTCCTTTCCAGTGTAATGTATTTATAATCTGAAAGTCATGAAATCAGCAAGCCTTAACCCTCTTGAATTTTTATTGAATTTATCTTTGGTTACTACAAGTAGATGTTCTGTGTTTTGAAGTTCACTTTTAATATGTCCATAATCAGGAAATATCTCTTCTGTTAATTAATGAAAGTGAACTAAGTGTCTTTTCTTTATGCATTTGATTAAAATTTAATCACACCAACATGTGATATCAAAAATTTACTTACCAAATAAAATAACAATTACAATGGTTTTCCTCTATATGTACAAATACCTATGCATTTTTGATAATTTATCTTAGCATAAAATATTACTAATACTTAAATATATCCCTGTTGATTGTTTTAAAACCATGCAAAATAAAAATTTAAAAGAATAAAATTATAAATAGAAGCCCTGATTTTCATTATAACAGTTTGGGTTCTTTACCTTGGAAATAACTCGTCTTTGCTTTTTACATAATGCTTTATTTTAAAAATTATAAAAATTAAAAAATCTTTCAATAATTTTCTACTCTTCTTGGAATAAGGACATCAGTCCCTAAGAATAACTTCTAGCTCTGCATTTTTGCAAACTCTTCAGCACTCTGTGCCTCTCAGTGCCTCAGTATCTGCTATAATTTTTTGTCCATTTCATGTTCCCATGGAGCCTTCTTGAATTCTATTCCTTCTTCTTGGAACCTCTAATCAGTACACTACCCACAGCCTCATCCAATCTAGTCATTACCTAAAAATAAATGCACATGCTTTAGAGAACTTCTCAAATGTCAATTACTCACAATTGCCTTGTCTCGAGAAATGCAATTGTCTCTACTTACAAATTCATATAGCCTTTAATTTTTACTTCCTATCATAAGCCCTATTTGAGTAAAATATAAATGATAGCAGGCTTTAAAACAGTAAATTATTTCACAACTATATTATAATAATTAGAAGTTTGTCTGGTATATTTTTAGGTGCTCAATATATATTTCTTGCATACACAACTAAGACTTGCTATTATTCACATGTATTTTATGCTTGTTTACTTGAAATCTATCTTATACTCATTTGTAAACCACAAAGGGAAGGGCCCTTCTGTGAAGGTCTTCATCATTTCCAGAGAAGCATATTTCACAGAGTAAACTTTTGAGTGAATTATTATCTTAGTTTTTGCAATTTTTGCATTGTAGTATAGGAGTAAATTTGGAGTATATGTTAAGTTTTAAAACGACTAAAGGAAAAGAAAATAATTAAGTTAATTTCCTAATTGAAAAGTTATTTCTAGAGCAAGGATGTAAATCCTTTCTCCTATCAATTGAAAGAATAAGAGAACTTTGGAAAATAACATTAATTGAAATTTAAATGATAAAGCTATTTCTCGATGCAAACAAGAAGAAATAGCAAGGAAATTTACTAGAAAAGGAGTCTACATGTACTGTGTCTGTAAAATGCTAGTTGGGAAATCATTGACTCTCTTTTGTTTCTTCTTAAGAAGACCTTGGACAAAGTTACTTGAAATACAGTCATTAATGCAAGTGTTGTAAAAAAAAGAAAGCATTATGTTAAAAAAAAAAAGAGAGAGAAACTGCCCTAGAAGGACAAAGTTTCAGCAGACATAAATATTTAAAAAAATTTGAAGAAGATACTGAAAACTGAGTTACAAAAGATGTAGCAGACCATAAGCAGGAGCTCATTTATATGGTACTTTGGAGACTTAGATCTGGTAGGTAACAAAATAGGAAAGTGAAGGGGAAAAACTATGATTCATTGCTGGAAAAGTGCACCTGCAGTCTGAGGTCAAAAGTTGTTGCACAAATGGAAGAGAAAGCTAAATGGCAGCATTATTTTCCAGTGGACTGAGATTAAGGAATGCCTAACTGGACAAAAGTCTAAAAAATATTTTATGCTCCCAGAATAGGAAAATGACCAAAACAAATATAATTATAGAAAAATTGGCTCAGATAAAATTACTTTACCAAAATTCAGATAGATAGAATAATAACTTCTTCCTAAATAAAAAGTAACTACAGACAAAGAGGTATCAAATGTTAGAATTTGTTTAGCATTAAAATGAAAAATCATATTCAAAAAGATTCAAAGAAGAAGATACTTGAAAGAAGTAGAGAAATAAGAGTGAGGTTGTGAGTTAAAGTCCCAATACCAAAAAAAAGTAGAGAAAAAAAAAACTAAATAGTATATACAGATGCCAGAAGCTTGTTTTTGGCAGTGAAGGGATCCATGATTTAATTTTCTAGTTTTGAATCTGTGGCCTAGACAGAGAATCTAGAAAGGTAAGTAGATCTGGAGAGGAAAGATTAGGATTAATTTTAGACATAGTGATTTTAACATTTTATTTGCAATAATTAATTGGAAGTATAAGAGAAGAGACTGGACAAGCTATTTGGATTTTTACTGTAGTCAGCAGATGATAATGGGAACCATAAAATAGATTTTCTCATTCCTTTTAAATATTTCAAGTGGAAAAGGAAGAAAGAAAGGAGCTTCAGTTTCATTAGAGTAGAAATGAGTTCAGGAATGAGATTGTGGGAGTGTCTAAGAAGTATGTGGAAAGGTGTGAAAAATACAGAGCACACGAATGTCAAATGAAGTATTTTGTTTTTAACAAAGGCTTGGTGATAAAATAACTTTTACTGAGAAGCCAGATTACTTTACTACCAGAAATATTGTATTAGATGATTTAAAAAGATTCCACTGAGGTGATGACTGATCCAGAATATTGTAATTATTCCAAAACTTCCTGTAATATGGTATGTGAATATGGTAAGTAAGACATAGAGGCAATATAAATGTCAGTCATTTCAATTTGCAATATAATTAAATATACAACATGGATCCATTTGAATCGATGAAAAATTAGGGAAAGTTCAAATAACTATAGAAAAAATAAGAAAAAGCCTAGGGAAAGTTAATGCATAGAAATTTGTGGTGTCTCTTTCAGTTTATTTTTACAATATAGATCACTCAAACTTTATCTGAACTTTCAAAGGTCAAATTAAATGAAAGAGTATGATAAAATATAAGAAATAACATTTTTATGGCAGGTGGATAAAAGGGAGAATGTGAATTATGCATTTTGCTGAGGATTTGGAGTATGATTTTGCAGGTTTCTGATTAGTATTTGAATAGTTAGGAAAGAGAAAGGGAGAAGAAGCAAGTACATTCCTATGTACATTTATCTATATGTTTTTTCAGAGAACTGCATACTTTAAATCAGTAATTTCAAACAATTGTTTTTATTTTAAAGAGAATAAAACAAAAGAAAACAAAAGAAAACAACAAAGCAAATCAGAACAGAACAATGCAAGCAACTATAGGACTTCACAAGACATTAGTATATCAACAGTGGCTACCATAATGTCGCTTGCTTGCTTCAAAATATTTGACCATGCCTTCACACACAATAATAGAAAACATAACAAAATAGTATAAAACCAATCAAAAGAATGAAAGCATTACAGGACTTCAAAACCAGATAATGAGAAATGAACAATCGTTGCTATCTCATTTTCCTCAAAAAAGTTGTCCATACCATCACACATAGTAAAATAAAACACAACAGGATAGAATCAGTCAAAACAGAAGAACCAAAAGCATGATAGGACTTCAAAGCAAGATGATAGGAAATCAGCAATGACTACTACAATCATCTCATTTTCTTCAAAATAGCTGTTTTTACCATTACACATAATAAAATGAAACAAAATAAAACCAATTAAACAAATGAATGAAAGCATTATAGGACTTCAAAACGATGTAATAGGGAACCAGCCATGATTAAGTTAATACATTCTATTATGTTCAAAATAGTTGCCCATGCCATAAGATGAAGTAAAATCTAACAAAACAAGGCAGAACAAAGCCAAACCTAACAAAATTGTGAAAATAAAACAGGAATAAAACAAGACAATAAGAAATTAACAGTAGTTACCACACTTCCTTTCCAGAAGTTTCTTCTCCTATCACTTTTACAATAACTACTTTGCTTTTGGATCCCTTTAACTCTTGTTTCTTATGACAGGATTTAGGTGTATGAGTTCAAACTATTTCACCCTGAATATGATCTCCAGTTGCATCCATTTAGCTACAAGAGCCTTGGGATTATTCTACTTTATATCTGGGTAGCTTTCTGTTGCATGAAAATACTGTATCATTCTTATTAATTTTGTGGTTGATGGGTAAATTACTCTTGCTTTTTTTCTGGTCTCCTGTCACATGGAAAAATTGTTTTCTCTCCTTTGATTTTCAGTCTGTGAATTTCCTTTCCAGTTAAATATGTTTCTTGTATGCAGTACATCTATGGATCTTGCTGCTTCTTTTTTTTTTTAAATTTTATTTAAAGAAAAAAAAAACAGAAAAAGGTTAGAAATAATACAGGGTTTCAAAAAAAAGATCAACAGGAAGAAATCACTAGTTGATAAATTACATATTGTCCTCTTAGATATAGTTGTTCAAATTACAAAATTAAAGCATACAAAGTGGACATTCAAGCAGTGAGATTGCAAACAGATCTGTTTCACAATCCAACAAAAAACTTAGCAATATGGTTATCTATCCTACACACTTAAACATATCTGCAGTTATATCTTTTAGAGCACTTCCTTTTCCTCTCTTTTTTTAAAATAGCAATTACACATTTGGGGTTTTTTTACTCCTACATTTCTTATTTTTTTTTTACACTAGAGACACAATATGATATTTATAAATTTGATTCTCATATATTTCACTAATGATGATAGTCTCAAGTTGACTCCATTTACCTATGAAGGCCTCAAGATCACTTTTTATAGCTGAGAAATATTCCATTGTATAAAAATGCCACATCTTTTTCATCCATTCTGTGGTTGATGGGCATCTTGGTTGTTTCCAAGATTTATCTATTACAAATTGTGCTGCTATGAAAATGGGTGCACATGTATCACTGTGACATGAACGTTTCAGTTTTTCTGGGAAGATACTAATGAGGGGAATAGCTGGATTGAATGGGACTTCCAATCCTAGCCTTCTGAGAATTCTCCATACTGATTTCCATAGTGGTTGCACCAGTCTACACTCCCACCAATGGTGAAGCAGTGATCCCTGCAGCCTCCTCAACATTTGTTATCAGTTGTTTTCTTGATAGCAGCTATTCTGTCCAGGGGTGAGGTGAAATCTCAATGCTGTTTTAATTTGCATTCCTCAAATGACCAGTGATGGTGAACAATTCTTTATGTATTTATTTGCCATTTGTATATCTTCATCTGAGAACTGTGTGTTCATCTCAGATGCCCATTTTTGGAGAGTGGTCTTTGAATTTGGGGGGCTTGATGTTTTTCAGTTCTTTATATGTTCTGGATATAAGTCCTTTGTCTGAGGGGTTGCTAGCTAAAATTCTTTCCCCTTCTGTTGGTTTTCTTTTCACTCTGTTGGTGATTTCTTTTGAACTGCAGAAACTTTTCAATAATATGAGATCCCATTTGTTGATTCTTTGAAGTGTTTCCCGTGCAGTTTGCATTTGGTTCATGAATTCTCTGCCTACCCCTATGTCTCCAAGACTTCTACCTACCTTGTCTTCCAGTAGATTAAGTGTTTCTGTTTTAATATTTAGGTCTTTGATCCATATAGACTTTAGTTTTGTGCATGGTGATAGGCTTGGATCTAGTTTCAGTCTTCGGCATGTAGAGAGCCAATTTTTTCAACACCATTTATTAAAGAGACTATCCTTCCAGTGGATGTAATTAGCCCCTTTGTCAAATATCAGGTGGCTGAGTGTGTTTGTAGTTGTACTTACATCTTCTAATCTGTTCCTTTGATCCTCAGGCCTATTTCTTTGCCAGTACCAAGCTGATTTTATCACCGTGGCTTTATACTACTGTTTCAAGTCA
The DNA here is from genome assembly GCA_004027455.1 of Hydrochoerus hydrochaeris. NCBI lineage: Eukaryota > Metazoa > Chordata > Mammalia > Rodentia > Hydrochaeridae > Hydrochoerus > Hydrochoerus hydrochaeris. The sequence goes on along the minus strand of PVLA01000023.1, from coordinate 668,993 downwards.
GGAATTGAGATGCCTCCTGCCTTGCTTTTGTTGCCTAGAATTGCTTTGCTATTCTAGGTTTCTTCTGTTTCCAAATGAATTTTAGGAGTGTTTTCTCTAGATCTGTGAGGTATGTCAATGGTATTTTGATTGGGATTGTGTTAAATCTGTATAACAGTTATGGGAGTATGGCCATTTTCACAATGTTGGTTGTTCCTAACCAAGAGCAAGGAATATCCTTCCATTTTCTAATATCCTCATCAATCTCCTTTTTAGCATAGCATAACTTTCAGTATATAGTCTTTTACATTCTTAGTTAGGTTGATTCCTAAGTTTTCATTTTTTTAGATGCTATTTTGAAGAGTGTTATGTCCATAATTTCTCTCTCAGTCAGTTTTATATGTGTATATAGGAATGCTGTTCATTTTTGAGTATTGATGTTATATCCAGCTACACTACTGAATTTGTTTATTACTCTAGTAGTCTTTTAATGGAGTTTTTTGGGTCCTCTATAGAGCATCATGTCATCTGCATAAAGTGATAATTTAACTTCTTCCTTTCCTATCTTTATTCCTTTTATTTCTCTCTTGTCTGATTGCCCTGGCTAGTGTTTCCAGAACTATATTGAAAAGGAGTAGTGATAGTGGACATCCTTGTCTTGTTCCTGATTTCAAAGTGAAAGCTTTCAGTTTTTGTCCACTTAGTATACTGTTGGCTGTTGGTTTTTTATAGATGGTCTTTATAAGCTTGAGGTTGACACCATTTATTTTGAGTTTTATAGGTTTTTTTTTTATCATGAACATGTGTTGGATTTTATCAGCTTTTTCAGCATCTATTGAGATGACCATGTGGTTTTTGTTTTTGGCTCTGTTGATGTGGTGTATTACAAGTATTGATTTGCCTATGTGAAGCCATCCCTGCATTCCTGGAATGAATCCCACTTGGTTGTGATGTATAATCTTCTTGATGATTTGCTGCATTCTATTTGCCAGTATTTTATTGAGAATCTTTGCATCAATGTTCATTAGTGAGACTGGCCTATAGTTCTCTTTTTTGGTTGGGTTTTTCTCTGGTTTTGGTATGAGAGTAATACTTGCCTCCAGGAATGATTTAGGGAAGATTACATCCTTTTCAATGTTGTTGAAGATTTTAAGGAGTATTGGCATCAAATCTCTAAATTTCTTGTAGAATTCAGCAGTGAATCCATCAGGACCTGGGATTTTCTTTCTTGGTAAGTTTTTAGCAATTTTCAATCTCAATAGCTGATATTGGGTTATTCAAAATTGCTATATCTTCTTGGTTGAGATTTGGTAGTTCATATGTTTCTAAAAATCTGTCCATTTCCTCTGTGTTTTCCACTCTGTTTGAGCAGAGATTTTCAAAGTAGGTAGGTATTCATGATCTTTCGAATTTCCATGGGATCTGTAGTAATTTCTCTCTTTTCAGTTCTTATTGCATGAATTTGGGTTTTTTCTTTCTTTCTGTTGATAAGGTTAGCTAGGGGTTTGTCAATTTTGTTTATTCTCTCAAAAAACCAGATTTTTGATTCATTAAATCTTTGTATTGTTTTTTTAGTTTCAGTTGCATTGTTTTCTGCTTTAATCTTTACAATTTCCTCTCTTCTATGAGCTTTGGGTTTAGCTTGCTCTTCTTTTTCTAGATGCTTGAGATGGAGCATTAGGTTGTTTATTTGTGCTCATTCTGTTTTTTTCATATGACACTTTATTGCTATATATTTCCCTCTTAATACTGCTTTTATTGCATACCACAGATTAAAGTATGTTGTTTCTGTATTTTCATTGAATTTTAGGTATTGCTTTATTTCTTGTTTAATTTCATCTGAAGGCCATTGGTTGTTCAGAAGGCTGTTACTTAATTTCCATATATTTATGCAGATTTTGCAACTTCTTTTGCCATTAATTTCTAATTTCAGTGTGCTATGGTCAAGTATTACACATGGGAAAATTTCAATACATTTACATTTACTTAATAATGTTTTATGGGATAATACATGGTCTATTTCGCATTGCTGAAAAAAATTTGTATTCTGATGTGGTTGGGTGGAACACTCTGTAAACATCTACTAAGTCCAATTGCTCTCAGGTGTGGTTCAATTCTATTATTTCTTTGCTGACTTTTTGTCTAGTTGATTTATTTCTTGGTGATAATGGGGTGTTAAGGTCCCCTGTTATAATTGTGTTCTTGTGTATTTGGTTTTTCATGTCCATTAGTATCTGTCTTATATCTTTGGGTGCTCCTGTATTTGGTGCATATATATTTATAATTGTTAGTTCTTCCTCTTGAATTTTTCCACTAACATGTATGTAGTGACTTTCTTTGGCTCTTTTAATCATTTTACGCTTGAAGTTCATGTTGTCTGCAAATGGAATAGTTACCCCTGCTTTTCTATGGATTCCTGTTGCATGGAGTACTGTTTTCCATCCTTTGAGTTTTTAATCTATGAGTTTCCTTTTGGGTCAAATATGTTTCATATATAAATCATATTGTGGGATCATATTTCTTGATCCATTCTGTCAGCCTATTTCTTTTGATAGGTGAATTGAGGCCACTTACATTCATGGATATCACTGATATGTACTGGCTCAACCTTGCCATGTTATGTTCCAGTTGTTTGCTTTCTTCTTTACCCCCTCATTTAATTGCTTGTCCTACCTGGTGGTTTCTTTCTGTTGTTGTTCTGGGGATTGTGGTCATTTTTATCTCTATGAAATATGTCTTTTAATACTCTTTCTAGGGTTGGTTTGGTGGACATGAATTTCTTCAGTTTTTCTTTGTCATGAAAGTATCTTGTTTCTCTATTGAATTTGAATGAAAGTTTTGCTGGGTACATCAGTCTGAGTTGAAAGTTGTTTTCATTCAGGGCTTGAAATACATTACTCCAAGCTTGTCTTGACTTGAGAGTTTGTGCTGAAAAGTCTTCTGGGATTCTAATGGACTTTCTTTGATAGGTCAGTTGTGTCTTTTCTCTAACAGCTTTTAGTATTCTGTTTTTATGCTATATGTCTGGGATCTTAATTATTATATGTATGTGTGTAGATTTATGTGGGTTGTCACTGTGTGGCAGTCCATATGCTCACTTATCTGAATATCAGATTTTTTTTCTACATGTTTGGGAAATTTTCTGCTATTACTTATGTGAATATTTTATTTATCTTATTTTGATTGACTCTTGCCTCTTCACTGATGCCTATTAATCTTATGTTGTTGCTCTTGGCATCATCTTGTAGCTGTTGGATTGTCATTTCATGCTGCTTTGTTATTTTTAGAAGTTCTATCCTTTCATGATCACTAATTGTGATCCTGTCCTCAAGGTCTGTAATCCTATCATCAGCTTCATTTAATCAGTTTTGCCAACTTTGAGTAGAATTTTTTATCTCTTGGATGTCTCTTTGAGTTTGTTTCATGAATTCTGCTTTTTTTTATATTGTTCATTCAAGGTTTCAATCAGTTTCCCATGCCACTGTACTTTTTTCTCTATTTCTTCTTTAGCTGTACTCAGCAACTCCTTTACTAAGGTTTTTATTTCTATTTTGACATGGGCAAGTACTTCTACTTTGATTTCCTTTATAGCCTCATGGAGTTGTTTTTTTTATTTCACTTGCTGTCTTTCAGAGATTTCTGCTGTGTTACTTTTGAAGTCCTCTATTTCAATGTCTCCTGTACTTGCTCCTGGTGGACTAGATGTTTGAGATTGCATTTTGCTTTTTCATTTTGCCATTTTCCTCTTTAGAGTTAGTCTTTGGTTCTTCAGTCCCACTAGTGTCAACTGTTGGTATTGTGTATCTTGGGGTCCTAATGTAAGGTTGATGTTCAATTGCTGGGTCTCACAATGAATAAGTGGGCCAGTCATCTGACTTCCTGTTGCAGGGCCTGTTGGGTGAGTTCTATATTCTTCCTTGGCTGTCAATTCTAGTAGTATTAATGTAGGTCAGCTTTTTGTTCTTGCTATTACTTTATCTTCAGGTTATTCCAGGTCACCAGATCTCCCTTTCTATAGTGTTTGTGTTAGCTGAGGCTCTGCCATGTCCCTTTTGTGCTCCTTTGTCTCACAAGCCCTTTTGATTTTCTCCAAGTTGGGGGAGTCCTTATTGGTATACTGCTTACCCCCCTGATGTTTTCTGTATGCATGAAGGGGTCACCCACACTCTTGTCATACTCACTATGGTCTTACAGTTAGTTGGTGAGAGCTTTAATACTGGCCCTATTTACCCACTCTACACCTCTATTTTAGGGGCATACTCACCACACTGACTGAAGCCTGCTGAAATCTGTTTCAGTGAGGCAGTCACTGAATCAAGCTTCAAGCTAGCACAGTTAATCTGCTATAGTCCAAGGTTCTGGGAAAAAGGTGGGAGCTGAAGATCAACAGCAATATTAGTTCCAGGAGGTAGGGAGTGTCCTCAAGGGGCCAGCAGATGTCCTAGATCCAGGCATCCGCTGGGTGTGGGTCTGGGTCCCAGGGCAGTGTGGGATTCCTCAGCGGTGGCTGGAGTCCTGTAGAAATTGCACAGTTGCATGGGTCAAGATCCCAGGGCAGCACATGTTCCCCAGGGCTGGCATGGGCCAAGAAGGTAGAGCGCAGCAGCGTGGGCCAAGGCCCCAGGGTGGCATAAGTTCCTCAGTGATGGCTGGAGTCCTTTGGATCTTGCTTCTTGACCCACTCTCTCTGTTTCTTTTTGTTGCTGACCTGAGGCCATCTACATTAATGGTTACAACCAGCATACATTGGTTTGTCTCTGCCATGCTATCCCCTTGTTGTTGGCCCTCCACTTTTTCACTTCATTCAATTGCCTGTCTTGGTTTGTGATCCTCCTCTGGTGTGGTTCCTGGAAACATGGTCATCTTTATCTCTCTCTAGAATATCCTTTAGCACTCTCTGTAGGGTTGGTTTGGTGGTCATGAATTCCTTCAGTTGTTCTTTATCATGGAAGTATCTTATTTTTCCATCAATTATGAAAGATAGTTTTGTGGAGTATGTCAATGTGGGTTGGAAGTTGTTTTCTTTCAGGATTTGAAACACTTCACTCCAAACTCTTCTTGACTTGATGGTTTGTGTTGATAAATCTTCTGTAATTCTTACTCTTTTTCCTATATCTGTTTATTTTCTCTAACAGCTTTTAAATTCAGTTCTTGTGCTGAATTGCTGGGATCTTGATTATTATATGTCTAAGTTTAGAGTTACTTTGGTTATAGCTAGTTAGAGTCCTATATGCCTCACTTATCTGCATGCCAGATCCATTTTCCATGTTTGGGAAGTTTTCTGCTATTAATTTCATTTTACCTTTTAACTTCATTTGTGTTGACCCCTGTTTCTTCACTGATACCTGTCATTAAATTATGCTTCTTTGTGTCATCTTGTAGCCATTAAATTATTTCTTGATTCTTTTCTTTTCTTTTATTTTTGAGATATCTTTCCTTTCACAATCGCTAGCTGCAACCCTGTCTTCAAGGTTTGAAAGTCTATGTTTAGTCTCTTTCAAGCAGTTTTGCTAGCTTGCAACTGACTTTTTAATTTCCTGAATAAATTTAAAAAAACACATTCCCTTTGAATATGTTTCATGCACTGTAATTCCTTTCTGTATTCATTCAAGGTTTCCATCATTTTCTTATGCTCCATATATATATTCTTTAGATGTGCTGAGCAATTCTTTCAGTATGTTTGTGATGTCTTTTTTACCTGAGACATTATTTCTGATTTGATTGCTTTTAAAATCTCATGAAGTTGTTTCTTTACTTCAGTTGTTATCCTCTCAGAGATTTCAGGTGTGCAACTTCCATTTTCTTCCAGACTTGTTCTGCGTGGGCTAGAGGTTTGAGATTGCCTTTTGTTCCTTCATCTTGACATTTTTTGGGGTTCCTCCCAACAAGCTGGCTGTTGTGGGCCCCAGGCACTTCTCACATTGGCTGCCACTTCATGGTGTAGGGGAATGGGACAGGCACCTGGGTTCCTTTGACACTAGATTTACAGGGAGGTAGCAGGGCATGGGGCAGGCTTCTCCAGACTTGTGCAGCTATGCTTAATAGTCAGTGGTGTGGGCAGGTGGGGCTGCTTCTCTCAGCCCATGTGTCTACACTGGGATGCCTGTGATGGTGGCAGACACACATGGGAGAGTTTGTCTGATTATCCTGGTGGAAGATGGCTGCCTGAAGGAATCACCTCCAATGGTGGCCCACAAGTGCCTGGGGCTTATCTGGCTGAATATTCCTGCTGGCTGGCTGCAGGAAGGAGACTTCTGGTGGTAACACCCAGCAGGCAGAGGTGGATCTACCTGACTCTCTGCCTGTGCTGGCTGCTTGCAGGAAGGAGTCTTCTGGTGGTGGTGCTTGGCAGGTGGAGAAGATCTGTCTGGTTCTCTGCCCACACTTGCTGCCCTCAGGAAGGACCTTTCTTGTGGTGGCATGTGGCAGGTAGAGGCAGATCTGCTGGTTCTCTCTGCCCATGCTGGCTGCCCAGCATGAAAAAATATTTTTTTTCAAAATTTGATGTTTTTACTATCATCCATTTGTAGATCCTTAGAGATTTAACCAGTTGTCTAATGAAGTCATTGTTACATATGACAACATAATTACAACATAAGATACCAGCCTGAGCAAGAGTTACCTAAGACTGTCTCAAAATAAGAAATAAAGAGCTGGAGATGTAGCTTCGTTAGAAGGCCCCGGTACCACGCACACACGAATATCATCACCTTGATAAAATGTATTTATTTATAACAGCAGGCTAATATGTATCCAGTTTACTCAAAAAGAATATTCATTATTCAAAGTAAAATTAAAAATTGGTTTCCAATATACATATAATCTTTCATACCACTTAATATTTGATCTGCTAGGACAGTATTCCTACAAGCATTGATAGCCAGGTGGTGGTGTTGAATAGGTCTTAAAAGTGTTATTACTCAGCATTATTAAAGTGATGTATGTACGTTAGATGCAACTAGCTCTCCTTTATAGGTTGAGGTAGATAAAATTCAATAGCAGTAGAGATCAATCTTGTATTTTTTCCTGATTGATGTGTTTTGTAGGTGAAGGAGAAAGATATAAAGTTTAATTATAGAATACTCATGTTGAAAGCCTGCTAACTCTTTGTGGAAAATATAAGCTTCAGTATTTTAAATGTATTTATTAAGGAGTCTTATGTTTCAAACATCTGGAATAGGTCCATGACAAAGTGTCATTCAAATTCCTCTGGAATTCTATTGCTGTTTTCAATCAGAAACTTATCTGGACAAGGCACTGACTTCATTCATTCCTTTATTCATTTATTCCTTTCATAAGCTATGAAATTTCAGGAATTAGGCTCTATGAAGTCCTAAAATTATGGCAAAATAATTTTTTTTCTTTCTGTTAATGGAGCTTACAGACCAATAAACCACATAATGTCATGGTGTTTGAATGATTGCTGTGCACCAGGCATAGTGCTTAGTGTTTTTACATAACTAACTTTAGAGTTTTCATAATAAATTCATAATTGGAAATTACATTTTATTTGTATTTTCTTGTTCAGGAAATTAACAAGTAGAGATACTGGATTAAACATGCCCTGCTTTACATAACTAGAAAACATTGAGACTGTAATTCAAATCTGAGTGGTCAGACTCCAGTGTTTGCACTGTGCCAATTTTCATGCATATTATGGAAGAGCTATGCATAATCTTCACTTTCAAATAGTATCCAAAGTGATCTTATCCAGGAAAAGTGATGTAGCAAGATATTATAGAATTTGAAAAACAGTATTTGAAATCACATCCTCAGATGGCAATTTTTAGCACAATAACTTTAGATATTGTTAAATATTTTTAAGTTTTAATCTTTTTTTAATTTTATAATTGAGTTTAGTGGTAATATTTAGATGTACACAAATGATCACATTCATCATTGAGAGTTTATACCTGTACATGATATTTAGATTTTTTTCCTCCTTCCCCTTCCCTGTCTTCAGTGCCTCTTTCTTTCCTTATTTACAAAGTTTGCTTCCATTTTATCCTTTCTTCCTATTTTTTCTTTTCTCTTCCATTCCCCACTAATTTCCCTTTTCTTTGGAACAATTACTTCCTATTTCATATCTATTACATATTTTGATTCTTACTTACACTTTTATCTTCTCATACCAGACACGCAATGTGATATTTACACATACATGTTTTATTTCACTTAGAAGTACAGTTTTAAGGTCTATATATTTAGCTAGAAATGTCTCAAATTTATTTTTATTTGTGAAATACAATAGTATTTCACTGTGTAAAACATATTTTTTGTTGGTTGGTAGCAATTTTGCTTGCTTTCAAGACATCTATTATAGACTGCAACCCTATAAACATGGATGAACATATATCACTGTGGTATATTTTTAATTCTATTGGGATGATACAACGAAGGGGAATAGTTGGGTTAAATGGAACCTCTATTCTTGTTTTTTTGAGGAATCTCTATACTGATTTCCATAGTGGTTACACCAGTCTACACTCCCACTAACAGTGCAGAAGGTTTCTTTTTGGTCCAGAGCTCCACCAGTATTGTTATTGGTTGAATTGTTGATAATAACTATTCTTCATGGAGTGAGATGAAATCTCAGTATTATTTTACTCTATATCTCTTGAGTGATCATTGATGTTGAACCTGTTTTTATGTATTTTTTTGTCATTTATTCTTCTGCTAAGAAGTACCTTTACATTTCAGAAGCTTTTTGGACTGGGTCTTTAAATTTGTGGAGTGTGATTTTTTTAATTCTTTATACATTCTAGATATTTGTCCTTTGTCTGAAGAGCAAATGGCTGAGATTTTTTTCCAACCCTATGGGTTGTCTTTTTACTCTATTGGTAATTTCTTTCACTGTGCAGAAACTTTTCACTAAGATGAGATCCCAGTTGTTGATTCTTTGTAGTATTCCCTGTGCTGTTGAGGTTTTGTTCATGAAGTCTTTGTCTTACACTTAAGACTTAAAGAGTACTATCTATTCTTTCTTTCAGAAGATTTAGTGTTTCAGTTTAATAGTTTATATTTGATCTATTTGTATTTTGGTTAGTGCATGGTGATATATATTGATCAGGTTTTAGTTTTCAGCATGCAGAAAGCCAGTTTTTCTGTTGTCTATCTAGAAAGAGGCTACCTTTCTTCCAGTGAAGTTGTATGGTTTCTTTGTTAAAAATAAGCATGTGAATATGTTTGGAATTTTTTCTGCCTCTTCTAACCTGTTCTACTGATACTCAGGTCTGGATTTTTTTTCCAGTACCATAACTTTTTTAAAAAGAACTACATTAGCTCTGTAATAGAAAACATTTGACAAAGTGCAAAACCTATTCATGATAAAGCCCTATTCATGATAAAAACAGAAAATTGGAATAGATGACCTTTATCTCAATCTGATAGAAGCCATCTATGACAAACCAACAGCCAACATGATGCTCCATGGTCAGAAACTGAAAATTTTCACTCTATAATCATGAACAAGACAAGGATGTCCACTATCACTGCTCCAATTCAATATAGTTCTGGAAACATTAGCTAGAGCAGTTAGACTAAAGAAAGAAATACAAGGAATAAGAAAAGGAAAATAAGTTAAATTATCTTTATTTGAAGATGACACATCTACATAACAGACCCCCCAAAACCCATCAGAAGACCCCTAGATTTAATAACCAGATTCTGTCACATAGCTGGCTACACAGTTAGCATGCAAAAATCAACAGCATTTGTGTATACAAATAACAACCCCTCTCTACTGAAAGAAAAATTAGGGAAGCCACAACTTTCACAATAGTATATAAAAAAAAGTACTTAAGAACCAACCTAACAAAGGAAGCAAATGATTTCTATATTGAAAACTATAGTACTCCAAAAAAGGAGATATAAAATGGTATCAAATGCGGAGATATCACTTGATCGTGGGTACAAAGAACCAATATAGTGAAAATGGTTGCACCGCCAAAATTATTATGCAGATTTAGTACAATGTCAATCAAGATACCATTAGCATGCCTCTCAGAACTAGAGAAAAAAATATTTCAAAACAAATGAAACCTAGAGAAGCAAAAACAATTCTGGGCAACATAGGCATAGTAGGAGGCATCAGAATCCCTAACTTGAAATTATACTACTGAGGTATTGTGGCAAATCTTTTATTCTGATAAAATTTGAAAATAAAATTTCCAAAGCAGTATTTTTGAAGATATATAATACAGTGAAATGCATGATACTGGTCCAAGTCATTTCCAGTTCAATGCTAATTTAATAACATAACATAAACCTAGTTCTAATTATTATTTTGGTTTTAAAGCTATATTGAAGAATACACATGATTAGAAGTTTGAATGAAAGAACTGTAATAAATCAGTACCTGAGCCAAACTTCTAGCTTCCTATTTCGCTAAATGATGAGTCAGTCTACAAATGATCGTAAATAGTCCACATTTTGCTCAGGCCATCTGTACTGATGTCTACAAAACTCAAATTTTAATTGAATTACTTTTCAGTCTGACTTGTGTCTGATATTTTGAATTTTCTCCTGGGGTATATTTTTATGCTTTTTGATGTTGGAGTGAATTTCTTGTTAGGATGATGTAATATCTGTCTTCTATGAAGTTCAGAGATCTATACCATAGCTCAAAGCATTTCTTACCCTGCAGGACCAAATTAAAGATGAAAGGGGATGAAGAGAGAAATCCTCATTGAAATATAAATATTTCATCTTTATTAATTCTTAAAGCAGGTAAGATGAATTTTAAAAGGAAAAGGTGCCTAGTGTTATGTAAAATCTTGGTATTTCTGATGTGAATATTTTCTCTGCATTTGGTGACTTCAGAAGATAATAAAAAAAAAAGTCCATGCTGGAAAATTTGTCATCTTTTGCTGAATCTTAATTGAGAGGACTCAGACTGGGATATATAAGGCAAACAAGATTATCTCAGGTTGGAAAATTTTCATAAGAAATGCCTTTGGACAATTAACTTTACACAAACAGTGAAACATTTATAGAAAACAATGAAACACATACTTTCTGACTGTTCTATTCCATTAATTATTTATAATCCCTTTTTGTCCCCTCAATTCTCTTGAAGACCTAGAAAATAACAATGCAAAACCAAAATGTAGCTCTAAACTATAAATCTGATAACATTATTCAAGAAATTAGATTAATGTTTTAATAGAGGCTCTTGACTTGAAAAGTTAGAGAAAAAAATCCACTTACTGTCATCTCAGAAGCTTCACCCAAATCTTCTTTTTAAATGATCACATTTTTTATTTGCAAATTTATGTACCTATGTTCTAAATCCAGAAGCTGGAGCAGCTATTCCTTTGAGAGAGAAAAAGAGGGTTAGCATTCTCTGTTGGCTCTGTTTCCATTTCTTTGTTAGTTTTTCATTTCCTTGGAAATATATTGACATGGTACAATGCCAAACAGACTCAGTTTAAAAGTTCCATTTGAGTTGAAACTTCCAAAAATAGTAAACTTTACTGAAGATAAAAGAGAACAAGAACATATCATTTGATGTGTAGAATTGTATATTTTAGGTAATATAAATATGTTTCAGTGATTAATTTCAAATTTTTTGATTATTAATCTTACAAAAGTCTTCACATATGTTTATCTTATTAACATATGGATACTACTTTTAAGTTATTTACAAGATAAAAGTATACAAAATGTGAGATCTTTAGAGATCCTTGGTATAGTGTCTATTAGTGACATAAAGCCCTTTAATAATCTTATTGAGAAAAATTTGATAAAATTTATTGAATTTCCTTTGGTGGGGATAAGGATCAAATCCAGGGCCTAGATGATCCCAGGAAAGTGCTGTACTAGTGAGCAATAGACTCAAAACTAAATTCAAAATATTGATGCAATATATTAGGACACGTTTGTTACAACGTTTGATTCATTTACTCTTTTACATAGTTTTATAATACATCAAAAGAAAATTACAGTCCATAAAAGGACATTGATCTAAAAGAGAAAAAGGCTTCATAGATTCTACTTAATATACTTGGTAATTTATTTTTTATTATGTATCTATGTGATAAAAACTTTTGTGTAATAATGTGCTTTGAAAACTTCTGTGATAGTGCTCAAATGTGTTGCTTACAAAATAAGTGAAAGATTGAATTTTTTATGATACTAAATAGTAATTTGAAAACCATCGTACAACTTCACTGTTACAAACTTCATAGGATGTTTTGTTGTTGTTGTTGTTTTCCAGTTAAATAAATAAACAAACATAATTTTCATATATGACACAGGTGAATGATTTAGGTAATGAAGTAATTTACAATGGAATAATTATCAAGCATTCACAAATTTTCTATAGAATGTGTCCCTTTTAAAAACAGTTCTTGTGTGTATGGAAAGATATCATTTTAAACTATGAGAACAAATAGATTAATGTTTTAAATCAAAAATATATCTTCTAGGATTTAAACAGTACCTGGAAAAAAGAGAACATGTCAAAAGGGCAGTAATGAACTCAATTTGATTTTCTACCTCACTGGTGTGAGAGTGATTTAGGGGATTATTAAATTATACTTCTGTTGTGTGTCTGGATCATGTGAGTGTAAACTTGGGGACAATTGTCTGGTCCCTGGCACTTTCCTCTCTGGTATTCTTTCCCTGAACTATCATTCTGGAAAATGATTTGTGTTTCTTCACTTTGGTCTTCCAAGGTGAGTTTTTTCTGTAGAGCCAGTTGATCTTGGACATCTGAAACTGTGAGCCAAATTAAATTTCATGTTGCAGGTGTCACATGTTTTGGCTAAACAACATGGAAACCAATTAATATAAAGACAGATCATGTATTAAATGACTTGAATGGCAAAATAAATGATAGTATTGGATTGTGGCACATAGAATAAATATTCATGAGTTAATACTGATATAAATGTTTTAAAAGTAAGTATCACTCTTGATAGAATACATTGACATAATGTGCCTGAGATAGAAACAACGTATCTTCTATGGTGTCTTTACAAAAATGCAAAATATAATTCTAATCATGAGAAAGTATCTGACTACCTCAGTGGATTACTACTAATCCAAGATAATAAAATCATGAAAAGCAAAGAATGGTTGAAAAAATATTAAATCTTATTGGGAATCAGGGAAATATGAAAACTGCAGTGCAATGTGGGACCTTGAATTGGATACTGAAATATAAGTGTAATATGAGAAAAATGGCAAAAATTCAAAGTCTGTGGCTCAGATAGTTAAGTCATGCACTGCTTATTGCTAAGGATATTTAGGACATTTCATCATTGTATGTATCATATAGGGTAAAGCTCTATGAGCAAATCAGAGCATACTAACCAAATGCCATATTTTACCACACATGTGGACATTGTACTTTGGGTTCAATAGCTTAGAGTATATGTAATAACAAGATAGTCTTTGATGTTATCAATTTGGCAGTATGAATAGGAAACTTAAATATATCACCTATAAGGTACTAAGAGTTGAAAGGTGACCTATTTTCCATAGATGGAACTTCAGTAATATTTGTGAAGTGAATTAATAAATACAACCAGCATTTAGAGTGCCTACTCTATAACAGCTTTTCATAAACACTTAGAACTGTAATATAATAATATATGTTAAAATATGTTAAATTTGTTGAAATATGTTAAAATATCATATGGTAATATACTATTTAACATGTGTAATATCATATGAATTATATAATTAATATATATTAACCCAGTTCCTAACCATATTTAAGGTCCATAAATCATTTAACTTTCAACATATCTTTGGGGAGAAGTTACTATGAATATTCAATTGGGGAGGAGTTACCATGAACATTCTTATTTTATATTTGCCATCTAATAGAGATTATTGAGAAAAATGCCCAAACCTGACTGTGAATAGAAAAATCAGGATATTGCCCTTACAGCCTAAATCTAGATCTATTGTTAGCAATGTTATGGTTTGTGTTTAAATGTTCCCCCAAAGCCTCATGGAGTCATGGGCCTAATGTTTGTGATTGGTTCATTGTCTAGCGATGGGATAGGTGATAAGTGCTGCACATGCCCAGGGGCTGGTAGCCAGAATACAATGTAAAAGAAGTAAGGAGGTGTGTTTTTCACTTTTTCCCTTTTTTGGTCTTGTAACTGCCATGACAGTTGTCCCTTAACCATGCCACATGGCTTTGTAACCAGCTGAGTATGGACTAAAACCTCCCAAAACTTTAAGTTAAATAAACCTTTCCTTCTTTCATTTTTGTTGTCTAGTATTTTGTCTCAGAAACAGGAGAAAAGTAACTGAGAGAATTTTGTACCAGGAGTGGGTTGTTGCAGTGACTATACCTGACTGTGTGGTTCAAGGACATTTGGAAATGGCTTGAATTTGGAAAGGTGTGGAGGTGTCATCTGAAGGCATAGAGCTGGGACAGCTTACACTGTTCTGTATGAAAGATTGTGTTCAGAGCTCAGAAGACCAGAAAAGCAGTAAAGGTGAGGCCTACTAGGTTTCTGCAAGGAAGGACTGCATAGACTATGGTACTTCAGACAATATAAGTTATGGCTTGGCAGAAAGTTTGTCTGCATTTTGTTCATGTCCAGAGACTTTGCCTGAGACTGAGAGTGAGGTTGTTGGACTACCTAACCTGGCAGAAGAAATTTCAAGGCAATTTAATATTGAGGTGGTGGCATGGTTACAGTTGGAGGTATTAGCCACATTTATGTTGCAAATCAAGCTCAAGAAGCTCAGCAGAATGATTTAAAATGTTGTGAGTTTGGTCAGAAAGGAAGCTCCAGTAAAACTGTGGACTACAAAAATAGAGCTTAGGAGATCTCTGTTGCTGAGAAGGAACAAGAGAATAGGAAAATGGTCTGGATGCATAACAGGAAGTGGCAGGCCACCATCCTTTGCAGCCTTGAAACTGCAAATGTCAAAGACTTTGCTTTGAGGAGGAAGACACAGAGTACCATGTTCCAGAATGGTGACAGCTACACCATGTTCCAGAATGGCAGCAGAGGTGACAAAAAGTTCCAAAATGGTGGCAGCAGCACCAGGTTCTAGCATGGTGATAGCATAAAAAAATCTGTTCCTCAAAATCAGGTTCACAGTGCTCAGCAATCCAGTTACTCAACCCCTACAGCCAAGAAAAAGGAAAGCCTGGCTACTGTTTCAACTGACAACAGACCTCAACATCATCCATGTGGCACTGGTTTTAGGTGTATGCACAATACAAGACTTACAAAGTTAAAAAAAAGCTTCCAATCTGATTTTAGAAGACCTGAGAGTCCAGGCAGTGTACCCCTGAGACGGTAGTGTGTGAAACTGTGTGTGTGAAGTCAAAAGCTATAGTGGAGACCCCAGAAGTTTGAAAAAAATAAGAACATGGATCATCTAAGGAAAGCTACAAAGAGGGAGCAAAATCAGCCCAAGAGAAAAGCTGTCTGATGTACATACATCCAAAATGTTTTAGGGGTGGAGTCACTCAAGATATTTGGAGCTCACAGAGTGATTGCTTCAGATGCTAAACACAGAACTCTAGAATTTAATGTTTACTCTGCTGGATTTTAGAATTCCTTTGGTCCCATTCCTTTGTATCCCCTGTATGCATCCTTTGGAATGCAATGTTTATCTTGTGCCATTGAATGCTGGAAGTGTTTAACTTTGTCTTCAGTTGTACACAGGATCATAGCTAAGAGTTTGCCTTAGATCTCAGAGGAGACTTGGGACTGTGACTTTTCAGCAGGACTTTGGCAACTCTTAAAGGTGGACTAAATGCATTTTACATAAAGGGTATACATGAGTCATTATGGGGCCATGGGTGGAATGTTGTGTTTTGTGTTTAAGTGCCCTCCCAAAGCCTCATATGGTCATGGAGGAGTAGGCCTTTCAAAGGTGGCTGAGTCTAGCATTTGTTATTGGTTCATTGTCTACTGCTGGGATTAGGGATATGCGTGCAGCATTCACCCAGTGGCAGGTAGCCAACATACAAATATAAGGGAAAGAAGAAGGTGTGCTTTTCCCATCTGCCTTTTCAGTCTTGTCACTTGCAGCCACCATGAGTAGTTGCCTCTTAGCTATGCCACACTGCCTTGCGACCAGCTGAGAATGGGCTGAAACCTCCAAAAACTGTAAGGTAAATAAACCTTTCCTTCTTTAATTTTAGGGGTTAAGTATTTTGTCTCAGCTACAATAATAAGTAACCAAAACAGGTAACATCACATGGATGCCTCAATGTATTAGTCCCTGGGACAAAATATGTGAAACCTAAAGCCAAGGAGAAGTGTTTTATTTTTGCTCAAGGAGGATTCAATCTTTGGTTAGGGGGCTTCAAGAGAGAAATATCAAGGAAGAAGTACATGTAAGAGGAAAGTAGTTTACCTCATAGGAGTTAGGAAGCATAATGAGGAATGAGCAACCATGGGGAGAAATATTATCTTTCAAGATATTTAGCATGAACTATGTGGGACTTACATGACAAATAGAAAAATCGTTGCCTTAGTTTGGGTCATAAGACAGAAAGGGTATATGGAAAACCAGCCTTATAAAAGTCTGACTGCCAGGCCAGAGGTTTAGCTCAGTGGTGTAAGTGCCTGTCTGGCAAGCACAAGGTCATGAGTTCAATCTTATGTCTGACTCTCAAAGGTCATTGACATATTTAGCACAGTTAATTTTGTTTTTATGTTCTTGCTGGGTTTTCTGATTTTCTGTGGTTTCTTATTTTTAAAAGAATTAGCACAGATTCAATTATTTCTGTTTGATAAAGTTTATAATTTTATAGCAAGAGCTAATGACAGATGGTTTAGGAGGATCTTCATTTCAACAATTGATGGACAGATGTTTCAGAAGGAGATTCATACCATTGGATTACATTTTTCAAGGCACCTAAGGCATAAGGTTATATTTAATTATGTAATATAAAATTACATGCAGTTTCACTATTAAATTGTTAAAGCCTATTTTTTTGAGAAATAGAGTTTTGATAGATTGGCTAAGAAGTTCTTAATTGTGTAATTTTATAAACTACAAAAAAAGGGAAAGGTTGCCCATGTGAATAAAGAACAACAGAAAATACTGCTTATTTTCTAAGTATGTATCAGAAATATAATAGTAATAATTAAGTGCAAACCATCCCCCAAATTACCAGAATCACAACTTGTATGATTCTGAACTCCGCTGTCATACTTTATCCAGGAATAAGTTTCATCCTGTGTGTATCCTTCTGTGTTTCATGGCTTAATGATCACTTCTAGCTCTCAAAGCATTTTCCATTATTCTGGGGGAATTACTGAATCACAATTCCTTTGTCCTTCTGTTTTTTTTTTTTTTTTTGTACCAGGAATCAAACTCAGGACTTCATGCTTGTCAGACAGGCATGGTGCCTCTGAGTTATATCTCTGGCCTTCTTCTTTCATCTTAACTATCTCTGTTCATCACTGAACTATTAGGCACAATCACTGATAAGATCAATACCTTAATCAATTTTATCAATTCTGGGACCATATCCCTGATGCCCACAGTTTAATAAAAGATCAATTTATTTTTACACAGGTAGCCAGGAAGCAGGAAATAGGAAGGATATCTGACGGTTTTATGAATTTCTCAGAAGCATACTTGATGGCCTCTTAGATCTTCTTTTGAAATCTGGGTGAAAGCCTCTCTGACCCCACAACTTTAGTATTTGCAAGCCTCAAACACCAGCCTTATATAGATGATGCTAACGTCTTCAACTAGCAGGAACAGTAGCTAGGCCTTCCTGGACCATGATAGCAGAGGCCTCTGCGTAGCTAGATTGTTGAGCACTATGCAATAAATTCGAGGGAGCCAATTCTCTACAACTGCCTTCTCCAGAAGGGGACATATGTGTTGTCTTCTCCAATAAAAGCTCTAGAGTTTTGCTTCCTTTGATCCTGCAAGGGATGGAATCTAACTGATTCTGGAGATGCCCTCAAGCTATTTTTATTTATTTTTTTTAAATTTTATTTAAAGAGAAAAAAAAGCAAAACAGAAAAATGGATAGAAACAATACAGAATTTCAGAAAAAAAAATAAACAGTAAGAAATCACTAGTTGATAAATTACATATTGTCTTCTTAGACCTAGTTGTTAAAGTTACAAAATTAAAGCATACAAAGTGGATATTCAAACGGTGAGATTGCAAAGAAGTTCAATGATCCAGTAACAACTTAGCAACATGGTTATCAATCCTACACACTTAAACATACATGCAGCCATATCCTCTAGAGAACTTTCTTTTCTTCTTTTTACCTTTTAAGTCCATTATCTGTTTAGTTATATCCTGTTTCAGGTTGCTCAGTACCTTACTGACTTATTTTGTTGTTGTTATTTACTTTTTAATCACCTTATATAATTCTGTTGCCTTGTTTTTGAGTTTCTCCTCATCCATACTCCATGGATCAGCTTTGGTGGAGTTGGGAGATTTTTGGAGGTATTTTGTTACTTTGTTACCTACTTTTTTTTTGAAGGTAGCAAAATACAGCAGAACAAGACAGAACAAACCCATGCCACTGCAGTGCAGTGAAACTACTACAGAACCTCCCAGCAGGTCACCAGGACACAAGCAATGTGCTCAATAGTACAGCCCATTCTGTTCACATTAGCTGTCCTTTCAATCAGGTAGAGGAAAATGGAAGGAAATATCAAACTTATAAAAACAGAATATTGAATAGAGCAGTACCATTAATTAAAACTGAGAAAAACAGTGATAAAGATATTTGCCTTCAAAGAGATGGTAGAAGGAAATCCCCCTTACTTGCCACGCTGCATACATTCATCCTCCCAAAAGATACTCAGACTCCCGGTGCCGACTTGATAACAGGAGCGGGGGGATGGATCAATGTCTGATCCTCAGCCTGGGTGCCGACTTGCTAATGGGGAGAGGGGGATGGATTGATGTCTGATCCTTAGCCCCCACACCAGCAGGCCCCCAGCTGCTTACCAGGGCGGCGGGTAGGCCGCCTGTTCTCCCAGCGCCCAGAGTTCCAACTCAAGCTATTTTTATTATGAAAAATACTTATCTTCTTTTTAATGCTATTCTTTTTGACAACCATGTTGTCCTCTGCCCCAGCTTTTCAGGTATTTTCTTACTGGGGCATCTGAAAGCTGTTTAAATGAGCTGAAAACTTTAAAAAATAATCCTTTTGATTCTCTCTGTAAATTAGGTTGCAAATTAGCATTATTCATGTGTCAACCTTAACTTGCACTGCCTTGAAATTTTCTATTCCAGATTAATTAGTCTACCATTTTTGTTCTCAGTCTCCTACAAAGTCTCAGAACTTGAGCAAAATAAAGATGTGTTTTTTTCTTGCTGGGGCATAAAATACACAACTTGTGGTCCAATAGCCAACTGAGTCTTTCTTCCCAATTGAAACTTCCTGAACCTTGTCTTTCCTATGTCCAGTTTCTATCTATATTCTTGTGTCCTTATGTTTGATCAGTGTCACCCAGTAAACTCTACTTACAGCAGCCTAGAGGTCCAATAACTGGCATCTCCAAAATTTTCAAATCTCCTCCCACAATGTCTTGTAAACTACATAGTTATGTATAATCACAGCAGCATCCACACCTCTCTGGTGCTAAAATCTGTGACTTTCTTGTCACTGGGACAAAATACTCAACATTTGCAACTTAAATTAACATAGAAGAGGCATGGTAGAGATTCTGCTGGAGGAAAATGGCCCATATTTTGATGTTAATGTATCAGAGAATGCAGGTAAAAGCTAATAATGAAGATATGTTTCTAGATCATGCCCTTCATTGACTCACCACTTCTGACCAGAGCCCACTTACTACCTAATAGCACATTTAGTTATGAAGGCATTAATGGATTTATCCATTGATGAGTAAAGTGCTCTGGGATTTTAATTTTGGTATCTCAACTTGACTTGTGTAAGAATCACTTAGCAGATCACTAAAGCTCTTGGTGCTCCTGTGAATGATTGACATGTCGCTAGTGAACTGAGGAGCTGTAATCTACCCTCAATATGGAGAGCACCAACAAATAAGTCTGTAAACTGGAGGAAATAAAAAAGAAAAGAAGAAGGAAGCCTACTATTTTCTTTGTAGACACAACACTCCAGCCATCACTATTACCTTCATATATTGGTGCCTATTTCTTTCAGGTTTCCAGAACAAACTCTTCAGTCTTCCAACACAGTCTCTGATTTTTCTGAAACAGACTTCCATCAGTCATTGCATTGGGCTTCCAGGCTTTTGACCTTAGACTATTACTGAATGCTCAGGCACTCCAATGTATAGAAAACCGTTTTAGATTTTCTGTCTCTGATCCAACAGCATAAGGCCATTGGGACTCTTCCAATTCTGATCCTGTAAGCCTACCTCATACTTACACATACATTTTGGATTGAATCCTGTTGCTCCAGAAAATCCTAATACAGAATTTGGAATGATTTTGGAGAAATATGATTGCATGGATAAATCTATTTAATTCATTTAGCAATTGTAAAATGAATTGTGGCAAATTAAGTTCTTAAACTGAGGCATCATTGTACCTAGAACATAGTTCCTGGCAATAATTGCTCATTATATACTTGTTAAATAAGTGTTGAAATAGGTTGGTTTTAAACACACTGGAAAAGGAAATGTAAAGTTATGACTACATTACAATTATAAACACTAAAATATGAAAAAGAAAAAAGTGAAAACCGAAGTTGTTGACTAGCTTTCTTTTGTATTTTTGTTTCTTCTATATTTTTGCATGTATTTTTTTCAGTTAAATAAAATCAAAGGAAAGCATTACTGAAAACATGATAAGGAGGTATGCTTCATGATTTACCCTGGTTGCTATATGACCTCAAAATGACTAGAGACAAAAATCCCATCTGATAATTAATTAATCCATTATGACTTGTCAGATTCCAGCAATATGGTAATGTCTTATTCCCTCTATACTTCAAATGCCAATATTTTTCAAATGACCTTTAGAAATTTTTTCATCCACAAATTCATGCCTAATGACAAAAACTCCTCAACTCAAGACTGGAACAAATAGACTTATTGCTGAATTATCTTGCAGGCTATGTGAAAATAAAAACGTGTTATGTGAGTGTTTTCAAGTAAATTAAGAGAGTAAATAAATTAGTAAATCAGAACTATGCTAGATTATAAACCATGTGACAGATGAAGCTTTCTACAAAAAAAGGGAGGTTTACTGAGATAATCTTGGTGATCATCACTTGCGATTCATCTCAAAGGGCAAACACTATTGTTCAACCCTAGTTAAAAATTTCCATATGTGATCTTACCATTATTAACTAGTTTTTTTTTAATTTACAAGAGAAGACATGAAACTGTAATGTCAAGTCTTTTAATTTCTAAGCTGATGTTAAAAATAAGTATAAAATTGTGCATGCTTTAATAGTTTGAGGAGGGGAGAAATCATCTCATAGTTGGGATGTTACCAGAGTCATCACTGCAGATATCTAGTCTCACCTGGTAATGTATATGCCCAAAGCTAAGTACAAATTAAACACTCATTTATGTAGCCAGCACCTCAGAAGAGAAAACACACAGTTCCCTAGAGTTATACATTATTGAGCAATATTTTCTTAGATTCACATTACTATTTCAGAGGAAATACTTTATCTTTTGTTAACATTTGCACTTCACCTTGAAGAGACTCCTAAATTATCAGCATTAAGTTCAGTTAAGTGTAACATCTTTATCAGATAGTGAATGACATATTTATGCTTTAGATAATTTTTTAAATGAAGAAAACTACTAGTTTAGTTCATTTCTCTAATGCCCAGTTTTATTCATGCTTTAAAAATATATAATTGTAATTTTGGATCAATATAATTCAGTCTTTTCTTGCCTGTTCTTGTGATATACCAAGAAAAAAGTAATGATATGCCTAATGTATATTTCTAAATTTTGCCATTTTTTAGTCTTTCAATTCTTTTTATCTTTAATAAAAGAGCCAATTTCCCAGCATCTTAATCATTTTCACTGCCTCTTCCTGGAATGTCTCCAAAGTCTCTATATTCTTGAACTTGTAGAGCTTGTGAAGGAACATAATCTATAGAGATAATTAAAGTAAAAATTAAGTATTGCTAAGTCCAATTTTGACAGTGATTGTGAAAGTCTATATTTTATAAAAATGATGTAAAATGCAGTAATATTTCACTATCTCATACTTGCCCTCCACCTTTAGAGTTACTTTTTATTGGAAATAATTTGATAATTTGGGATAGCAAGAGGTCAGGATGTAGAGTGCATGAAATAAAAATGATGTGGAAATAGAAATGATTAATGGATGTGTGTGGGAGTTCTTCCTGTCTAACAAACAGAGACTCATTATGAACGGGCAGAAGCATTCTTTATTATTTTGTGTGGTTACTTAGATATTTATAATGTATCTTCAATAATTAAAAATGTCTTGCTTCTTAAAGCACCCCATTTCCTTTTTAATCAACTAGAAAATTATCAAAATATTGTATATTATTTTGTACCCAAATCTTTCTTCTGCATTAAGTACAAAAAAAGGTTAGTATTTGAAACTAAGATTTACTCCAAAACTCCAGGAATTTTACCATGACTGCTATACTGTTTGAAAATATCTCACTGCCTTAGATATCTTATTTACATGCCACATTGACACCTCAGAAATTAAGTAGGTCATATGAAATGCCAGGCAGAGTTTTTGTATACTAGAGATTTATGTGATGATCAGGAAATTATGGACTTGTAGCCTTATCTTCAAACCATGCAATATAAGTATGTCCACCAGTCAGAAAACTACTGGACAGGTCACAGGATAACAATGATGAATAACTTACTCATATAATGAAAATAACTACTTCAAAAGCATAGATTTTTCAAAAAATCATCCTCACTTTATTAAATTGAATGGCTAATGAAAGCAAGAAAATCTAAATTTAAGGGTATAAACTGTTTATTAATTTGTAAATTCCTCCATAATGATTTGGCAAGTCAAGGCACAAAATAACTGAATACTTAAAACATAATGTTTAATTTGCTTCAATTTATTTGTTTATCTTATGCTATGGAAACACAGACATAAGCAATGGGATTTAAATAATATAAATATTTATGGGTTAGAGGTATTTTTTTTGTCCAGTGAAAACCTGCTTAATTGTGTGTGCCATTCTTAATTTTATAATGCAATTACTAAATTAAATTGTACATGAATATGTAATAATTACCAAAATAAATTAAATTCAATGTACACAAAATTTTGTATAAAAATTGACAGTGAATTGCTTCAAAAATATATTAGCTTTTATATTTAAATTATTTGAAAATTTGGTCAGTTTTAAAATCATTATTTTATTTTTTTGTTTGTTTGTTTATGTGTGAGTCAGCATGAACAGCCTGGCCCAAAGGTAATTTATGTTTTACTTTGTATATGTTTGAACTAAGTTTGAAGGTAAAATATTTCTGAAAAAGAGAAGAAGGGAGTTGTTCATATTATTTTCAAGAAAGAAAATAATGTTTAAAAGCAACAAAATCATAATAAGTGTTAATGGTCATTGAAGTTTTTGTAATGTCAGTGCCAATCTTGAGAGCTGTGATTTATGTGCTGTGAAAGAAAGATAGGTGTGTTAATTTACCATATACAACATTTTGAATGTAATATGAATTATTTATTTAAAAATAATTAGATTATATTTCTTCTAGCATCTGGTGTACATTTGTCAATATATGATTTTGCTATTATTGTAAAGTAAATGAGCACATTAGCATATATCACTTGAATAAAGGAAAGCAAATCCTGTCAATAAATCAATGTAATAAAATATGATCCATGACTTCCTAATGTTTGTAAAAATAGTACAAATATTTCCTAATTGTGTCCTTGACTTGCCACTCCCTGTTTATAAGTACACAAAAGTTATCTCTCCACTACTTGATCTGAATGGGTTTACAATATACAAAATTAATTCCTAGAAGTGCCCAGAAGCCAGGGGGCAACTGTAGAAACTAACTAGCTTGTTCCTGTCATAGCCCAGAGCTCTAACCTAGTCAACAGTGCAATCACAAACAGACCAACAAGCCAGGCAGCTCCTGTTTTGAGGCATAGAAAAATAAGCTGCCACAAATGCCTCACAATTTTATTATTGCAATTGATCACATTTATGAAGACCCCATAAAGTTGCAAACAGTTATAATCCAAAAAGGCAGTTACAACAATGCAAAGTGGTCTATCATCACCTCTTGATGACAACTTTATTACTGCTGTGGACCAATATTGTACGGGAGAATCTAGTAGCCATACGTTATTTTGAAGTGAAGCAGCACAGCAGGCTACAGTATTACGGTATAAAATTCATTTTTATGAGACGCAATAATTATATCAAACAGTTACCAAAATGTGTGGGAACTGCAAGATCTATTAAGACATCACAATAGAGACATCTCTTTTATGTTCCTTGGGAACAACAATAAGCATTACTACCTGGGAAGAGAGACAGGCTTTCACAACTCATCCTTGGAGTGCCTACAAATGACTGTCACAGATGATTGGCAAAGATGAGCGTTAATAACATGCGATCTCATGGAGTTAGCAGAGCATGCTAAAGGGCTTCGTGCCAGGGTAAGGGATTTGGCATCTACCAGTATCTAACTAGGGACAGCCTTATGAGAGCCAGAGGAAAAGAAGTTTACACCATCTGTATATTATCATCTTTTCTTTATAGATTTTTATTAAAATGAGTAGGAAACAATAATATAATTAATTTCCTTAAGAGATTTCTTATAAACAAATATTACTGTTCAGGAGGGAGATGGAAAATGTCATATGGGGAGTTTCCAATACGTGATTCCTCTTAAAATCTCTATCTGGGTCCCATCACATTGTGGTGAATATAACTGGACTCATTTCAGTACTTTTGCACCTCCTCCTAGGTCAGGAATCATTTGTAGTTCCATTAAATAAATTTAAAGAATTATTTACTTTGCGTCAATCACTGTTATATATAAAATGAGAACCAAAATTGGAATGTCCTCCTGAATAATATGACTAAATGTGGACCTACATTCCAAAATTCTTGGAAAATATTTTTTAAACATAGCATTCAAATCTTTTAAGTGAATACAATGATGATATAAAGAAGCTGCTATGGAGGTCTTTGTGTGGCTAACAGGGAAGCTGTCCATATAAACCTAAGCACTTTGAATAACTGAAGTGCTTATCCATACAAGTGAGCAGCTTATACTAACTGGCTTTTCACTCAATTGTCCAGTGAGCCTCCCTCTGTTTTATTCAGAATTTCTCTCATTCTTTCTTGTTATCCTGCCAACAGTTTCTCATGTCTGTATCTTTAACTAGTGCCCTTACATTTTTGCTTTTGACGGTATTTGTCAGCCTTTTATTCTGCTTCTCATTCTGCCTCCACTGCTTGGATTTCTGTATCATATCTGGTGTTATCATCCCTCATGCCACTTTGTCTCCGGTTTCAAAAGTGATGGCCTAAAAATATTAGAACAAGAACCATACCTTGTCTTTAAGAATAATTGCATAATTGAAGCTGTGATGGCTGTTCATTTCAGCTTCCAAAACAAGGGCAAAGTAACAAACACATCTTCATGTTATAGTATTTAAAAATAGCAATAGATAGTTAGTAAGTCAAAGTCCCAACTGACATTATGCAATTCTACATCTTCTCCTAGTGTTTTTTTTATATGACTCATTTACCAGACACTATTTCAGTGAGTATTTGATTTTCATCTTTGATTCACTGAATTGATCATCTATATGGCAATTTTTATCTGGTTGTTTATTACAAAAAAAGTTTCTGTGATAATTTCCATTTCTCTCTACATAGTCTCTCCCCTTCTTTACTCACTTCTGTGATGTAAAAATCTAATCTTGATAATCTGCAAAAAAATGTTTTTCCTCCATCTTTTCCTCATGAGAGATGAGTAAGAAAAAGGCAGTTACTCCTTTGTCTTTCTCACTTCTATGTCCCTAAGAGGGGAGAATGTGTACTTTTACCAATCTCAATCCACCCTCTGGATAGGCTAAGAGCTACTTTTCTAGTGCTTTGGTGACTGCTTCCTTCTTTCATCCCTTTTGCCAATAAATGGAACACGCACACCACAATGCTAGCCCATGAGATAGTTCTTTATTTCTGATTGGTTACTTTTAATCTGCATAAACCTTTATAATTTTAAAATACATTTTTCTTTAATTCTTTTACCTGTGTAGACCCTCATAATTAAAAAAATCATTTTAAATTAATATCTCTTCAATTGCTTGGAGTCTATGGTTTCAAACTTTTAATCATTAATTTACTTTTGGTACTGGGAATCAAACTCACAACCTCATACTTGCCAGGTAGGCACTGTGCCACTAAGATATGTCCCTGGTCTTTCAAACTTTTCTTTACTCATTAAACACATTGGTTGCCTTAGAAAAACAGACACACAAGTAGACTCTCTTTTTTTCATTCATCTTTTTAATAGGGAAGATCAACACAAAGGATCAGGGCAAAATATTATTCCAGAAGCTGAATAATAAAGTTATGACTACATCAAAATAGAAGAGATTTTAGCTGTTCTTACCACAAAGAAATAACTGTAGTGTGGGACGAAGGGTAAGATCACTCTCTCTCTCTCTTTCTCTCTCTCTCTGTTTTTCTGAGTCAGGGTCTCACTATGCAGTTCAGGTTAGCCTTGGGTTCACTGTGTAGCCCAGGCTGCTTTTGAATTTGTAATGAATCTCCTGCCTCAGCCTCCCAAGTGCTGGGATTACAGCAGTACACCACCACACCCAGCTAACATCTCCTGTTAAGATAATTTCTTTTTTAAAAGTATTTTTTAGGAAAGAGGTAGAACTTCTTGTTGTGTTTGGTTTGGTATTTGAGATCTGAATCACTCTCGGGTTTGAATTAACATTCTGCCTGACACAAATGCTAGAACTGTGTACACACAGGATGCCGGATCATGGTTAACCTGTCACTCCAGAGTGTAGCTCCACTCACACTGGCTGTATAAGTTGAGAGGGAAAAGCTAGGCTTCCAGAATTGTTTCAGGAACTGTCATCATTCATCTCCTTGGTTAAATTTATTTTCAAGTATTTTTTTGGTAGCTATTGAAAATGAAATTTTCAGAAATTTGTTTTCAAAATTATTTGCTATTACTGTCTATAAATATTACTAACTTTTTGCATTATGATTTTGTGTTCTGCGAATTTGAAGAATGTATATACTAGTTCTAACAGTTTTTTTAAAGTAGATTCTTTAGAATTTTCTATATATAATATCACATCTGAAAACAGGTACAACTTAAATTTTTATTTTCAATTTGGATACATGTCAGTCAAAGGGCCTCCCCCCACCCCAAATTCCTTTTATTCCTCTGGCTTCTTGGTGTTCTAAAGCATGAAATGATTTTATGTGGGAGTAAATACAGTAGTCCTCCTTTTTCTCTGGGGAATAAATTATAAACCCCCCTATGCAATCATGAAAACTCAAATAGTATTTACTATGTTTTCTTTTTCTTATAATACATATCTGTGATGCAGTTTTGTTTATAAGTTAGGCATTGTAAGAAAAAAAGCACTATCTATAACTAATAATAAAGTAGAACAATTATAACAATATATTGACTCTCATATACACTTTCTGAAAATATCTTAATTCTTCTTTACACTGTAGAAATATTTATAGACTGTTGTTGACCATCCCAGATGACACTGTAGACAAGAAATAGTACTGTACTTATGAAATCCTTGGTAGGAGTAAAAGGCAGTAAGACTTGCGTTTCCAGCATTCACTCCAAGAGCAGTATACACAAACTGGCTTACTAGGGTATCGAGAAGGGAATATCCAGTTACTACTAGAACTCTATGGAGTTCTAGAATATGCTGTTGTACCCATTACTGTCAATACTTTTGCTGTTTTCACTGTCACACTTGACCTGTTAAATCAGCCTTCACCCCTTAGTTAATCACTGGGGGCTGCTACAGAATTACCCAGTGGCTCCACCACTGTGCTTTCAATGGCAATTGTCAAAGGCTCTTCAGGATACCCTCTTCCATCCTTCTGATTCCGTGTGAGATTTAAAGTTTGAGGAAACAAATTTCCACTGTTTGCTGCAACTCTAAGGGAGTCTGGGAAATAACTGTTTTAGCTTTCAAGACTGTAAAACTTTAAAAATCAATTTAAAATTAGATTGAAAGTAGGGGCTGGGGATATAGTTCAGAGAATATGCTCCTGCCTGGCAAGTACAAGGTCCTGAGCTCAATTCCTAGCCAAAAAAAAAAAGCTCATATAAAATTAGGTGGAAAGTGATTCTGAGTGTCAATTTATGTTAAACATCATGTTATCTTGAATGTTCTTATATATTTTATATAACATAAATTACTTATATACATGGTAAGTATTATATAACATATATGAAATTGGTCTATATATTTATCCTGAAATAACTATCATTGTAGATACAGCTACACATTTCATGCATGACTAACTTACAGAATATGATCTAAAGGAATGCTAAATGTAAATTTCATGCTTTTTAATTTTTTTCTCAGATTTCAAGGTATAAACTCATCTTTGTGGTTGTGAGATATTTCCAAAGGCAGAAATTTTGAGTGTTTTGTTTTATCTTGGCAAAGTGGAGATTATTTCATTGTATTATTTTGTTTAGTATAGAAAACTGAATTTTCTGGAGTAATTCTATCACAGGGTACAAAGGGCTGGATGTTCTTTGGTGTTCTCAACATGTAAATTGTCAACTTAGAAGTGCATAATAAGGTAATGCTTTTATTTTGGCATCCTTAATCATTTTTAAGAGTAACTAGCTACTGAGAAAAATTATTCAACACAAAATAGTTATAATTCAAATATATGAAGAATATTCAGGAGCAGAGATTTTCCTTAGGATTCTGAAAAATGGATAGAACAATAATTATCATTTATGCAATCTTTTTCGACTAAATTTAAGAAGTTAGAAATAATTTTTATAATAACAAAAAAGACAATTAGCTAAAGAATGGGAAAATTTTGCTAGCTACTCCAGGACAAAAGGTTAATACCTTTAATATTTTAAAGAACTAAAAATAGATATCCTTTCAAATAAAAGACCAATGAAACGGTTAACTAAAACAAGTAGACACTTCTTAAATGAGGAAGTACATATGGCCAGTACCTACAAGAAAAAAAAGTTCACCATTTTTTTTGTAAGAGAAATGCGCATTAAACCAACACTGAGATTCCATCTCATTCTAGAAAGGTTTACTATCATCAACAAAACAACAAATGATGACAAGTTTATAAGGATAAAAAGAACTCTCCCACATTGTTGGTGGGAATGTAAAATAGAATACAAACATACTGAATCATCTGAGTTGTGAAATATCAAACTTCTGAGTTGAGAAACATCTGAGTTCTGAAATTTCTCAGCTAGGAAATGACCTTGTATTATGAATATCGGTGGAAGTAAACAAATCATGGAAGTAGCTCACATGTCTACCGGTCACACTTGTGCCGCTGGATGCTTCCTGTGGGGTGTGATAATGTACAGTAACGCCATGTTCAGTCAGAGCCCATGATGTGCGGAAAATCAGTGGTGATGTTGGGAGGACAGCTAGGAAGGGCAAAGCAATAACCATGGAAACAAAAGTAAAAATAACGGAGATGCTGGACCAAGGGGAAAAGATGATACATTTCCCTTGTTATAATAATGTGTATCATTCAACAATTGGCACAATCCTAAAGAACAAGGATGAGATCATAGAACACGTGAAGCTTGCTGTGCCACTCGCCAACAATAATATCTAAAATGTATGGCTATGGGGGCTGGGGATTTAGCTTAGCTGCATTAAGCACCTGCCTTGCAAATGCACTGTCATGAGTTCGATCCCCGGTAACGATAAAAAAAAAAAAAAAAAAAAAAAAAGGCTAAGTGATAGAGGAGGTGGAGAAACTTCTCAGTGTGTGGATGCAGGCTCAATGTTGAGTCCCACTCATCTTATTACTTATTCAAGAAAAAGAGAAAAGCCTTTTTGAAGGTTCATTTTGTTGGACTTAGGTACACACAAATGTTTTAGCAGAAGAGAACTTGTTCACAAGTTGGGAACTGACTGTATGAAGTTTCTACAAAAAATGAAAAGTAGAAATTCCACTTGACTCATCTGTACTTCTGAGTCACTGCCTGAAAGAGTTAAAGACATCATGTTACAGTGATGCGTACACACCCATATAGTAGCACAGTTTATCATAGCTAAATGTTGGAACTGGCCTATGCACCCATGATAGATGAACAGATAAAGAAAACATGCCATACATACAAGGTGGTACTACTCAGTCATAAAGAAGTACAAATTTGAGTCATTTTTAGGAAAATGGATGCAATTTGAAACCATAAAGCTTAATGTAATAAAGTCAAACCCAGAAAGTTAAATTCATATGATTTCTGTTCCTTGAGAAACTCAAAATATAAAGAAGAGAATTAAAAGTGACAGCAAACAGGAAATTAGACCTAGTGGAGATGACAGAGGATCTGAGGTTGGGAACAAAAGTAATGGTTAAGAGAGAAAGAGATTAAAAATGATTAAGATGCAGTAAGTATATGTACCAATCCCCCAAGATGAATCAATTATTATGTATTATGAATATATATCAATACAAAAAAGAAAAAAACTGGCTTTCACATTATGGCAGTGCTATACATAAAGAGATATGATATATTAGGATTTAAATTCTTTCATTATCATAAGTTAAGTAATCTGTTCCATATCTCTTTCCTAAACTTTTGCATTTTTGGCCACACTGAATCTTTGCATAAGAAGTATCACCCCATTTCCTGTCTTCATATTCATCTGGTTTTCCCCTTCTGTGTGTCTGTCAGTAACTTCCCTTTCTTGGAAGGACCCCAGTCATATTGGATTAGTGATCACCTTAATAAGCTCATTTTAGTAAATTACATATGCAATGGCCTTGTTGAAAATAAGGTCAATACTGAAGTTGTGGAGGTCTAGACTTGACCTATAAGTTTTGTGAAGATGCACTTCAGCTCATAATGCTTACTAAGGTTCATCTTCTCATACCAGGTAGAGAGTAGCATTCTGACAGTGACTTTGATATAGTGCTTCACAGCCGGAACCTTCATTACATCGCTAACCTGTACTCTTCAATTTAACCTCCCTGCTTAATCATCTGTTAGCCTTAAAATCATTGCACTGAATGGTTTCTGTGTGTGCAATACTTCTCATTCTGAAGAAAAAAACAAACATGCGTAATGTCCTTGCTTTCCTCATATTTTACCCAGATGTCACACATAATAAACCTTCTCTAATCACTTAAAAAATGGAACTGATCTCCCTGCATAGAATTGTATTGCCTATTTTTTTTGGCTGTTCTTTTTATGGTATTTTGTTTTTTCCAAATACTACAAAAGTCCAATATACACTATCATTTATTTTTAAAATTTGTTTTTTGCTTCACTCTTCTACAAAAGCTTTGAATTTTGTTCATTAATGTACTCTGAACATTGACAACTGCCTGGGTCAACTTAAATGAGTTTGAATATTGGCCATCTGAAATAAAGAGTCACAACAGATGATAAAGAATAAATACTGTAGGATTAGTCATGGTCTGCAGAGCCCAAGTGAGGACAAGACATATTTCTTAGTAGGTGTTATGGTTTAGATCTAAAATGGTTTTGTTTAGGTGAAGACAGATCCTCCTACAGTGCACTTGCTGTTAGGAAGTGGCATCTGGTTTGAAAGGAAGGTCACAGGAGGTTTGACTTGAAAGAGTATTTTCCCTTCACTGGCTCCTCCCTTCTCTCTTTGTTCCCTTGCCAGTATGAGTTGAGCAGCTTTTCTTCTCCTATAACTTACAGTGATGCCAGTGCTACCTTCAAATTAGCTATGGACTGAACATTCTAAAACTGTGAGTCAAAATAAACCTGTCCTTCTTCAATGTTGCTTGTGTCAAGTTGGAGATACCGTAAGCTAGCAACAGGGAAAGTGAGGAAGACAGCAGGGACTGTGGATTTGGCATTCAGATGTAATTTGAATGCCAAATATCTCCTACAGAGATAACAAGAGTGTTTGCTGCACATATTAAATAAAGGCGTATTTAGATATAGGAGAGAAAATGTGTGCCAACCAGTAAAAAATAAGTTTAGTAGAAAAATTATAGAACAAAGGACTGTTTCATAAAATCTTTTTCTTCTCTGAAAATGGGGCTCAATATATATGAACTCTCAATGAGTAACGATTGGTGCAGTCACCTAAAAGATCTGAAGAGATGGAAAAAGTAAGCAAGAATTGTGAAGTTGAATTACACCATAGAATTATAGACAGAAAAATCAAAACTACTGAAAATGTCCCACTTACTTCTCTTCATGTGAATTTTTTTGTTGAAAACTTACATAAAATACAGAAGTATTCTTCCAATAAACTGTCCTGGCATTTTTTAGGCTTCTAGTAATTAGAAATAAATTTTTGTTTTTAAAAATTAAAGTTGGATTTTATATCAAACATTTCAAACAAATAAGAATAATATATGAAAAAAATGTATCTTCTTATACTTCATTGTTTCAACTTTTTGATCTTTTTAAAATAAATAAATAAATCATGAATATAATTTGCAATTTACTTATAGTTCAAATTAGAAGTTGATTGTTTTTGATTCATCAGAACTTTGATTATGTTATTCTACAGCATTCCAGCTTCTAGTGTTTCTGAAAGATTGTTATCAGTTTAATAGTCAAATTTAGATAAAATCTCCTGATTTTTTTTGTGACTTAGATATTTTAGTCACTTTAGGATTCTACAGCTGGGTTACATAGCATCTTGGATGAACCTTGGCACCCTTTATGCTGCTCAGAAAAATTTGCACACAGCATTTGAGTCTACATGTTTGTTACCACTTCTGTAAACTTGTCAGAAAAAAAATATCACTTAACACATTTTTTTTCTCATTCTTTCTCCTTTAAAGCCAACACTTTAGCTCATGACTTTTCTTCCTTTTGTGTATTACCTTTCTGGTTACTTTTCTTTTTTAATAACTATATTTTTTTCTAAAGAACCATTGTTTCCTTTTCAAAACTTCCCTTATTTTTTCTCAGCATATAACACTTCCTTTATTAAGAGTATCAATTATCTTTCACAGTTCTTTCACGGGTTTCCACTTTCTTAATTTCTGTTCTGTTTAGGATCCCTTAAGTATAAGAGCTCTGTTGTCTGTTCTACCTGGCACTCGATCATGGCAAATTATTTCCTCCTTTCTTTTGTAATTTTGCCCTGTGAAGTCCTAGTCTGATGAGTCATAGGACAGGAGTTATCACCGCTGGACATTGTTGTGAAGTATCTTTCCAGGAGAGTTATCAGTGCTTCCTGCAAACTCCCCAGGCAACATTTCTTATCTAGAACTACTTATGTGACAATGACTGATGATGAAGATTCTAGACTTACAGGAGTGTTGCACAGTTATTTTTAAACTAAATGCTGTACATGGTGTTGAATTTTGTATTTTAGCCAACATTTCTTTTATTTTTGCTAAACAGATAGCAGACAGAGACAGACCAACGTTGTGGACATTCCCTGAGCTTTTTCATCATTTCTCTCTAGAAATACTCCAGCTTTCTCAGTTGCAACCATCTATCTTATATGTGCAAATGAAACCAAAGTCCTCAGAATCCAAGGAGTGTAATTGTATTTAAGAGTAATAGTTTTCATTTTAGGTTTATTACTTTTATTTGTTTCAATTTCTTTTTTCCTTAAGATTCTAGCTACAGTTTTAAATACTCTTCATCATATATTTTTCCAACATTTCTTATATGACTTTAATTTTTTTATGGTACTAGACTTTTTTCTTTAGATTACTGAAGACATAATGTTTAATGCTCAGTTCTTCTGTGAAATATCTTTCTAATTTTATCAAGTAAACAATATTTTAGAGAGAGCCCAAACTGCCTGATAAATTGAATATTCTTTTTTTTTTTTTAAACCTACAGCACCCGGTATTCCCAGGCGGTCTCCCATCCAAGTACTAACCAGGCCTGACCCTGCTTAGCTTCTGAGATCAGACGAGATAGGGCACGTTCAGGGAGGTATGGCCGTAGATGACTATTCTTTTTAATATGTGAAGTAAGCTAGTTGCATGCTTTTGATTTTTTCTGTACACTTACTTCTAACATGTGAAACAGTCTCTTCATTTTGAAGGCTGGCACACAACCTAGGATGATCATGATTTATGGCAAAACTCTACATCATTCTTTCCAGGTGAGACTCTGGTTAAAGCTTGGCTAACAACAGATGGCATTATCTTAATACTGAGAAGTGCTAAGAGAGATACTGATTCAATCTCAAGAGTAGTAACATCCTGTGATTCTTTGCTTAAAGAAGACCCTTGGTGATTGGAATCCATAAACTTGGACGGAAGAGAAACTTATCTACTTCCAGGTGCATAAAACACCTTTAATAACAGTCACACTGCTGAAGGTTAAGTAAACCCCATGCTAGTAGAAGTAAAGATAGAAAGACAAGTATTTTATTTTTTAAGAAATCCATTTAAAGTTATGAAAAAAGAATGAAATAAAAATCAGACATAATTAATAAAGAATGAATTGATATTGTAGGAAAAGAAGGATTGTTTCATATATTTAACTTCTTCAGTAAGCATTATTTGTGCACACTACTTTAAAGATAATCTCGAATCTGGCCCTTAA
Source organism: Hydrochoerus hydrochaeris (assembly GCA_004027455.1). Classification (NCBI taxonomy): domain Eukaryota; kingdom Metazoa; phylum Chordata; class Mammalia; order Rodentia; family Hydrochaeridae; genus Hydrochoerus; species Hydrochoerus hydrochaeris. The sequence goes on along the minus strand of PVLA01000023.1, from coordinate 634,365 downwards.
TTTTTGCTATCTTCATGAATCTGTCTAAGTCACAATCATTTCTTTCCAGAACTACAGTAGCTTTCATTTGCACTTGCAAATAGCATTCTCCACACTTGGTTTCATCACAAAATCTTTTGTTTTTGTTTTCTTTTTAATTTTAAACACCCACACAATAAAGAGACGAGTACAATGAACTGTACCATATCTATCATCAGTCTTGAATTTTCAACATTTTTCAGATCTTAGGTGTATTATATTCTTTCCTCTTTCCTAGTTCTCCAATGATTCTTTAAAACTTGAAAAAGATCAAGTTATATAAAAAGATCCAGTGAGATTAAGTTAGCTCTCAGAACATACCACAAGTTTCTATACTTAGAATAAGGTGCTGCACTAACACTGCAATGACCCACCTGCCTTAGCAGTCTACTCGCTGGTCCCTCTGCTCTCACAGCCCACAGCTTGTTCACTCTAGCCACTGATGCCCTTTTTTGGTCTGTGAAACACCACGATCTGCTCTCAAGTTAGCAGATTGCACTTGCTGCTCATTCTGGCCAAAATTTTCTCCCCTGTCTTTTCATTCCCATATGAGCAAATCCCTCCCTCAAATTTTTGAAGTGTTTGCTCAAATGTCACTTTTAAATGCAGCATTTTCTGGATTGCATCTTGAAGTTGTAATCCACCTAAAATCATTCCTTATTTCTCTTGTTGCATTATTTTCATTACAGAATTATTTTATTTACCCATGCAACCTGTACACTCATATATGTCTTATACCTAGACTACAAGAGGTGCTTCATAAGTATTTGTTCAATATTAACATCGACTATACATTGCAAAATCTTGACTGAAGTTGAAGTATTAAATGTATTCTAATTAATAACATTTTTACATATTTTTAAAGCCGTGGACATGCAGCTGTGTTGTAACATAAAAGTAGAAACTTTCCTGTTCCTGTCAGACTCTGCTATCTGACAGCACACCAGATGCCAGGAAGGAAGAAACAGAAATTTTAGGAGGGTGTTGATTTTTTGGTGTGTTTCAGGTAGGAGTGTGTTGATTCTTTGTCTGTTTCAAGTTATAGGGCTGACAAAAGACTCTTCATTGAGAAAAAGATTAGTAAGTCTCATCCTTTGACTAGACCAGCGTTAGCTTTCTCCATCTTTGTAGGTAGATAGAACAAGAATTCTGCTCAGACTGTTTGGGAAAAAACACTAGCCTTTTTATCTTCCCATACTCCAATGTCTTAGTACCCTGGCAAGGTCTCAGTAAGAGTCTCATCAAAGTGAACTTAGTTAGAAACTCCTTATCTTTGTTATTTCCTTTGCATAATTTTCCCCTGACCCTCAACTTGGCTTCCTTGTTAGAAATCCTCTTTTGTCCTACTGAAGGTACAGTTGAGTCCCATTTAGGACTACTGTTTAGTCCCTCTATCCGTTACTATCCCCTCTGTAGAAAAAAATATACATTATTGTCTTTAACAATTATTTGTCTATTTTTTTTTCTTGGACAGGCATAAGTGAGATGTGCTGGTAAATATTTACCACCAGCACTCTGAGGTAGAAATAAAAGACATAATTATCAATGTTGCTAAGATGAATGCTGCAAATATTAACATTATAATCAATTTTAAACTACCAGTATGAAGCCTCCAGAAGTTGATTTGGGAAAAGATGTATATTAGCACAGTTCAGAACTGCTCTTTTAGAAATACATGACTGATGTAAGGAACTTCAAGACTCTGGAAAAGGTGTCAGAGAAATTCAAATCTGGAGTTTTCATATGTATGTATGTATGTATGTATCTATCATCTGTCTATTTATTTATTTGATGCTATGCTGCAGATTGAAACTAAGACTTCTTCTATGTTAAGCAAGTATTCTACCACTGAGCCACACCCTCAGCTCCTATCACTCAACTTTATAAACCAAATTTTAGTGAATCTTGCTAAAACCATTAATTTATATAATCTATACTGTGGACAATTTCATGCTAGGAAGCTGAAGTTGAATAATTATGACAAGATACTGTATAGCATGTTATGAAATCTCAGTGTTGTTTTAAATTGCATTTCTTCAATGACCAATGATGCTGAACATTTTTTCTTGTATTTATTTGTCATCTGTATTTCTTCATGTAAGAAGTGTTTATTCATACCAGATGCCCATTTCTGGATTGGATCTTTGAATTTTAGGGACCTGATTTTTAAAAATTCTTTATATGTTCTAAATATAAGTCCTTTGTCTGAGGGACAGTTGACTAGGACTTTCTCCCAATTCATGTGGTTTCATTCCATCTCACTCCAGAAAGAATAGCCAGGATCAAGAAAACCACCAATAACAAATGGTGGAGAGGCTTTGGGGAAAAAGGAATTCTTCTGCACTGTTGGTGGGAGTATAGAACTGTGCAACCACTGTGGAAATCAGTGTGGAATTTCCTCAGAAAGCTAGATTTGGACATCTGATTTGACCCAGCTATTTCACTTTTGGGCATATTCTCAGAAGCACTGAAAACATCATACCATGGTGATATATGTGCCCCCATGTTTATGGTAGCATAGTTTGTATTAGCTAAATTACAGAGACAACCCAAATGCCCATCAACTGAGAAATGGATAAAAGAGTTGTGGTGTTTTTATACAATGAAATACTACTCAGCTATAGAAAAGATCACATTAAGGCTTTTATAGGTAAATGGAAGCAATTTGAGACCATACTTGTAAGTGAAATAAATCAAACTCACATGCTTAAATACCATATCATCTCTCTAATGTAAGAAACTAAAAGAGTAACCAAGATATAAAATCTTCAATAAATATTGTGAAAGGGTAAGAAACTGCTCAAAGAGGAAAAAATAACTCAGGAAAAAGGAGAAAAGAAGGAAGAAAAAAGAAATAAGATAGAAATTGGTGTATATACATTTAACATTACTAAGATGATTGTCCTACTAAACCTATTAGTTCTTGGAACAAAACAGTTAACACCCATAGGATTAGATTAATTTTGTATGACTATATCTGGCAATTCGAGTAAGACTTTTGAAGATAACTATGCAACACAATAAGATTTGTTATGTTCCTACCACCTTGTTTTGAAAGCTTACATTGTGATTGTTTTGGACTCTTAGTTATAATTATTTATTTGTTGTTTTGTTTTTCTCTCTAATACAGAAAGAATAGATGTACCTGTATAGGCTTATATGTGCCTAGAACTACACCCAAAGGGTTTACAAGAATTGATTTTATTATGTGTGATAGTATAAACAACTACACTGAAGAAAATGAGACATCATGATAGCCATTGATGATTTCCCATCACTTCGTTTCAAAGTCCAATAATGCTTTTATTCTTCACATTTTTTATTATCCTTCATTTTGATTGGTTTTAGTCTGTTTTCAGTTATTTGATTTCATTATGTATGAAGGTATGGAAAACTATTTTGAAGAAAACGAGACATTATTGTAGCCATTATTGATTTCCTAGTGTCTGTTCTTGAAAACCCCAAGACTCTCATTCTTGTGTTTTGTTTGCTTTTGTACTATTTTGATGTGTGTTAATTTATTGTGTGTCAAGATATGGACAACTATTGAAGAAAACAAGACATTGTGATAGATGCTGTTGATTTCCTGCTGCCTTTTTCTGAAATTCTGTGTTATTTGCATTGTTTTACTCGGCTCTGCTTTGCTCTGTTTTGTTTTTCTTTGCTTTGTTTTGATTTATTCTCTTAAAAAAAGAGAATATTAACCAAAATTATTTTTTTAACTGACTCCTTTTTTTTACTTTGTACCATGGATCAAACTTATGACCACATGCTTGCTAGACAGCCACTTATGCTGCTGAGCTAAATCCCTGGCTAACTGACCCTTTTTCTGAAAATGTTTCTTGGACACTGGGCATGTTGTAAACCACTTAGGTATTGATAGATGTGGAGAACTTATTGTTCTTGTTTTTTTAATGTAACTTGGTTAATGCTAATTTTATATGTTAATTTTTAATTATGGCTGTGTTTAGAAACCAACTCCAAATTTACTGAAAATTTGATCATCACTCTGGTAACCCAGGTCCAAAACATCACTGGGAGAAACGGATGCCTGAAATTTGACTTGTCCTAGTTTCTGATGTAAAAAAAATTTGGATAATCCCAGGATAAATTTTAAAAAATGTACTCAATATATACATGTCTATAATTGCGTGAATTCATTATTGTTCAAATGTGTTTATTAAAATACTTCTAGGTATAATTTGGCTAGTCTGTCAATGCATAATTTTGGACACTTCCTCGAGAATTAGCAATGAACAAATCAACCATAAGCTAACGAGGTAGCATTTGGATTGAGGCTAATTAATTAGAACCAGGAGACACATGTGTGAGAATAAAGTGGTTTATTGAGAAATAATGGGAAGTAGAAATGTAATTTAATCATTATTTGTTAAACATTATACCAAATATTGACATTACATTAAATAAGAAAACTAGGAATGATTTAAGTTTATGTAAAGAAGTGCAATAGGTCATATGAAAATATTATAAAGTTCATGTAAGAAATTTGAACATCTGTGAATTTTTGTTCCAGAGGGGGTCCTGGATTCACTCTCCCATTTAGGAACAATTGTGTTCACTTTTCCTCTAAGTGTTCTGCTTGAGCACAGAGCCAACCTCTAACTATATCGTGAATTAGGTCCTCTCATTACTTTCCATTCATGTAACTCAAGCCTCATATGACTTTACTGATGCATCTTTAGAGCATCAGCTCCCTTCAGCCTCCCTCAGTGCCTTCTCTTAAGCTGGTTCTAAGTGACCAAGAAAAAAATATCAATTTCTTGTGTGAAATACAAATATAGTGATATATATAGGAAAATCCTCTATCTGGCTTTTTGGGCTACAGGACAAGAGGAGAGTAGAAAAAAAAATGTTCCATGTATTTTTTTTAACTTATATAACTGCTAAATTTTAGGCACAGATCTAACTTGTTAAAGGAAAAATCAGAAAATGAGTATGTAATGCAGATTTTTAACAGTTTCCCTTGCAAAGAAGTCAGCTTCACTATTTTTGTCTTCAGGCCTATTCTCAGGAAAGTATAAAGAAGAAGGAAAACTGCCCTGGCTAGAGACTCTCTGGTTAATCCTTTACTTCCCTGGTGTAAACACAGGCACGGTTTTAGAAACGTTTCCTGATCGTATCTCCCACCCCTTCCCAGCAAACCTCCTTTATGTAGGTAGGAAACACACACACAGCATTACAAGTCTTCTCTTGTGGATCAAAGCTGATCAGTAATCTGGAGGGAAAGGAAAAATGATGAAAAGAAAAGACAAAGAATTGAAGAAAAAAAGGTGGAGTCAGCTTTCGCAAATCAGAAGGGGAGTAAGAGTTGGAAGGAGCAAAGAGAATCAGAGGGGAAGGTACGATGCGTTATGGCCATGTCCAAATTTTCCTTTGATAAATATAATCATTATGTCTGCAAACAGGTACAAAGATCTGTACAACACAATATCATGATGCAATATTGATCAAGGGTCTAGTTTTGCCTAGTTAAGTGTTATGATGACCTTGGTTTGATTCCCAGGTGGGGCTCTTTCCAGCAGTGTGACTAGGAGCCAATTAATCTTGCTTGGCTGCCATTTCCCTACATCCTCCTTCACAGATTTGTTCTGCATAATACATGAAATAAAAGCTGAACAGTGTCAGATAAATAATACACAGTTTTACATTTATACTTGAGGTAAAATATTGTAAAGTCATAGATTTCATAGATCCTACATAAAAATATCACTATGCTAAAATCTCCAAAAAATAAAGAGATATAAGTTAATTGGAAATATAAAATGAATGAAACAGATACAATAACACATTCAGTTAGTAATAAACGATTAACTTTCTTGGAAGTAATAGAATTTGGCTTTAATTTCCACATATGCTGCATGCTACACATCTACTTCTTTTCAATTATTTTCAACATTACCCCACCAAAAGAAATTTTCCATGACCTTAACCTATGGTTGAGATTGCAGGTTCCTCTAGCACCGTTTTTACTAGTAAGAGAGCGAATAACCACTTTTAGTGACTGAGTCTTTCAAATGTGGCTTGTTCTTTGGAACACTGGCATTTTATATTTATTTACATTCAATTATTTTACTTGTAATTTTAGAAACTGATGGTCAATTCTTTTACTAGAAAACTGTATTCAGAACAATATGAGGATTAAAGATCTGTTTTTCCAACTAAATTTATAAAATCTAAATGTGTATCATTATTTCAAATAACAAATTGGTGTCTAATTTGAGGAATAAATATAAAATATGCATTAGATTTCAAAAACTTACCATGTAAAGCCATTTCTTATTTTCTCTTGCTGATTAGTTTAAATAATGAAACAGTCAAAATTGTTTAGTATTTTATGATGTTAGCTTACTAAAATTAACATATGTCTTTCTACTTTTTAAAATCCATTAGATAAAAATATCTGTTAGAAAGTTTAACATTATATAATGCTCAAAGTCATATTTTTATTGAACAACATTTTTCTAGCTGTTTCTAAATGTATAAATATGACATTTTATACTCTTTCACATCTTGATAAAGTACCCCTATTTACCCTTTGAAACTGACCTAAGAAATTTAAGCTTTTATTCAAGCTAAGTTTGGACTTTTTATGCATGTTTCATTGAATCAACTTTCAGATTTGAAGAGAGGGTAGAAAGTCAATACATGTTCCTATGTAACAAAGAAATGACTAGTAACACCCCAAACTCTCATTTTTCTACCTTTATTGAAACAAACCAGGAAGAAAATCTTAATCTCAAAAAAGCAGTCTATTGCATTATATAGTAGTGATAATTTTTGCAAGTGTCCAATTTATACTGAAATATTTACTTCTCATTTATTGTTTCCTCAAAGCACACAAAATTCAGAATTGATTTGATTCTTTTATTATGTGGCATCTCTTTCATGCAGTGACCATGCTTCCCCTGCCCAGTGATGTGGCATTATTAGAGAACTCCTAAACAGTAACCCATGGCATTTCCAAGCCATGGTGCCCCTCCCTGGACAAAGCAGGGGGCACTATGATCCTTTGCCTTAATCACTGCACATTTCACAGCATCTATTATTTGGAAAGTTCCATTTCTGACTGATATTTATTTTGTTACTAGGGAATGAGGTCCTCATAAAAATGTGGTATTCTGTGGACTTTTCTTTGATTGTTGATTTTTTTGTTGTTGTTGTTATTGGTGTATTCTCCACTGAGGCCATATTGATGATGCTATGATTTTCTGTCTAGCCTGTGGTCTTTAGCATGTTCCTTAGGATTCTTTTTGGTGTATTTTCCACTTGGCAGCTCACAAATTGTTCTTACATATGATACCATCGTCTTTATCACAGCATCCTATCATCAATAAATGTTGCTATTTTCTTTTTTTTGGGGGGGGAAAGGGATAGTGAAATTTTTGTGCTCCTTAAAATTTTATCAGTACTCTATAATCATTATAGAAAATAGTAAGATGAAACAAAGAAAAGTAATAAAAAAGGAAAACCTCAAACGGTTATTTTGGTCTTGTATGCAATACTGTGTAAACATCAATTTTAATGTATTTCTGACAGTTTTAAAGGTCTTTAAATTGATTCTCAAACATAAAATGGTTGAATAAAAGATCTGGGAATTTTATAGTATTTTGATTTTTACTGTCATATTCTAAGAAGGTTGTATAAAACTTGCTAAGAGAAAATCACATCATTTATTTATATCTTTTTAAATCTTGCATATGAAGAACAATGCTAGCTTGATATAAGTCACTCATCATATTGAACATTTTCTGTCAAATACAAGTTTTGAAACTGATGGTCTTGTTGCATATTTGGGTCAGAATCTGTGTTCTTAGTAGATTTTACTAAGTATTTAATGACAAACATGATCAAAATTTATAGTATGAATCCATGTATACATTGATAATTTAATGTTTTGTGGTTTTTACAGTTTTATTTATTCATATCTATTTATTAATTTCAATAGTCATGAAAGATAGATGAAAATTGGTAAAGGATAATTCAAAAGATAATAGAATTTAAATATTCTGGATTCCACGCTTGCCATCTGTCATGGTTTATGTCCGTGGCCCCCAAGCCTCATGCCTTTGCATTATGCATTTGTGATTGGTTCATTGTCTAGCACTTGGATTGGAGATGTGAGTGCTACACTGGCCTAGGGGTGGAGCCAGGATGTGACGTAATGGCAGGAAGAAAGTGTGTCTTTCTCTCTTGCAGGTTTCTTCGGCCTTGCTGTTTGCACCCACCATGAACTGCAGTTCTGCCATGCCATGTTGCCTTGGAGCCAACTGAGTATGGACTAAAACCTCCAAAAACTGTAAGAAATAAACTTTTCCTTTCCCAACTTTGGGCATCAGGTATTTTGTCTCAGTGACAAGTAAAAAGTAACTAAGACACCATCCACTGAGTGGTCATTTCACAGCACAAAGCTCTTCATTACTTGCTTCATGACTTCACTTTAGGATGGAAGGAAGGAACATGTCAAATGAACAACATAAAAAGCTTTAATGGTATTTTTACCAAATACCTATCTATTTAAGAAAATTAAAATTTCAGCCTAAGGTAATAATTAAATATATGTCTCCTATTGCAAAATTCATAATACAATTCCCAGTATGCTATTTTATACAGTAAAATATTTTCTATTTGGAGGAAATCTGCCTTACATAATCACAATCATTTTCTAGTGGCATTGATGCTTAGAGATTATTTGAAAAGAGGAATATATTGTTGGTTTTTTGCTGTGATTCTAGGAACTGAATGCCTTTGGTTCTCTATAAATTGTCACATATAATAAAATAATAATGAAAATAGAACTTACTAATCCTTCTTTGAATCATATTCTTCTCTACTAAAATGTGTGTCGTGATAGTAATTTGTCTTAACATACAAATAAATTGTTCTTTTTGATGTTTGTAAGCCAAAGGCCAATGTTAAAGCAGAAATACTAATAAAATACAAAGAAATATTCCTACAATTACTCTTAGACATAATGCATCTAATTTCTGCCATTTATTTGATTCACATGAAGATAAGCAATAATTTCTTTTTATTTGTTTTTAATAATATATAATAATCTTATTAAAACTTTCATGAAGATGCTTTGATTATTGTCTTAAATATTCATTGAACTGCGTGGAAATTACAAGATGGTGAGAAATAGGTGAGACTGTTAAAGTATGGCTCATGAAATCCTCAGTAGAAGAAATCTATGAAGCAAAATAATAATAACAAATTCAACTGAAAGACAGAAGAAAAGACTTAGGAAAGAATTCACTGAATATAAGATTTTGAACATTGATTTACTGAATCTAGGATTGGCCACAACTTTCATGCTTCTAGAATAATACAAAAATACAAATTAGATTTCATTGCACCTCCACTCAGTTAAAACCTCCAATAATTTTCCATCTTTTTCATGATTGCATGAGATGCATGTAGCTTGACAAATAAGACCTTCCTTCACCTGCTCATCTCTCTAATTTTATGAATCAACTCCAAATTACAGTTTTTCTCTCTATTCCATCAGAATTATGTACAGAATTCTAGTTGTTATGTTCATTTGTTAATTCTAAAATTTGACCTGGCCTTCCTGTCCTAAAATTCATCCTTCAGACTTTACTTGAGATTATATTTTTCTGCACAGACTTCTCAGATATCCCCAAGATGTGGCTGAGTTGATCATGTTTTGTTCTCATCTAATCTCTAGCTCTGAACATTCATCCTCATTCTTTTAACTATATTTTAGTTTCATTCTTTGGTTTTATTTGTCTCTTATAATAGACTAGAATCTCTGTGAGGGTAAGAATTGTTACTAATCTTTAAAACTGCAACATGTAATAAATATGAATGGAAAAAAAAGTAAATACATGAGAAAATAACTGCTTTTAAAGACCTTGGAGAAATTAAATGACTTTTGAAGTAATACAGGTTATATTAATCCCATGCACAATTTAGCCTTCAATGTTCCTTTGCCACAAAATGTGATTTAACATCAAGTGAAGAAAGTACTACTGTGCCTTATTTCATTGACTAAGCCTTTTGTGAGCCAAAAGAAAGCCAATGTGACCATTTAGGAGGGTATTTATCATACAAAGGGCATTAGGACTATAGAAAAAAGGGTATGAAATCACCCTTTTCAAAGAATGCAGAAGCAAATTGAAGAGGAGTTTAGTAAATGGCAATTTCATAGCTGGCTGTTTTCCTCCCGTTTGTCATTGTCACTGGAGAGCTTGCCAAACCACAGCTCTATCCCAGGATGAAATTAAATATAATTTGGTTAACTGAAAACATTCAATATTCACAAATGCATACAGATACTTCTATCTGTATCCCTAGTTAAAATATCAGGTCAATGACATTCAAACCATACATTAGCAAATGTTATCATTAGTTGTTCCAGTAAAATAGAATTTGTATCACACTGAATATCCTTAAACATTCTCTAAAGAGAGCACTCATCTTTTTACTATGCTGCTATTATTAATGAAAAATTAGAGAGACTAATATAAACTTTTTAAAAGACTTTTATATAAATAACAAAAATGATCGTTTGAGGAATTACTTCAAAAACAAAGAGAAAGAGATGTGGATGGAAAGTAGCATTTTAGGTTTGTTCTTTACCTCTTTTGGTAGTTTTTAGTAAGTATTCTTAAGTAGGGTCAGTGAGGAACTAAAATGTACTAAATACAAAATTCCTTGGTTTATCTACTTAACTTTTTTTTTGTTAAAATATTCATGGTGGAGATAAAGACCCAGAAATTTGCATTTTCTCTCCTCTCATGAATAAGTTCATAAAAGGATGTTGTATTTTCTTGAGACACCTCACTGCCTCTTTTCCAGGAAAGGTGAAGTGACAATTCTGAGTATCAATATGATAAATTCCAGTGTGGAAAGAAAATTTTCTGAAATATTAATATATGTGTATTTTGTTCTTAAAGTTCTCTTCTTTTCCTATCAGGATGATAGATAGGCCCTTTGGGCTTCCTTACCAATAGTAGCATGAGAGACTGACAGAATTCTGAAATTAAGGCAATAGAGGGAAAGAAATAGCAAGAGAAAATCAGTATTTCCAGAGACATGACAGGAACGGAAGTCTTCAAATTCTGTGAGCAGAGAAACCAATATTCCAGATTCAATGCCCTCGTAAGAAGGCATGTCTTAGGAAGTGCAATAAACTGTTTCCGTAGTGTACTGTGAGGTAAGATCACAACTTTGTGTTTATCAGAGAAGTGGCACAGTCCCAAAGACAGGAAGAAATCTTTGACAATGCGAAACTGAACATGAGAGATATACTGATAGCCACTATGAAGGGCCAAGGGCATATGTGTGAGTTCAGAGATGGAGACTGATTCCAACCATGCATAATTTTAGGTACCCTATTGCTCCAGTGCTCTTAATATCATATTTATTTGATTTGATTGAAATAAAATAATATATTTCTTTGTCTCTCAAATTTGTAGAGTGAAATTTATTTTTGCTAAGTACATTATATGTGATTACTTATGTATTATGTGTGGGGACCCCAGGTATTAAGAAGACGTATGTTGGAGATAGCATGTACTTCTGGGAAATTTGGGCAGTATAGGTTGTGAGAAATTTAATGTACTTCCCGCAATATTTTCCCCTTATGGAATCCTAAATTCACATCATTTTCTTCCAACCTAGTAAGTTACATTGGATTAAATAATTCTGTAAATAATTTTTGTTTTTTGTTAGCACATGTCTGTAGTATATAATGACTGTTCCTCATGAGAATTGGTATATATACATTATAGATCTCAATAATTTTATTATATCCTTCCCCTTATTTCATCTTTTGCTCCACATGTGACTTGCAAGAGATCTCAATTGTTTTTTCTATTGCCTGTCTTTTATTTTGTTCTTTATCTATATTTTGTATTTCCTGCACAAGAGAAACCATGCAATATTTAACCTTGTTTTGTATTTATTTCACTTTTTATTATGATATCACGATGCCTCCATTATGGTCTCAATATAAAGAAATGACTCTAGTTTATCTTTCTTTATGGCTCAGTAGTGCTCTATCAAGAATATGTACTATTTTTCTCTAACCACTCATTTAAATGATGGATACATAAGACATGTTTAAGCTTTAACTATTGTGAATTCTGCTGCTACAAACATGGGTATATGCATTACTGAAAAATGATGTCTTTAGCTCTTTCAGGAACATACCCAGAAGGAAATAGCTAGGATAAATGAAATTTCTATTATTAGTTTTTTGAGCAATCCCTATACAATTTCCTAAATGTTTGTTTAGTTTACATTCTCCCCCCTTTTCCCTACAGCACTGGCAGCATTTATTGTTATTTTATTTCTTAATGATAGTCATTCATTCTTTCTGAAGCAGCATGGAATGGGAGTGCTGTTTGAATTTGAATTTCTCTAATGTGCAGACATGTTGAACATTTGCAATACATTCATTGGTTATTTGTACTTTGAAAAGTATCTATTCATTGCAGTTGTGTATTTTTTATTGGTCCTTTACTTTGGGAGGGTCTATTATTTTATTGTGTTCTTTCCATCAGCTAGGTATTAGTCTAGAAGGAATAACTGGCAAATTTTTTTCCCATTTTGTAAATTATCTCTTCACCCCATTGGTTTTCCATACAGAAGATTTTCAGTTTAATATGATCCCATTTGTTGATTCTTAGTAATATTTCTTGTGCCATTCAGGTTCCATTCAAAAAGTCCTTGTATTCAAGAGTTACTTATTTTATCTTCTAGCAAATTAAATGTGTCTGTTTTAACATTTCAATTATTGATCAATTTTGACTTCAGTGTAGTACACTGTGGGAGAGTTTGGTCTAAATTCAGTCTTCTATATTTGGATAGTCGGTTTTTCCATCATCATTTATTAACAAGACTATCCTTCCTCCAGTGCTTTAGGCCACTTGTTAAAGATCATGTGGCTGAATGTGCCTGGAGTTGTTTCTGTACCCTGTATTTGTTCTACTGATCCACATGTCTGTTATTTTGATATTATCATTCTGTTTTGATCACTGTAGCTTTGAAGTATAATTTCTAGTATGGAATGGTAGTGCTCCTTGCTTTGTTCCTATTGTGCTGCATTACTTATGATCTTCTATGTCTCTTATATTTCCATGTGAGTTTAAGGATAGATTTCTCTAGTTTTGTGAGGAATGATGTTATTATTTTGAGTGTGATTGCATTAAATCTGTATTTCAGTTTTGGAAAATGGCCATTTTGATTTTGTAGGTTCTGCCTATCCAGGAAAAGAGAATATGATATCTTTTCATTTTTTGATGTCCTCTTTGATCTCCTTTTTTAGAGTAATGTAGTTTTAATTATAGAGGCTTTTCTCTTCCTTCATTAGATTAATGCCTAAGTATTTCATTATTTTTGATGCTATTCTGAATGGCATTCATTTTGTAATTTCTCTTTCAATGTGTTTATTACTGATGCACTAGAATGCTATTGATATTTATGTGTTGACTTTGTGTCAGGTGACACTACTTGATTTGGTTGTAAATTCTAGAAATTCTTAGGTAAGGTTTTTTTCATACTCTATATGAAGGATTGTGTCATCTACAAATAATGATATTTATTTTTCACCTTTCTTATACACATCCTTTTAATTTTTTCTCTTTGTTGATATTGATGGCTAATTTTTCTATAATTGTATTGAACAGGAATAATGATAATGAATATCTTTGCTTTGATCTTGGATTTAGAGGGAAAGTTTTCAGTTTTCCCTATTTATTGTGATGTTGGCCATTGACTTGCCACAAATGACTTTTATCAGATTAAGATAAACTCCTTCTGTAATGATTTTCTTCAGGTTTTTTTTTTTATCATGAATGGATGTTGGAATTTATCAGAAGCTTTTGCTTCTTCTATTTTGCCATGATCATGTGATTTTTATCCTTGTTTTTCCTTATGTTATACTTTACATTTATTGATTTGTATATGTTGAATTATCTTTGCCATTTGTGTTGTCTTCAATTTTTCAATGATTTCTATTAAATCATATTAGTCTTTTTTAATATTATCTAGCTACATCTAGCAGCTCTTGGATCCATTTTCTATATTCTATCATTATTTCTAAGGAATCCTGGATGATCACTCTTTGACAGTAGCCCTCTCTTCTAGTTCTGACACTGTCCTCTTACTGGCTACTTCTGCTGTCCACACTTTTAACAGGATTTTTAGTTCCCCGGATTTTTACTAAACTGGTCATTCATATTTTATATCATTTTGTTTATGCTAGTTATATTTTTATGACTGTCTCCATTTTGTTCTGTTTTTTTTTCATTTAAATGTTTTTAACAATATCCAACACATTACAGTGGTATAAAAATAGATTTTTAAGGCAAAAATATAGCATCCTTATAGCTAGAGATTTTGATAAAACCAAATTGTCTGGAACTTAGGAACCTGGGAACTTAACTGGTTAGAATTTGTTTTGCTAATGTGTAGATATTTTCTAGCTGTCTCAAGGTGAGTTTCCATTCAGAGAATTTTTTTTTTTTTCGTACTGGGAGTAATTTTTTTTTTTTCATACTGGGAATCAAACTCAGAACCTCATGCCTACCAGGCAGGTGCTGCACCACTGAGCCAAATCCCTGGAAAAAACCATAGTAATTAAGGATAATTATGTTCATGTTAGGTGAATTCAGGTACTATTTAATTCAATACATACTTTTGAGTAACTTACTATGTTCCAGGTGGTAAGTTCAATGCTAGAATGTAAGTGGTTAAAGTCCCAGATTCATAGCATGGAGTTGGAAGTTTAACAAAAACCATAAATGTAATTATAATCATAAATTTAATCATAATTATAAATATATGGCAATTAGGACTGTAAATGTAAGTATGACTATAAATGTACCTATAATTATGACATTTACTATTCAAAATTATTTACAACTGCTAATAAAGGATATGCATGAGATTTTGGTGTCTGTTATCCATCACCAGAAATTAGTAATAACTTTTCATAAGTTGCTGTGGAAGCATTCTGCTTAGGGAACATTCTGTTTGGAAAAGAGATTCTTCTCCCATTGATGGATGACAGGGAGACCTCCAGAGGAAACACAAGCACACTACTCGTTCTCTCAGTTTGCATTTCCATCTTCTCTGAGACATTTACATTGGAATTAATTTCCCTGCTGTGAAAAGCTGCAGCCTTTAATACGAGTTATTAGCCCCATCTCGTAAATTCCTCACAGATTAACATCACCTTAATATGATACAACATTCTCAAGATGTATTCATTCTCTGGACACATGAGGTAGAAAATAGTCATAAAGAGGCGACAGAAGGCAGGGAAGATTATTACTATGGGAAAGAGACAAAAGTCTGGCAAGATAAGAACCTGCCCTTGGCTGGATGGAGTAAAAATACTGAATATCCAAAGAAAAATGGAGAGACTTAGGTGTGCTTGAGTCATGGGTAGAGAAAATAAAAGTAACAGACAAGTGGCTTAGAGACATCCAGTCTTGATGTTTAAGAAGAGAATCACTTTTACAAATGACAAATTCAGGAGGGTGAAGGAGTGTGTGTGTGAATCATGAGTTTTTATTAAATGTTAATTACTTAGAGATATTGATGCTATATCCAAGCAGTAGTGTAATTCAAAAACATGAGAAAAATGAGATGAGACTTCTTAAATTAGGACTAGAGACTTGGATTCCTGAGGACTTCCTACCAGAAAAGTCTCCAAATGACCTCTAGCAGGATCCTTTAAATAAGAACTCTGGGCTTTACAGTTCCAATCCATTTATATTGCCTAATTTATAATTTTCACATCTACTTTCCTCACTAAAACATTTCAATCATACCTTTAGATATAGAAAGAATGAGTTTTAATTTAGTACTTGGAAAGAACAAGGTGCATTGACCATTGAAATCTATCTAAAAGAGCTATAAGAACTGAAAAATTGCATGCTTTGGAGATACTAGAGAAAATTGATTTCTTACTTGCTGAGGCAAAGTGCACATTTTTGCTGAAAACACCCATCGTATTAGCTTCAGAGTAGTAGCAAATGCTTTACTCAGATTCCTAGCACTTGCACATGTATCAGCCTGAGATGACAAATTTTTTAGGAATTCCCCAGGTCATTTCCAATTTTCTGCTCACCTTTAATCTGGTATTTTTCCTCTTCTCCACATATTGATTTAGAATTCTTGACTCTTTAGTACCAGATATGTGAAATGGTAGGAAAAATCAGTTTCTGAATTAGGGGGATTTTGTATTGATACCCTCTCCATTAAATGGTGTCATGATATTCAGGTCATTTCTTGCCCTTCATGTGATAAGATCTGGTCTCATAGTTGCCTATTGGTTTTCTGATTTCTATAATCATTCTTTGGCATACCTTTATAATTGTAATTCTGTGATAAAATGTCTCAATACTGGAAAACAGATTTAAATAAAATTAGAGAGTCTTTTTTGTTTCATCAGCAAGTATATATATTTTCTACATTTATGAATTCCTGACCACATTGATACACCGTGAAAAGATCTTGAGAACACTTTGTATCAAGATTATTTCTCAAATTTCTTTGTCAAGCAATTGGTTTTTCTTTACAATCAATTTCAATTAACATTTTAAAATTATTATGTATCATATCATACATGTAACTTATTCTTATTGTCATGCATATCTTACTATGAACCATTAAAATATTTTTTAGAACAACTCAACTATGTGGATCAAAATGTGAGTCACAATACACCTAGATTATATACATATACATACATGCACACTTTGAATTTTCACAGAAATCTTGTTTAAGTGGTAAAAATAATGATTTACATCTATGATCCCTCAAAGCTATAAAGTTGTAGAGATGATTAAATGTCACTTCTAAGCCATTTCATTCTTCTCTGGAATCCTAATCTCAAGTAACTAAAATAAAATAACTAATTATTGTCTCACATTATTTACTGAATGGTTATTAAGCATTAGGGATCAAGGGAAGTGATTTAGAGACATTATTGCATTGAATTGTCAAACTGCCCTTATGAGGTAAGTAATTTAAATATAAAGATCTGAGATGCAGATAGGTTAATTATGTTTTCAAAGTCATGCAACTACTGGGAAAACCAGCAAAACCTTTGGAATTCACAAAATAAAATTAATTGGATTATAGTTCTGTTTTCCAGGTTTGAGAATTTATTCTGGGTATTGTATTTATTCGATTTAGTGTTCCCCAAATTTCTAGTAACAAGATATTATTGACCAAATTTCAAGCCCAGAGATATCAGATCATGGCCTTGCACACACTGGTTACAGAAGGTAAGATGTAATTGACTCTATAATTGAGGGGCTGTTCACATATCTGTCATAAACAATCATGAAATGAATAATATAACAAAATAAGATTATCTCACTTAGACCTATCCAATTTCCCTAAACTGACAGAAGAATATTATGAAATATTTTATGGTTGTCTTCAAAATCATCTTGCTTGGCAAAATATCCTAAATACAATTTTCCTGTTAGTGGTTGAAGCAGAGTTTGTCCCTCAATTTAGTGAACTTCTTATCACAGGAAATATAGTATGAGGGAGACTCTACCTTTTGTTCTGCTTCACATATCTCTAATTATGGAATAAAACTCAGCTGTAGCCTGGACCCCTACAGTAAGTATCAAAATTTTAGCAGTGAAATGGAAATAGTGAAAGACATTTCACTCCCCAATTTCAGTCAGAGAACATTGGGAGGATATTTACAACTAACAGAAAATTTACATGTGTGCTGAAGTTGATAATAAACTGCCTGCATTATCACAGACACAGAATCACAAAACGATGCAACTTGTTAACACTGTGCAGTCTCCTGAAGCTGTTTCATAAAAGTAAAGTTTTTGAAGGCAGCAGTGTGTATTCTGGCAAGGCTAAAAGCTATTTTGTGGTTTGTTTTGTTTTGTTTTGTTTTGTTTTTTGCTTTTGTAGCATAGGGCAACTTCAAACTTAAAGATTCAGTCCGCCAAGGATGTGCATTTTTGTCTCATGCACAATGGCATGCTGGATATTTCGTAGTTGTTGACATACTTCCAGGTCACCAGCGAGTACAAATGGTAGGGGTTGGAAGGCACATGCTGTCTGTCCATCTGTGAAACCTGATGCAAAGGCAAAGCATGTCATGAACTCATGAAATCAGCAACTAGCAATCTTAGAGGAATGCATTTTATTTATTTTTTATTGCAAATTATAGGATAATATTACATGTAAGGTGGCCAGTAACCCTCAACAGACCTAGTTTCCAGAACACAGGGGTATAGCTACAATGAGGGCACTCGCATAGGAGTTAATTATTATGTGTAGCACTAGAGGTTTCTCTTTCTCCTCTCTGTTCACACCAATCCTGTCCTCTATCATCTTTTCTTCGTCAATGTTTTTGTTTTTTTATGCTTAGTATTATTTCTGTTGTGGAGAATCATAGTTATAAATAGATTTTCTTCTTCTTCTTCTTCTTCTTCTTCTTCTTCTTCTTCTTCTTCTTCTTCTTCTTCTTCTTCTTCTTCTCCATCTTCATCTTAGTATTCATTTTTCCTTCCTCCCAGTAGTGGGAATCATACTCAGGAACTTGTGCTTGCCAGGCAGGTACTTGTTCCACTGAGCTATATCCCCAACCCTGAAGAACCATATTCTGGAACCAAATTGTTTTATATCTATCAGATTTTGTAGAAGGAAAGTGCTCTGGGAAACCACTTAAATATAATGTATGAGTCAGAACCACATAAATTGTTCACTTTTGAAGTTAGAAAATATGAGAAGATAAGCGTTTCTTGTTTTGAATTGCTAATTCTGTGTATTTTGTCATGTATCAACAAATAACTAGTGTGCTAATGCCTCCTTATATAAGATTGTGGGAAGTTAAGGTTGTATCCAAAAAGAATATTTTGTTTTTAAAGAGTCATCTACTGAATTTGCCTTTCCTGTTTCCCAGGTAGTTCAAATGAAGAAGCAAATATGATAAGACAGAACACTGAAGCCTCCTAAGCTAAGCAGCTTTTCTTTCTGGAACATCTTCATGCCACAGTGCTCTGCCCTTCCATTGTTTTCTCTTGAAATTACTGTTTTTCTGAGTGCATTTTTCTGCCATTACTCATAATTCCCACCAATGTTCTCATTCAATGACTCTGTTTTTATTTGAAAGTAAAAGTACAGTTGTAGCAGGGAGTTAACCCTGAGCCAGCATATGCAGATTAGGTAACTTAGTGGGTGACTTAATGGACAGGGTAAAGCTTGGCATCTCTGCCTTCATTTCCTGTATCTTTGTTACCCTAAAACTTTGGGTCAGATTCTTGCTGAGTTCTGAACTAAGACATGAAAATAACATAAGGAGTCTCTGTGGCACAAAGTTTACATGGCTTAAATTTACCTAGCCCAAAATTATGAGGCCTTAACTTTCCTAGCCTATCTCATCTCAAGGGAGAAGACACAAAGATAATAGCAACTAAAAGTAATTTGCAGGACTTTAAATGATGTCCCATTGGCAGGCTTTGCAATATTCAATTTGGACACCTGGAGCATTGCCTACAAGTCTCTAGTCACTGTCCTAAACCTGCAGCCCCCTTGGATTCCAGGAAAGGCAGAGCCCTGCATGTGGAGAATACCTTGTGATGACATCACTCCACCTCAAAGCTGGGAACAATTTTCCATGACGAGAGCTAAGGCTGTCTCCCTAAGCGTGAAACATCAGCTCTTACTGGAACAGATTTGGTCCCTCAAGGGATGATGGTTCCCCAGAACCTCAGACACTAGTCCTGATATATGACTCAACCAGACCACAGCTGGACAAGGGCTATCTACACTACTAGCCGTGCGGACTCAGAGCTGTGAAAAAATCCACTTCCTACCTTCGCTCTCCTTTTCTATAACACCTCAAAGCTTCTACCAGGCCCTCAAAGACACATCTTAAAACATTTTATCTGTGTTTCCCAACATGGCCAAGCTGACTAAAACTCCTTTCATGCCCTTCGACACTGTGTGTCTCCCTGATTGGCATTTTGGGATGAGTAGCCGAAATTGGTTTGTTGGGTTTGTTATTTACATGTTATTACATGTGTGCTGATACATGTCTCTCACATGGCTTCTTATGTGCAACTTTGTATTTTGTGTCTTTGTGAATGTGTCACTGTTTCCCCTCCTCTCCCTTTCTTTTCTATCAATAAAAATCATACTGGTGGAGAAGTTAACTGATTTGTTCAGATATGCATGTCTTATTGACAGCTCTACAAGAAAAATATTGACACTGGTCGTAAATTGGTTTTCTGATCTTTAGTCTTCTGTCTTTAAAATGGGTCATGTCTCTGAGAATCAATCACTGTGAAAAGTGAAAAGTTCACTGTGAGTTGCCTTTAGTCGTAGCCTTGTGCCATGATGTTGCAGAAAATCCCACCTGTACCCTGTGCAATTAACTCCTTATCTGTACAATGTGATAGTGTTATTTATGTCCATCATTTAAATAGATCTGTGCTTCCAAAAGGTGTTTTCAAGTTTACATGTAGCTTTGACTGTTCACCCCACTCTCTCCTGCATATATGTAGGTGTAAATATCTATAATTGTCCTCACAACAGAGGAAAAAGTGTTTGGTGTACTTTTATCGCATAGATTGATGCCATATTTTCTTCATATTCTATGTAGTCTTAATTAAGATTCTGTGAGCAAATAAAATTTTTGTGTCTTCAGTGTAGTTGATGGCAAGTCTGAATCTAGTGACCCAATTCTCAAAAATAAATAATGGTGTTGAAATATAATGAGGCATAACAGGTGGTAAATAAAGAACCATACAGTTGATAAGCAGAAAAACAAAAACAAAAATCATTGTCATATGCTTTCTCTGTGAGAAGCACTAACGGAATCTCAAGAGAAACCCACATGGTGGATAATTACATGCACCATAGTTAAGAAGGGAAATAGCAGAGGCCGGCTGATGGTATTGTGCTATTCTATCGGGCAGACAGAGACCAAGGGAGCAGTTGATACACAATGCGCAGGAGCCAGAGGGTTTGTAAATTACGCCTGAATGCCTCACATGCCTGCCTCTGACAGGGGACGACAAGTACTGGCTGCTGAGTTACTTTTTACTGTGGAGAAATCATTCATTTGCCTGACACTGCTCTCCCACAAAAGGGACCTTCTGTTGTTTCATCTTTGAAATTTAAAAATGTATAGTGAAATTACATTCTATTACTTATTGTGTCTGTGTGCCATCGTAAACTACCATTAACCACAAAGGCAGAGAATACAAAAGGGTGGTTTCAATGCTTCTTCTTTCCATAACTGAAAACGCAGAAAACCAAGTGCACAAACGGAAAGAACGGCCACTAGACAAAGGCAAGAGAAGAACGACGTATGTGGAGACCTTATATGCTAACGTGGTAATAAATTACTTGGCAATTCAGAGCATATGTATTGAATTTGTAATGTATTATTTCAAGAAACAAAGGTAAACTGTGATTATGTAGTGCTGTTACTTCTACAGCTGGTGCTGTTGTTGGCAAATTTTTTAAAAAGGCCAGGAAAATGCCTCAGTTGGGGATATTGCAAAAAAAAGTTTGATGCTTGGTGTGTTTGGAGTTTTCAATTAACTCTCTTATAGGACTTGATCACACTGAAGAGGGAAAACATTAGTCTTGGGAGAGAGCTTGATTCTTACAGACCTGGTGTCTGCAAAAGCACTTCCTCGTGTTACAGGTGTTTTAAAAACACATACACAAGTTCTTTCACATTCTTAGCATTGATAGGTGAAATCCGTTTACTCCTCTTGAAGATGGGCAAGTTTTTGTGATACTTTTAAGCAACAGAGTGGTGGCGACAGGGCAGCGCATGCTGTTGTGTTTGCCTTGAATTCTTCCTTCTGCTCCTGCTCCCTGTTCTCTCCTCCCTTCCCTTTCTTCTCTTCACCTTTTTCTTCTCTTCTTTCTCCTTTTCCCTTCCTCCTCATCTCTTCCTCTTCCTCTCCTCCTCCTTCTTCTTCCTCTTTTTTGTTTTTTAAATATTTTACAAAATTTTGAGTTTTAATGTGGCCTTTGAATATACATACATATATATATGCACATATAATTTGAATCATAACCACCTCGCTGATTAACTTCCCTTATAACTCTCCCCCCTTGCTCCCACCCTCTTGTTATTTTCCTTTTACAATCATGTAAATACTTAATTTTAAATTCTAAATATAATGAAAACATGAGATAATTGTCTTTCTTCATCTGAATTATTTCACTTAATGCATTGACTTCCAGTTCCTTCTATCTTCCAGTGAATGATGTAACTTTGTTCTTCTCTGTGACTGAATAAAGTCGCATTATGTATATGGACACCACATCTCTCTATCCACTTATCAATGGGTGCCTGGTGTCTTCTTGGTTATTGTGATATTTGCACCCAAAACATAGTATGTAGGCATCCCGCGTAGCATTCTGGCTGTATTCTCTTCAGTTATGTACTGAGGAGTGGCATAACTGGGTCTTATGGTAGTTGTATTTTTAGTGTTTTGGAATTCACCATCCAGGTTTCCATCGTAGCTGCCCTAATTAACATTTTCACCAATGATATACAAAGACTCCTTTTTCCTCACATCCTCAGCAGCATTTATGGTTCTGTGGCTCCTGCACTGCTGACTTGAAAACTCAGTCTTAAAAGTGTTAGCTGCCATGTAAGCAGTTTAATCGTACAGTTGGCTGACATGCTGGGATGAAACCTAAATTAATCCCCACCAGTGGAATGCATGTAAAGACCACAGACGTGGGCTCAGACCCAGTGAGGAAGGAATTTTGCCCAGACCTTTAGCTGCTCTGCCATCTCACAGCTCTCACCAAAAATATGTTGAATGTTTAAATTTAAATTAATTATGTGAAAGATACATTGTTATTAATCTCCCTCAAAATAGTGACCCTCATTTTGAACACACTTACCCTATCATTCCTGCTATTTTCTGAAGCAGTTCTGTTCATTTTTTATGAATGCATTTTATGATATGTGATCAAAAATCTGGTGAATAACATCCAAAGAGGAACAAGCTGGTAAAAACATTGCAGTGTGGCCTCATCTATTTTATTCACTGAACATGACACTATATGACTTCTGATCCTACCCCAAAGTCAAAATGATGATGAAAGTTAAATGCTTTGAGCTGATTCAAGACATTAAGGCAGCCATCACAACCCAGCTAAAGACACAAGTCTGAACTTTCAGCACTGCTTCAGAAAGTGGCAAGAATTAGCTGGATAAATGAGTTCAAAGTGAGGAGGATTATTTTTTTTGGGGGGGGGTAAAAGACAATGCATATTTTAGTATAAACTATTTTTAAACATCTGCATTTTTGATCATTTCTTATATAACCATCAATTAGTTGCAACTGATGATATATCTCAACTTTAAGAACCTAACTGAGCTCTCTCTGAGTTCTTATAATCAGTACAGAGAACAGTGTCTATATTTTTAGGTCAATAATTTTGAAATGATCTTCTCAATAGCAGTAGATAAAAAGAACACTTTCTGAAGCTAAGTAAAATGAAGTTTTTTCCTATTTTTCCAGACAGGTGAGACTTGTAGATATGGTTCCATTGTCTCACACAAAGCAGGTACAAAATAAACTGGTGCTATTTTATTAACACATTTTAAAACTATGCAAAAGTTTCATAAATAGAAAAAAACCCCCACTTCAGTCAAAATTCTATCTTCCCAGTGTAACAGGAGTGAAATTCTTTACAACACTGTGTTGGATACATCAAATCTGATATGTTCAAATGGATAAAATCTATCTCAAACCATAAAAGCCTGGCTTGAGAAGGCAGTTGAGTCCCTGTCAGTCTATGCTTTCTTCTTGCATTGGATAATCCTAGAAGCATTGAGAGAATAAACTGTTCTGAGAGGAATTTCCCTTCTCAATCAGAAATGCCCTGGGCATCACTGTCTTGACACTTGGATGCTGTTTCTTTGTGTACCCGCCCACCCGTGGGTAATGAAGGTACATATGACAGAGCTCGGCACTCTTACCTGGAGTTGTTCTATCTTCCCTGGGTTTTCTGTTTCCAGAGTTTATCTGTTCTGCTTTGAGTAGGACACCTTGTGGAATACATTATCTTCACGGTATCAGCTAATCTAATTTTTTGTACTTAAAACAACACATACAACATTTTATGCTTCAACAATATACTTGAAATTTTGAGACTAATTTTATAGTCATGCCTCAGAATTCAGAACAATGAAAGAATTTCTGGATAGTAGAAAAATCCTAGTATAGCTTCTTTTCTTTTTTATTTTATTTTAATTTTTTTATTTAAAGAAAGATAAAAGCAAACAAAACAAAAATAGGATAGAAATAATACCCAATTTCAAAGAAACAAAAAAGAAAATAAGAAATCGCTAGTTGACAATTACTTTTCCTCTTAGAAGTAGCTGTTCAAGTAACATAAGTAAAGCATACAAAGTAGACATTTAAACAGTGAGACAGCAACCAGTTCTGTTCCCCTATCTAACAGAAACTTAGCAATTTGGTTATCAATCTTACACACTTAAACATACATGCAGATATATCCTTTAGAATACTTTCTTTTACTCTTTTTTTTGCAATAACTATATTCAATTCTTGTAAACTGTTTCAAAGTTCTACACATGTATGAATCTCTACATGTATACCTATCCCCTCTTTATTAGAGGGAAGAACAAATCAAAACAAGACAAAATGCAAATTCCTAGAAAAAACAACAAACAAAAAAGTCACATAGAACCACAATACTAGGTAATCTACAGTAGTTACTATGATGTTTCTTGTTATTTTCAATAGAATTGTCTGTATCACCAGGCATAGTATAATTGGACAGAGCAGTACACAGCAATATCAATAAAAACAGAACATTGGAGACATTATGTAACTTCAAAAGCAGTTAACAGTCCAACCAGAGTGGGAATCCTGTTGAATCTTGTCGTCTTCAGATTAGTTGCTTCTACTCTCAGACTTGATGCTATCAAGCATATCAGATTCAAATAAAATCAGTCAAGACAAAATAGCGATTTAACAAACCAAATTTAAATAAGATCAGTCATAGTAAGACAGTGTATGTAATACTAGGCTTCAGTTTAAGTTAACAGGGAATTAAGGACATTTACCATAGTATATCCTGCTATTTTGGGGGTAGCTGTCTGTGCTTTCAAATCTAGTACAAGTAGACAGAATGGAACAGAATAAAATCAAACTATAGTGAATTTTCTCTGCCTCATCTCTGCTATGCTATTTTTTCTGTCATTGTTTACTTTTCTCCTTCATTCCACTGTCTGCCTCGTTCACTGAGGCCTTTCTGCCATTGTTCCTGGAATCCTGGTGATTTTCTTCTCTCTCTCTAGAATGTCCTTCTGTATTTTTTGTAGGGTTGGATTGGTAGTCACGAACTTCCCCAGTTCCTCTTTGTCCTGGAGACATCTTGTTTCTCCAGTAATTTTGAGCAACAGTTTTGCAGGGTACATCAATCTGGGTTGGAGATTATTTTCTTTCAGGGCTTGGAATACTTTGTTCTAAGCTTTTCTTGATTTGATAATTTGTGTCAAGAAGTCTGTTGTGATTTTGATGTGTTTTGCTTTATATGTGATCTGTTTCTTTTCTCTGACCACTTTTAATATTCTATTCTTGTGATGAATATCTGGGATCTTGATTATCATATGTCTTGGTGTAGATTTGTTTTGATCGTAGCTGGCTGGAGTTCTGTATGCCTCATATATCTGAATATCATTTCCTATACCTGTGCTTGGGAAATTTTCCTTATTATTTCTGTGAATAGCCTTCTTATATCTTTTGTATTTTCCCCTGCTTCTTCACTCACATTTATTATTCTTAAGTTATAGACCCTCTTGTCTTCTAGCCTTTGTATTGTTACTTCCTGGTTCCTTGTTATTTTTAAGAGATCTTTCCTTTTGCGATCATACATTGCAAATCCATCTTCCAGTTTTGAAAGTCTGTCTTTAGTTTCAGTCAAGAATTTTTGCCAGCTTTCAATAGAGTTTTTAATTTCCTGGTATTCTCTTTGGATCTGTTTCACATATTCTAGATTTTGTTTATATTCTTCATCAAAGGTTTCTCTTCTTTATCTGGGTTCCTCCATTCTTCCATCTGTGTCTTCTTGAGAGGTGCTTAGTATTTCTTTTATTAATCTTCTTATATCTTGCTTCACTTGAGTTAGAATTTCAGATTTAAATTTGTCGATGAGGTCACGAAGGTTATTTCTTTATTTCCAATGAGGCCGTGTCAGACATTGTATGTTTGCTGCCCTCTATCGCCTCTCCTGGATTTATTTTCCCTGGATCAGCAGCTGGGCTGGAGACTTTTTGCTGTTTCTTTGTCTTGTCATGTTTCTGGTTTCTTTCAGACAGGTGAATGGTGGAAGTCTCAGGTCCTTTCTGTATTGCTTACAGTTTTTCTGTAGCATATTGGCTAGGGGATTGCTGCTCACTCCAGTTTGCTATTGATCTGTGAGGTGCACACAGGGGCGATGTGTGCCTTCAGCACATTAGTTTGTGCCCTGCAGATGTCACAGGTTTGGGACAGTTTCGTCTCTGGCTATTGGGTCCCAACTAGGGGCATGGCCCAGCCCAAGTAGATCCCACCAGTCTGCTTTGGGCCTGGAGCAGCTGACTGAAGCCACTGTGATTGCCTCTCCTGCCCAACTCCAATATGTTGATAAGCCAGCCACCCCTTTTACAAGACCCAGTTCCCAGCACTCACGAGTCAGTGCAGCTGCCTTGTGAGTTCCACTCCCTGTTGCAGTGTTTCCTCCCAATAAGTGTCTCGGGCTCACCGATCCTCAATCTCAGCAGGATTGTGACCTCAGCTCAGTTGTGAGTTGCCTGACTCCAGGACGTGCCCAGTACAGCGCAGGACCAGGTTGATGGGAGCGTGTCCAGCTCCAGCTCTCCGCCCAGCACAGCATAGGACCAGCTCCAGCCCTCTGTGCTTTTTTTTTCTTTTTCCTCAGTTTTTTCCTGGGTTACGAGAATCTTTCTCCTTTCGGCTGATCTTCTCCATGATGTTAGATTCTAGCATGAGTTGTTTTTCTCAGAGAGGCTCTCTCCTGTGCTATTGGTCCGCCATCTTGGGAGTTCTCCCCTAGGATAGCTTCTTGTACAGTTTCACATAACACTTAATAATGATATGGTATTTTAACAGGAATTTCCATAGTTTTAACTTCTCTTACACTACCGTTAAAATGCTTCTAATATTTACAATAATTATGGGCTGTATATAATGGTGAAACATAATTTTATAAAACTTTTGGCATATTTAATAAAATAAAATACCAGTTTGATTCCTTGGTTTACATAAAATTAACATTGGAAAATAGCTATTATTTCTAATACCATGTACAAAGACTTGAATTTTTATGTATCCAAGTATATTATATATATTATATATTTATATTATATATATTTACATATACATATACAAAGTGAGAATCCTGGGCATTAAACATTAAAAGCAATGAATTACTTTAAAGTAATCATAACTTTAGCAGCCAGCTTGCCACCTGATAAGTGGCTATGGCCTGCCAAGCTGTGGCTGCCCCAGGGCAAGAACCACCAGCATCTCCTGAGATCCATGCCATGTTGGAACTTAGAATGCCGGGAAACCAAGCCATCAGCTCACCGCCCTGGTAAGTGGTTATGAACCTACCAGCATGTGGGCTGAGAATCAAACATCACATCATCCCCTTAGTAAATGGGAGCCAGAAGTCTGAGCAGATCTTGGGAGTTTGATCATATGAAGTGCAGCAAATAGGGGGGATTTCCTTCTACCATCTCTTTGAAGGCAAATATTGTTATCATTGTTTTGTTTTGTTCCAATTATTACTGCTCTATTCAATATTCTGTTTTGATAAGTTCTATAGTATTCTGTATTTCCTTTGATTTTACTATACCTGATTGAAAGAACAACTATTGTGAAGATAACAAGATATACTATGGTACCTATTACTGTCATCCCGGCAACCTTCTGTGAAGTCCTGTACCAATTTCACTGCACTGTCTCAATTGGCTTTGTTCTGTCTTGTACTATTGTATTTTACTACCTTCAAAATAATAAAATAATAAAATAATTAAAAAAAAATAAGAAAGCAACAAAATGCCTCCAAAAACTCCCAACTCCACCAAAGCTGATCTTTGGGGAATTAATGTGGAGAAACTCAAAAACAGCACAACAGAATTATATAAGGCAATTAAAAAGTAAATAACAACAAAACAGATCAGTAAGGTACTGAGCAAGCTGAAACATGATATAACTAAACAGATAATGGACTTAAAAAGCAACAGTAGGAAAAAAAAAGTGCTCTAAAGGATACAACTGCATATATGTTTAAGTGTGTATTATTGATAACCATGTTGCTAAGTTTTTTTGGATCATTGAATAGAACTGTTTGCAGCCTCATTGTTTGAATGTCCACTTTCTATGTTTTAATTTTGTAACTTGAACAACTATATCTAAGAAGACAATATGTAATTTATCAACTAGTGATTTCTTACTGTTTATTTTTTTTGAAATTCTGTATTGTTTCTACCCTTTTTTCTGTTTTCTCTTTAAATAAAACTTTTAAAAAAATCATAACTTTTTCAATGAGTGTAAGGTAACAGAAAACAATGCTATTTTATTAATAAATTATTCTGTTTTGGAGCCAAAGTAATTTTGATTTCAATATTTTATTATGCAATAGTTTTACTACTAAAGAGCTATTAACAATGACCTAATCTTTGAAGACTTGATTAATTAAGAAAAATATATTGTCATTGAAACTAAAAGTTCATCATTTCTTGAAAGCAATCTAAAATTTTAAAACCCACTTACAATTTATTCATTGTTTGACAATTTATTCTATTCCCTGTGTTAGCCTCAAGGGAAAGAAACAAATGCAACTGATATTTATTGTTCTTATTCAGACTGATATATGTTTATTTAGTGTAGTTTCATACAAAAAGAAGAGATCATAAACAGACAATTCTGATTTAAGAGTCCCTTTGGAAATCAAGCATTCACAGAAAATATTTCTAGGCTTAAGGAAAAATGACTTTCTTATTTTGTTTCAGTTCCATGTTATGCACACTCGCTTACAGAATTTACAGGATTTCTGTCTTAAAAGTCTATCTTGACAAGAATTCCATGAAGAAAACTTTGTTAGCTTTTCTAACCAGTACTACACATAGTCAGTATCAATTACATGCAATGTTTGTGTTTGCAGTAGCTCTGAAGTATTTTGTTTCTAGCTAGAAAAAGCAAAACAGAAAGGGATAATGGGATCCTATAATATAAAATTCCTTTGGTAACATAGTGTTTATGATTTTGTTTCCCACTTCTTTTCTCATATTGATAAATATTTTAGCCCCATTCAGTCATATGAGTTTCAGAATAGTTTGTTTTTCTGGTTTTTCAATAATATGTATGTTTATGCCTTGGCTATTGCACTGGTAATGGGCACAACTTTCATTCATATAAATAATACACCTAAGTGTGACATTGGCTGATCTGTTGACTCCTAAAAGCATAGAGATAGGACAGTACTGTTTTTATTTTATCTGAAGGTAGAAAAATACTGAGTTACCCAAAGGTAAATGACTAATTGATGACCAAACCAGAGGCACTATCATTTCATTTCATTTAGGAAAATTGTCACCGCTTTATATCTAAAAAATGGAGCTACTCTTTCTACCTAAAGGAAGAATCAAAATTATTGGGAACTATTTCCTGAGGATATTGCAGATTATTATTGTATTTCTCTACCTTACTCATTCAGCCTACAATTACTACTGAATTTTAAATAATTGATTGGGCTCTGCAGTTTGCAGACCAAGTATCCCTTAATATACAAGTATTTCAGCAGCATCTGTTTTAACCCACTGAAATGTAGTACAATCCCCATTTCCTCACCACTTATCAGAGGTATCTTTCTGCCAGCAACTAAATATATTTTCCCATTACTGTCATTTATCTCAATACTATTCACTTTATTTGTTTCTGAATTGTCTCACTTGCAACCTACTATATATTGCAACCAGTTCAGGAACAAATAATAATCCTTGCAAGAGTTGTCTCACAATGACCAGCAGTTAATTAATAGTAGTCAGTTTCCTGAATTTTTGGACAATTTGGAAACTAAATATGCACTTATAGCTAATTTTATTATACACTGCCCCCTTCTAGAGAGACCACGTACATTGTTCATGTGACAACCGTTCTCAATCAGGGAACAACTGCAGCTTTCTCCTCTTTCCACAATCACACTGTCTTCTAGCTTTGAGTTGCTCTCCAGTGCTGTATATAACCTGTTCTTGTTAAAGATAATCCCTTGACAGAACAGAGACAAGGCTAATTTAAGATGTCTTAGAAACCTGGAAATCTCCTTTTAACAAGATTGTCACTGTGAGCAGTAGGCATGAGTTGACTATTTAGAGACTGATTGGCATCTACCTATCACACAATCTCTCTGAGCCTTAGATGCTTCTACTTATAAAAGAAAAAGAGACCTATCTTGTAAGTCATTTGATTGCAATAAAGTAATGGATATAAATTAACTACCACAGCTTTCCTAGGTATTCCTTTCTTTTCTGTATTTGAAAGTATCTAAACTATCTCATCACAGAAAGACTGTGGTATACTATATTTTCTCTAAAGGCTGTTTGGTCAATTGAAATGAGGTATGGATATTTATTTTTTCACTCTGTTATGCTGCAAAGTATTAATTTGTTCGTTCAATTCATTTTTTAGTAAGCGCCTGTTCTTTACCAGAGTCTTACTTAATTACTAGAGCATTCATGTTTACTGCCATTTTACTGTGAAAATTTAGGAAAATGAACCATACACAAAAAATGGGATGAGCACATATTCAAGATATTACAAGAACCTTAAAAAAGGGAAATTCAGTTCAAAATGGTACACAGAGCTTTTTTCCAGCTATGATTGAAATATTCATATTTTTCATGGAAAGTAAGAATGCATGTCATTTTATTACAAGAAAGTCTAATAAATAGATAATTGCTGAACAGGAGAATGTAGACAGGAGAAAAGGGAATTGTCAATGAAGAAAATAAAAAGGAAAGCCCAAGAAACCAGGTATTAATATATGCCAAGGGCTCTGTAGAAGGCAATTTACATGTATTAAGGCATCTAATCCTTAGTAAGGTAGACACAATTATTTTCACCTTAATATTTTAAATGATTCAATTGAATTACAGAAAGATGATAATGATGTAAAACAACTTGAAGTGGAAAAATCATGCTATCAAATCAGGTAGTTTGACTCACCACCCTACTTTACTGTACTAGCTCCCAATGTAAATACAAGCAAGAATGTAAACAAGCCAGTTATCTTCTGCAGAAATAAAAATTTCAAAGTACAACATAAAGAACAGAAGGCTTTGAGGTTTCTGTCTTGTCAATTGAGTAGGTGCTTGCACAAGCTAATAAAATATGACTCTAGAAGTGATATATAGAATTTTCTTTTAGGTTAGAAAGAGACTCTAGAGTATGTTAGCCAAAATATCAGTATAATTGAAATACTAACAAAATATTCTTAAGCATTTTAATGTGTAGCATATATTATAGTGATATCCTTATAACATATACACTGATCAAAATAATTTATTGCATTATTTATAATATTACAAGTTTTTAGTGAAGGTTATTTAGGAAAAGATCAATGATCCCTGCATACAAAGTGGTTGACTGAAAAAATCAGATATAGTTCTGAAAGAATTAATCATTCAGTTGACAACCTTTGTAAATAATTACAATGCTTCTGCTTCCTGTCTTAATTAAGTTGAATTACACTGCATTACCTTTGTGGTCCATATAGTGTTTGCAATATAGTAATTTTTCATTAAAATAGTTGAAAAATAGATTAATGAAATATATATTTATTTAGACAATAAAGAGGCAGAGACTGCTCCATTTTTTAGGTTCAAATTCTCTCTCTCTCTCCCTCTCTGGATTGAATCCAAGCCCTCACATATACTGGGCAACTGCTATCTCTGAGTTATACACACCCAATCAAGCTCTCTTGTTACTTTAGCTTCTTGAAACAAAAGGTGAAATGTAGCACTGTTTAAAAAGAAGTATTAGGATCATCCCCAAATAAACCATAATTTAAAATTATTAGTGCATTATATGCGTCACTTGTTTAACTTTCTTTAAAATTAGTGAAATTTGCTAATAATACATTTTTAAAAGTTTGAGTAACTCTGAGGTGTTCAAAGATCCAAGCTTTGACATGTGTATGTACATGTGTTTGTACATCCCCACATGCACATAAAAACACATATTCAAAGTTGCTTCCTTTTGACATTTTCAAATGTCACTTTAATATATTAAACGCTATTATACAATAATAAGAAATCTGTTTCCCCTCCTGAGAAATGTGCTTCAGGGAGCCTGAATGAATTTTTTGGCTGAAAATACTCAAAATGAGCCAAGTATAATTAAAATAGCTTGATACCAGCAGGAAGTGTTGCAGAAAATTTCTTTTTGCTATTTCTAATGATCTATTTTAAACTTTTTGACTATTTTTTTCCATTGGCAGAGAGAATAGGAAACATACCTCCTAAGAAGAAAATATTCAAACTATTACAACTTCATTAATTTCATTTCCTTATATAATGTGAAGACAGTGTGATACAATTGTAAACCACCTGAGAGAAAAACAGGTGACATTAAGATTTTCAATTTAACAGTTGCATATATATTTTGACTTATTTAAATATCACAAAGGAGTTATGAAGTTTATCTCCTTCATCTCTTCCCAGTGTTGTAGGAAAACTTATGTTTATTCTACAATATTATTTCTTTTTTTTTTTTCTTTTTTTGGTACCAGGGATCGAACTCACGATCTCATACTTGCAAAGCAAGCACTTATGCCAGTGAGCTAAATCCCTGGCCCCAATATTAAGATATTTCTGAATTTCTTTTCCTTTCCACAAATTCTCAGTTATTATTATTTTCCCTGACACAAGTGAAAACAAATACAAGCTGGTTTATTCCATTATCATTTTTAACTAATATCTTTGATTGATGAAGTCATTCAAAAATTGAAAATCACTTTAATGAGCATGGGATAAATTGTTTATTCAGACAAGTAGCAAATATGATTTTTTCTCATTCAGGATTAATCATAAAGTCCTTTAGTCTTATAACTTCTGTCATCCACTATGACAGCCTAATACCTACAGGGCTGATTTTAAATGGAGAAAGACAACACTGTTTTTACTGCAGTGTGTTTCAGAACAGTGTATGCATGATGAATGAACGTGTGGCCCTAAGTACAGGCATTCATACAGACATCTGGAGTCATTTATATGAATATCTGGAGTAGGCAAGAGAATAAAGTTGATAATGGAAAATTAGTTTTCAACCAAATATGTGGAAAATAAAATATGGAAATACAATAACTATGTTCTTTTCCCACTTTTTCATGTGAGAATTTTCAAACAAAATAAATTATATTTTAGTAGAGATTCTCTTATGAGCTTAACTTATAAAATATTGTCAGGGTATATTTTTTGTAAAACATTCTGGTCTCGTTAACTCAGATTTGATACATGTTGAACTTTTGCTCCCTCATTAATTAGCTCTCAAATAAATATGGTTACTGAACAACACATTGTACTTATTTTTTAAAACACTGGTTTCCCGGGTCACAGTGGCCACTGTCAATAATTCAAAGATAATTGACATCATCACTCTTCTTCCCCTTTCTCAGGAATATACTTTGGCTATTGAGGGCGTGAACAAAATCTAGTATACTGCCTTTCCTGTTCTCGCTGCAATACAGGTGACACCCTCCTTGGTAGAGTTTGTAGGTACACTGCTGTCTTCCATCTTTGATTTTCAATAATAAAATAATGTTGCTCCCAATCCTTACCTTAAGTGGCCATAAAGATGGCCAAGCGAATTAACAACAACTGTCTCCACGTTGCACAAACAAGGCAAAGTTGTTTTCTCCATTCAAGTGCTTCTTAGTTGACGATGTGGGCAGAGCCTTGTTATTGGGTAGCGTAATAAGCCGGGCGGACCAAACTTGCAACACAAAAGCTCTATCTAACCAAATTGACAATGGAAGCAGGACCAACAAAAATCGACCAAGAAATGCAGATTAACTATACACAAACTACTTCCTAAACTATCTCCAAAAAGACAGATTTAAAAAGGAATCAGAGTTTCAAAACAAAATTCTTAAAACACGCATAATACAGCCCCACATTATTTGTCAGCTCAGAAACTGAGAGTGAGTCCTGTCAATTGAGTAGTTACCAATATATGGTGGAATTACAACAGGTGATTTTAAAATCAGTTGTCAGAAAAAAAAATGATCCAA